>OY987285.1:4852960-5452960 GCA_963920785.1 Sphagnum contortum
TGACCTTAGCATAAGCTCAATTTTGTGATTAATTCATGACATGACAAAAAAAAAATTGTTTGGGAAATTTATTTGTTAAAACATCAAAAAAATATATTAAATGTGTTTGAAATAGAAATGGGCGATTGGTTAGCCCCTTCAGTTTTTTCTTTAACACCAAAATCATTTACATGCAAAAAAATTTAAAAAGGAAATCTCTTATAATTTTTACAAAGTGAATAAGTGAATAATTATTAAAGTTAAACCAGTATTCAAGATTTAAGTTAACCAATTTATGATAATCCTAGCTATGAATCTCAACTTCAAACCATTTCTCAAAATGTCAACTTTGTAAGAGTCCAAAAAGGTGTTGCTTAGGATGGCCTTGAAGTTATCCAATTCGCAGGTTGTGAAATGTTTTTTGAACTTCACTTTAAGACATTCCAATTTCATCCTAAACAATATTTCAAATATCGGTTTTACATTGTCATATGCTCCTTAAACCTTGATGGGTTTCACCACCTTTGTGACAATCCACTTTAACCATTCAGCCATGCTTGGTTTTATGAATGAATATGCGATTCTTGAATCCAATAAATAGAAAACCATGTTACTTTCCACTTTACATTTAAGTGAAATTAAGTTTGGCCCGGGTTTCAAAATGCTTTGTGTTTCAAAATAAGCCTCCACTTGGAAAGTCCATTGCCACACCCTCTTTGTGATTATATCTTTTTTTATGAAAAATTTGAACATTTGGGTTTTGATGGCTTTGGTAAAGGCATCCCCTTTCCATGTTTCAATGGCCTACAACCTCTTTGCCTTTGTTATAGCCTCAAGCAAGCTTTGGTTTACTTGGCTTTGATACAATATTGCTTGCAAAATTTTCATGTTTTTCAACATATCTATTGGGATTGTCAAATTTGCCATGATTTGAAAGTTGACTCCTTTTTTGAAAAGGTTGTGGCTTCTTCCACCACTTCCCTTTCAAGGACCTCCTTTTTTTACTATCATGCTAAATATTTTTTTATAAAACAACTCATTGTAAACACTTTCATTTTATGTTTTGTAAGGTTATTGACACAAAACCCCATCTTCATCTTCCACTTCCTCATTTGGGCCATTTGATTTATTTTCATTTTTCAAATTTCAACTTTATCTTGTGCTAAAATACAAGGGCATGCACTCATTATTCTTAGTTTTTCCTTTGGTCTTACATGAAACCTTTTTCATGTTATTCAGACTTGATTTGATGGGGGTACCTTGTGTTCCTTCTTTTAGTTCCACATTGTCCCTTTTGTTTATTATTAGAAGAATGATTTTTAGAATGACAAGTTTGGTTCCATATGTTGGTAGCTTGTTTAGCCACCTTGTCCATCTCCATTTCTACCTTGGTTTTACACTTTATGGGTTTTGTTTATTTTTTCACCTTGTTGGTGGTTTCCATTGCCTTGGCCACAAAGTATTCAATCTTATTATAATACTAGATGAAATGTATCTTTGACCCGGCCTTTGCGTTCCCATGCTCTTAATTTCTTAAGAATTTTCTCATTTCTAACTTCTCATTAGATATATGCATCCCACAACACACATGATTAGTTGATGTTTTCCTAAACTCAATCCAAACCCAATTCACTTATTAAGTTTAAATTCACTAGGACTTATTCTAAGTGCATCTTCCACATGGAGGCAAATTTGAATTGACTCTCAATCATCCGAGTTCTTAAAGGACAACACCAAGCGATGTCCCAAGATAAAATTAAGTTGCTTTTAAAACAACACTTAAGATGTTTTAAAAGGAAATGCAAGGCAAGACCAAAGTGTTGCCTTGAGACATCACCAAGACATCACAAAAGATAATTTGAGGTGACACCAAATGTTTCAAGTGTCTTAGGTGTTGCTTCAGGACAATACTATGTTACCCCCATAACAAACCAATGTTTGTCTTAAAACAAGTTTAATTTGCCTTGAGTCTTGATCCCAAAACCCTTTGACTTGGTTTGCACAGCAAACTAAAGAATATAACCCCAATTTGCTGACTTGGTTGAACCACTCATCTCATCATGATGCCCCATTGTGACATTCTTATCGAAAGGCCTGCTCATGTGAATTGAATTTGTGTGAAAAGGAATGTTACCTTTTTCCTTGTGGTACTGACAAAAAATTCCTCTACTAAAATCCTATTAGATGGTGTGGGTTTTCCAAGACTTGAAAAGAGAAATTAATGTCTTTGGGTGATTGGACATAGTCCTCACCAACAAGTTGATTGTTGTTAACTTTCTAACCACCATGATTAATCCATGTGTCAATATTATTGTTATTCAAAGAAAATCAAGGTCAAAATATATTGTTTATGGATGACAAAGATGTAAACACATGTTAAAAATGGATGTTATATTAGTGATAACATGTGATTTCCATTGGAACTATTGGAGTTGTTATAATATCACACATTACTAACATCAATGAACTACCATGAATCACACTAGCACAACTTTCAACATAGGAATGATCATCAAATTTTAAAACATTATTTCAACTTGTCCACACCATGATGTTTAATTCACATTGAGTTATTGTCGTTATGTTTGCAATCTAGTCCACACCCATGTTGTGTGGGTATATTGTTTATCATTTTAAAAAATGAAGGTGAGGTTTGAGTTTCAAAAAACATTAGTTTTAAGTTTCAATTAGGATTCAATTATCCAACCCATCATATACCCAATTTTAGGATAAAAGTTGAGTTTGTGTGTGTGTATATATATATCAATTTCAATAAGGAAAAAAATGCATACATTTAAATTCATTTCATTGCATTAAAATTTTCCCCAATTGGACCTGATTAAGATTTAGGATGAAGAAAGGAAAAACATTAATTAAAAAGGGTGGGGGGAGCAAGCACAATGGAATAGTTAGGTTTCAAGGTTTTAAGTTTATAAGCAAGGAAGTTTATAAAATATAACTAGGTAATTGATAGGTTATTTAGGTGCAAATCCCTATTTACCCAAAATTATATACTTGGTTTTTAAAATATAATCCATCATAAATAAGATTTGTGCACAATGGGTATGAATAAGCTTAAAGTATATTAGTTTTGAGAAAATAAATTAAGTTATAATATATATTTGTATATATTTAAAAAGTATATCAAAGTAAAAGATATACTCACACAACATTAATCCACACCTCCAAGGTCACACACCTTCTTTTGATGTTCTTCCATCTGTCTTCTTTTTTTTCTATTTCTTTCATCATATTGTTTTTGCTATAAACACGTTTTCTTTTTCTCATTGTGTTGCTCAAGGTTTTGTTTATCTTCTTCTTGCTTTCAAGGTTTAATGCACTTTTTGTATTTTGGCCCCCCTAAAGTTTGCGTTCTATTGTTTTTTGGACGTACATATGTTGGGTGGTTTTTTTAATTTTTATGATGAATCTCTAATTCCAATTCCAAAAATTAGACTAGATTTATATTGGTTCAAGTTTACTTTCACATGCAAATGGAATTGAAATTTTGATTTCAAGTAAAGTTTTTCAAATTTTATGGTTTCAATTTTGAAAATTAGACCTAATTCCAATGCAAGTTTTAACTCAAATCAAAATTGCCAATTAAATGTTAGTTAACTCCCAATTTTAGTTTTTTCTCCCAAAACCATATGTTTAAAATCCAATTCCAATTCCACATATAAGTAGAACCCAAGAACATATTTTTTGTTTTAATTCTTAAAATATTGAAAATTTGATTTTGGTGTAAAAAATTATATTCAATTTCACACTATAAGAATTCATGGTTTTTCAAAATGTTTCACTTGATTGCCTTATTCGTTTTGACTATGAATTTGTTCAATTTGGCTAAAGGCCCGTGATTGCTAAAATGACATTTTTAAAAACTAGTTTAATTGATTTAATTGATCTTTTTAATTATGTGGTAATGTTGCATTTAATCAAATAAGACACGTAATCATAATTTAAAAAAAAACATATTATTTGGGTAGGTAAGTAAGTAGGTGAATAAGATAACTAGTTTAAAAATGTATGTAATTAAGTAAGATAATGTAACTAATTACATAAGGTAGGTAGGTGAGTAGATAAGGTAAGTGGCTATGTACGATAGGGCAAGATAATTAATTAAGTAGGATATATATTATAAATAACTAATAAACATCATTTTGGGCATAATTTTTTTTAAAGAACATTATCACAAATATAACAAGTATGATTGGTTACCTATGTATTGAGATTAAGTACCTCCTTTTTTATTTATTTTCTTACCTACCTTCTTACTACGTAGCATAGTAATGACATTCGTCATTTTGCACTTAAAAATTCGCAAATTTACGTGGTAAAACACCTTGTCAAAACATTTGACATACATTCGTGAAACATTTGCCAACATGGACATTGCGCGTGGTGACAGCCTATGCTGAACGGTAACGATTATTCCTAGACCATTACCACTTGGAATCAGGCTGTTGCCAATACCTGCCGGCCACGTCGCCAGTACAGTATGGTGCGGCTGGGCCACCAGGCTTGACTGAGTCTGTATAGTAGCTTGACGTCTTACATGCCAATGCTTCGTTCTAGTTTGATCTAGCTTGAAGTTGCCAGCTTCCAAGTTCCATATGTCTCTATGCAGTAGCATAGTTGAAGATCTGAAGATAAGGGTAAGGAATTTGACAGCCGCCATGGTCAAGGAAAAGGGACCAGAACATGCCCACGTTGTCCAGCAGGAGGAACCCAAGACCCCTGGGGAAAACACTAAGGTCAAATGCAAGTACTATGAACTTGTCTTCACCGCCACAACAACTAGGATTCATGCACATCTTCTAGGGTGGACTGGATTTGGTGTGCGAGCTTGTGACAAAGTCCCCCCGGTGGTTACACACCAGTTTGAGGAGCTGGAGAAGGAAAAGAAGGAAAAGGAGTTCAAAAAGCGGAAGGTTGAGTAGCTTGACAAGCTGTCTAGTGGGGAGGCTATCAAACCTAAAAAGCAAAACACCTTGAAGGCTGCCTTTTCCAAGCAGGATTGCTCGAAGGTTGACCAGCTTTGGGGTCAAACATTCTATGCCAATGGGCTCTCTTTCCGTTTAGCAAAAGATCCTCACTTCAAGGCAGTTGTGGTAACAACAGCAAGCTTTGGGGAGTCATATCCAGGGCTTCCTTCAGTGGACAGGCTGCGAACAACCATTCTAGAGCGTGAGAAGCAGCTCTGTCGGGATGGCTTGGCCTCCTTCCAATAGTCTCTTCAGTTGACAGGGGCAATGATTACCAGTGACGGGTGGTCTGATGTGCGTAGGCGCCCTTTATTAAATATGTTCGTTATTTCTTCGAAGGGGGAAATGTTCCTCAAGATGGTTGATATGGGGGGTGAGATAAAGGACGCTGCTTATATTGCTGGACAACTGATTGATTGCATCCGGGAGGTTGGTGCAGACAACGTCATCCAAGTTGTTATAGACAGTGCGGCAATCTGCAAAGCTACTGGCAGGCTAGTTGAGCAAGAGTTCTCTTGGATAACATGGACTTTGTGCACCCCACATTGTCTGGACTTGCTCCTTGAAGATGCGGGGAAGCTGCCATGGGCTGTAGAGGTGGTTGCAGAGGCAAAAGCGGTGGTGAAATTCATCACAAATCACCTTTGGAGTTAAGCACTATTTCACAGGAAGTCTGCACTAGATCTGCTGAAGCCGGGGGACACGCGCTTTGCCACCAACTTCATCATGCTGGACCGCATGCTGGAGGTGAGAGAGGTGTTGCAAGAGTTGGTTGTCGGCCAGGAGTGGAGGGAGTGGAATGGGAAGTCCAATCATTCGGATGATGGGGACGAAGTGAGGGACTGTGTCTTGCGGAGTGGATTCTAGAAGAACCTGGAAGAGGTGCTAGCATTGACAAAGGGGGATGGTGGCTCTACTGTGGGAGTGCGATCGGAGGGTGCCAATTGTAGGAAAGGTTTACGTGGCAATGTTCAATTGCGTACAGGAACTGGAGGCCTTGAGGGACGGCACCTCGGAGTACTGTCCTGGGATCAAGGTCTCTGTTCATAAGTATGCACATGTGCATGCAATCTAGGAGAAGCGTTGGGAGATGCTGCATAACGACATGCATGCCGTTGGGTATGTTCTTGACTCGGAGTATTAATCTCCAGATAATGGGCAGCATAGCAACGTAAAAGTGATGCGAGGGTTTCACAACATTGTTGAGAAGCTTCTGCCTGACGTTGAGGATCAGGTCAAGGCAATCGAACAACTAGCTAAGTATAGGAACTCGGAGGGAGAGTTTGGCTGTTCGTTCATCAAGGCAAGTGCTAAGAAGTTGTCAGGCTAGAAGTGGTGGGTGGAATTTGGCTCAAAGTGCCCCGAGCTGCAAAGCGTGGCGCAGAAGGTGCTGAGCCAAATCTCATGCGCGTCTATGTGCAAGAGAAACTGGAGCACCTACGACTTTATCCACAATAAAAAGTGCAATCGTCTGCGACCAGACATGGCAAACGATCTGGTGGAGGTGTTTTCTAACTTGCATCTGATCAGCAAGGTGAACAACATCGAGTATGAGGAGCAGATGGTGGCATGGGACAACGAAGAGGAGGAATTGGAGGAAGAATGAAGCACGGGTGAGATTGGCAAAATATTAGATTGTGTCTTTTTTTTTGTGAATCTGGTGTGTTGGAACTCAAGAAAGTTTAAAAGCTATTAGATTTTGAAGTCAAGTCAAAAAAAATTCTAGTTTGTGTAGTCCAATCAGATCTGGTATGCAGCTCAACTAATTCTGATGCAAGGCTTGATTGCATGCATTTGTTTCTTGAATCTTTTTGGGTGGTATGATGCCAAACATGCTTGGTGGTAAAGTGAAGATAGACTGATTTGTCCATCCAGGATAGAAGTCTGATAATGTTTTAAAGTTGATCAACAATATAAAAGCTTGAGGAAGATTCGTTCAGCATTTGTTAAAGAGTGACTTCATTGGTATCTGTTGTCTTGCCAAATCTGCTTGATGGTAAAGTTAGGACAGGCTAATTTGTCCATCTAGGATATAAGCCTAATAATGTAAGCCTAACATGCCCACGAATGTTTACCGAATGTTCACCGGTTGATCTATAAAATTCGTTAAAATTCGTGCTTCTTTGGGCTTCCATAACATTCCCGCACCAAGAATGTCATAACTATGCTACCTAGGTTAAATTGCTTCCCTACCTAAATTTAATGCAATGTATTTTAGGTAACCTAAGTTTTAGGTTATTAACTAGGTAGGCTAGGTGACCTATCTAGGTAGGTATGTAAACAGACAAATAAATAAATAAATAATATTTTTGAACATTAAATATTAATGTAATGTCCTTTGGGTAATGCCCTTGACCTCAAGCCTTACCCTACATGTTTCTCCTACTTAGTGCTAACCTTGAAACATAGGCGACTACCAATCACTACCATTGCATCTAAGGATTGATCAACGGTCTAGATCAAACGAACGGTAGGTGCCATCTTACTTATTTGTACCATGCATCTAAAAATTAGCCAGAAGGCAACAAACGCTGATCAGACCCTAAACCCTAAACCCCCAGAGGAACACGGAGGGCTAAAGGCGGTGAGCTTTCCCACAGCGACGTCTGTGCCTCGCGTGCTTGGTGTCGCTTGTCGTCGTCGATCGCCGAGACTGGAATCCCATGAAGAGTCCGCCTCAGTAGTATTTCCTCTTTCGAGGTTCTCAATGCCTCTCCAGCTTTTCTCTTCACTTCGCTTTCTTAGGGTTTAGGGTTTTTTATGTGCACTTTTTTTTCCCTTCAAAGGCTGCAACGTCCTCATGTCCACCATATAATGTTGTGATTGATGTTTCAAGAAATACTGCCTGTGAGGAACTGTGAATGTTGTCTCCAAGCTGCCTGCCTGCCGGTGTTGCTACAAGTTTGAGAAATGCAGCTCACCAAAAGAAACACCCCCAGTTCAGTTTCAAAGGTTTCTATTTATTTTTCCCTGACTGTAACAGGGAACAGTCTCAACGATTGGATGGTGAGTTTTCTCTCTTTGGGAATTGGGGGGAAAAAGTAAAATGAACCTCATGTTCAATTCTGATCTTTTTTGCAATTCTGGGAGATGTGCATGGACAATTTAGGGTTAGTGTTCTCATTGAACAAAGGGTTTTGTTGTGTTGCATGAAGAGACTACAACGTTTCCAGTCCCTTTTGGGCTACTAGACTGCTGTCTGTCATGCTCTACTCTAAACCCTAGACAGGGTATCCATCGAGTCTATCTATCAGTGTGTGTTATACCATGTCATTTTTATGATGTACTTCCAGAACAGGCTATCAAGGGGGAAGTGATTTTCTCCTGCAGTTTTATCAAACCCTAGTTTTTGGATTCCACTATAGGGTACTTGGAAACCTTTGTTTGTAAAGGGCTGAGAGCTTTGCACCACCCAAGGCATAATCTCCAGTCTTCAGCATTGACAAAGTTTAAAATGATACTCTGCTTGCAATTTTAGCATGGCTGTTCATGACCCAACCCTAAATAACTGCTCCTTCTGTCCATTACAATTACTAGTTAAGATCTGTCTGTCTTCCTTCTGTTCTTGTGCCTGTAATATATGGACGGTAACTCTGTCCTTGAATAGGAAGTACCTAGTCTTGACAGGCTAGTGCCAGGGTTTCATGAAATGCTGTCTTGGGCAGCAAAGCCAGCAGGGACTTCCTTCATGATTGAAGGAACCCCATGCATCTTGTGACAATACTCTGCCTGCTTCCTTCTTTGGAGGTGTGGGTTAGTAGTAGCTCTGTTGATGTCAAAGAGACAACCATTTTGTAGCTCTAAATTACAATATGGAGTTTCAGAAAATGCAAGGATCGAATGGGTTTGTACATTTTGGTTTACCTGTTGGAATGGTTGTGAATGTCCACCATGTGTAGGTTCTGCAGGTTACAATATTATGACAGCTGATCAACAGATTGTCTGATTGTATGAGAACGATCCCCTGACAGACATATTGGGCTATGATATGATTTTCAACATCGACATGGGTGTTCTGATAAAGTATAGCTTGTCCCTAGAGGGCAGGGTTTTTTGTACTCCAACTTTGTGATGTAGCCACAGCGGCATCTCCACAAGAGGAAAGAGTCAAATTTGGCTACAGGTCAGAGAGGACAGTAGACATTTTCTAGAATCCTGCTATGTTTTGGTGGCCTCCAAGAACACAGTGTCCAGATATGACAAGTTCCACTTTCAGATGTCCAACATCTATAAAACATCTTTTGACTGTCAAAACAAAAATGTGTCTAGTAGGTGCAAAATTTCACACAAAAGTTTTCTGTTGCTAGAGGGTTCAAAATGGAGGTCATAGGGCAGCTAGCTACCTGTGGACAAATTGTAGAGGGTGTGAAGCATGTGAATGTTTAGTAACAACACTGCTTACAATTCTCTTGACTATTGAAATCTCATATTCTGATGGGAACTGGTTAATCGCATTGATTGGCTTCAGCACCTTCCATGGGAATGTGATTACTACAAACTGTAAACACAGAAGGAGAGAGGGTGATGGTTAATTCCTGGCTCTGAAACCAATGTGTGATGTCAACTAATAAGTGGTGGCAAGAAGTTGCGAAGTGAGGTGCAGCCCGATGTTAGAACCTTTTGTTGGAATACAGAATCCAAAGATGGGGCAAACAGTGGCAGACTGGAAACTGAATTAGATGCTTTGAAGAGCAACAAGGGTCTACCCCCAAAAGTGACTCAAGTTATCATATGAGGGATACAAATGACCACAAGAAGGGTCCAGAGAAACCAAGTCTCAAGCCTTTTACCATAGCATAAGAGAATGTGCTAATATATGTACCTGGATGCTCTTCGCAAACATGGGAATCATAACAATGCCCTGTCACAAAAGCTGAGTGCCAGCAAGCCATGGATGCTGCACCTAAAGCAAAAATGCAGTGTTGCGGTGCTTATGAAGTCTTCATATGTGTCATGAATTTCTGGCTTGTATGTTCCTCAAACTCCTTTGTTCTACATTTGATTAGCTCACTGTGGGCATACCTGAGATTCAAGATTATTCTGGGGGATTCAAGCATGTAACTGAGGTTTGTGATGATCAATTCTGGATACTTGTTTTGCAGAACATTCTCTGTGATTTTGCCGATAGTCATTCCAAAGGAAGATGCAGATTTAATCTTGAAGATGATTATGGTTAGAAGTGGCTCAGGAATGTAGGCTGCAGAGGGCTAAGGGGCACGGTTGGGGTACTTTCTACACTATTCTGTAATGGAAGTGACACTTGCCCCTCAATCCAATAATGATTTTCACATCCACAACATATAAGATGCAAACAACTATCCTCCAGTATCTGGAATCTATAACATCATAAACACACAAACAAACTTAAGTTGAAGGTGGAGTTGGAAGGGGTGGTTGCACACAAAGTGCAATCTGGGGCTGCGATCAATGATGATGAAGGCTGGTGGATACCGGGTAATCAATTTGTGCCTGATTTCATGAGTTGCTACAACACAACATCTGATGAAGCAAAATCTCTTTCAATAACCCATTGTTTTTTCACTTTCTAGGTGCTTGCCGTAACTCTCCTCCACCTATTCATAATTCTCACCATTTCTGAATGGTAATTCCACCTTGACCTAGATTAGCAATGCACAATTGTGCAAAAGAAATCAACAATTTCAAAACTCATGGGGATCGGGAAGATTAGTTAGTCTTGGGCAAATCTCCACATTAGTCTTGCAATTTGTTCCATTGTGTAAAGTTGGCAGTGGTAGTAGCATTAGAGCATAGGGTCCCCCTAGTAAATGTTAAGTCTTCCTTTTTAGAATTGTTTGTATCTGCCACAAAAGTCATGTGTGGTTTCAATACTGAGTTATTATGTTGCAACTTATTGTCCATTTGTAAGAAGGGAAGACATAATCCATATCTTGATATATCTTCCCAAATGGAGGCTTCCCACATTTGTCTTCACCCTTGGACATGGGCACAAGCAGTTACTACAATTGTATCAGCTTTTAATTCATTATTAACATTCTTTTGTATAGGGGACAGCTTCAACCACTATACCAAAAACACAGTTAGGGAATTGAGCTTTTTTGGCTTCAACCATAGGTTTTAGTTTATGTCAAAACTCTTCCTTTTTCTTGTCAACAAGAGTTGACAGTATCTTCTGTTTCTCGCCATTTTGAATATATGGATGTCTTCCCATTTTGTGTAATTACTTGGCAAATACTTTGTCTCAAAACTTTTGCATCATCACACCTTTTTTCAATATTCTTTCAGACTTATGAAAAGTCAAATGTTAATCAAACTCACATCATTTAAGGCTTGAATAAGAATGAGGTTTAGAGCTCAATTTATCCTCCACATGGCTTCATTCATCATGTACAATTATTTCCACTACAATTTGAATCAAACGAGGGATTCCCCATCCTTCAATAATCAGCCTTCCTATTGTTGTGCCTTTGTACTCAACTATCAATCAAATGTGTAAGCCCGCCCCTAAAATGTTCCCATAGTAGTGAGAATATATGGATGCATGTTGTTTTGTCCATTTTTCTAAAGTTCAACTCTCACATGGATCTTTAGAACTTTAGAAGTCTAGAACATTACATGGGCTCCCTATCCAAACTTCACTCCTCTATGGTGCATTGACATGGTTCTTTTCAGAGATGGGCTTCACACCTTAGGATGTCACCATTGCTAATCCCACATGCATAGATCTTCTTCGTTGTTCATGCTTTACATGAGCTTTTGTGGTCTTGGAGGCAACACAAACAAAGAAAAGGAGTATATAGTCCCCTTTAGCTATAGATATATTTGATTGTTTGCACAAACAAACATATGATTCTTTACATAATTATGCTAACAAAGCTTTGGATATGATTATTGGTTGAAAGGACCCCTTTCAATCTTGGTCACTTTCTTTAAACAATGAAACTCAATTCCGTTTCAAAATATGCAAGCAGCCTCCATCTTAAGTTGAGTCAAAAGAGTGGATTTGGCTGGTTCAAAACGTCCGTGGCATATGTGTTGTGGACCCACCCCCATCTAGTTTGTTACTTTATGTTTGTAATTGAATTAGGATTCATAATATGGGCTTTTGGCATTAAAACTATGACTTTCTATGACACCAAAGTGGTGTAATTCAAGTTTTAGGTTGCCATCACGTAGATGTTATAGGCTAGGCTTTGGGCCCCTTGGAAGGGGAGTTAGTAAAACATATTTTTCTAGCTACATGGTGCACAGTAGTCATTTAACTTGTGATGGTACATTCCTTGTGTCCGAAAAGGTGAATTTTGGCGAGGTGTTATGATAATGGTGTATAAGCTTCCAAAGGTTGGTGTGGAGATAGGCAATATAAGTGTAGGGTAATACTTGTGGCCAAGGGCTTTACTCAGTTTTTAAATCCGTGTTGATTTTTTTCTCCATGATACCCAACAAATAGCATATAAAAAAGTGAAAAAAAATTGCCAGGTTTTTGGAAAAAATGGAACACTTGGTGCAGTGGGGATTCTGTTTTTTGAAATGCCATGCAAACGGTGGACACTAGTTGTGCCCATATCAATCCTTCTAAATAAGTATTTAGGGTTTAGAAGTATTGATATGGACGCTAGTTTTGATGTCTAACCCTGACTGACATGGATGAATAATCATGCGCTCAAAGTCTAGTTCTTTTGTTGTTGATGATATGTGTTCTAGACTTTGGCCATGGACACACTCCATGGTTTTTCTTTCCAATTTTGTGATATGGAAAATCTGGCAAAGCTTTCCAAAAAACATAGCAAATTTAGTTGAATTTATGCTAGAAAAATACATTTATCCAAAAATTTCTCAAATTCTTTGTTGAAAAAAAAGCACCCATGTACCCTGTTAGATTTATTTAGGCTACACAATTTTGGGCTGAATGCTCTTTCCAGGACTAGTTTTGTGTACATAAATAATTGTAGTATATCACATCTTCTACGTTACATTCTGCTGGGCAGTTTCGTGAAGTTTCATTATCAGGTGTGAACTAGAAATCCATCAGAGTGGCAATGCTGGTAGTCAAAAGAAAAATATGTTGTTTGCTCATTGGGTGTTCAAGTGATGCATGCAGGGTCAGGGTAGTTAAAGTGGTGGACACAGCACTGAAACTAAAGGGAAGTTGTGCATGCTTGCAATTGTGTAGTGGAGAGTGACTATTGAAGCTAGGTAAAGAGGGAGGATTTCAATGGGTGTAAAGAGATACTAAGGAAAGGATATGAAGTATGATCCCCACCCCTTTTTGGAATACTTAAAAACCTATCAGAATATTGTTAGAATACAATTTTACCTCTGCCAAGAGGTGGGCATTTCCTACATCCATTTCACTTTTCTAAATGCCCACCTCTCATTTTTCCGTTTTCATGGTGATACCAGATGGGTGTATGGGGGAGAAAGACTTAATAATAATAATAATTGTTGATTTGTTTCTATGCTGGGTGACACCCTTGAAGCAGGGGGTTCTCCATGTAACCGGCCTCATGAGGAAGTGCCTCACAAGGGTATTGCCTCAGGAGGCCACTTACTTCCGGAGCGCTCACCTCCTGGGGCTTTACCTACCTACACATTTCCATCCTTTCTTTATTTCCACTTCTTCTCGGTAGTAACTTGTTATCTTGTCATAATGTTTGTCAAGATCAAATTAATGACATATTGAGGCTCTAATCTTAGGAAAAAAAAGGAAAAAACAAATGGCTCTTGTTAGATAACTAGCTCTACTGTTCACAATGGCTTTAATGGCTCTTACTTATTTTATGTTTGTTCTGTTTTTGTTTTCAATTTTTTAGATTAAAACAGTGTAGACAGCTGTTAGGGGTACTTAACTATTTAGAAAGCAATATAATCACAGAGCCTATTGTCAGCTAATATAAACATGGTTTAATTATCACAACCTAAGTTAATCACAGCAGGCATCTCTTGAAACACTATCCCTACTTAGTGATGATACCAGCTGCCAGATTTCCAATTGGCCATTTGAGCATTCACTTAAATTGGTCACCACCTAGCAAGACCAGATGCCACTGAAAAGGTTGTTCTATTTAGTGATTACTGATAGCTGAACCCAGAATGATTTGTGTGCATAAATTTCCTGATCAGAAGAATTCTGAAGTTAGGGAGTGATTTTGATTTTGTATGGTTGGAAATTGGTTCCACTGCCGCTGGCACTGGCCAAGGTTATGGGAGGCTAAAGTAGTAACCAATTGAAATTCCTTTATCCAAATATTATTGTATATGCATGAGATTTCAATTCAAGCTACATGAGCATCAAATCCTGTCAGAGCCCTTTTCCTAAGCTGTATGTAGTAATGGATGGGTACTACCTGATCCGAGCTTTGGGTTCTAAACTATGGTGGCTAAACTGGGTATGACCCAAATGCAGTTTTTTAGCTAGCTTTGTTTCTTTCTTGGAAAATGTCTAATTCTGTTCTTGTAATCTAGAACTAACACCACATATTGTCAAGTTCACTACATGAAAAGTAGAATACATTACTCATTGTCGCCCCCCTCCTTCCTTCAAAACCCTACCAAAACCTTACCATGTTACTGGGGGAATGACGAACATACTATTTTAAATTATTGTCAGATTAAAAGCTAAGGTTTCTAGGTTTGCCTGAAGAGCTTGTATTAAAAGAGAGCTCAATAATAAAGTGATGAATTAGTGTGGTTTTAAGTGCTGGTTCTAATGCAGGATTTAAGGTTGTTTTTTTGGGTGTTGTTTAGCATCATTGTATGCTTGCCCTTACTTGCCTGGTCTACCCAATCACCAATCAGGAGTCCATGATATTAAGAAGCTCATAATTTACAACAACAATTTATTACCAAAATCAGTTTTTGTAAAACATGGCAGGTCATATTTTTTTAGTGAGTGGATTCAGACACAGACAAAGCATAAAAAGTCCCTTGTGAACTAATTAAGTCACAAGGTTGGTCATGTCATGACAAGGGTAAATTCATTTATTGGAATTCATTAATTTATGACCATGTTGGTGTTTGCTATTCTTGTGTCCTTTACAACTGGTTTTTACTGCTACAAGTAATTGTGGGCCAGATGCCCTATTCAATTAGTTTGTTGCTCTTGTTGTAAAGAAACAAGAATCTCTGCTCGAAAGAACATGGTAGCCTAGTATCCTCAAATTTGACAAAATGTGTTTTTTTGGGTTCAAAGCCATATTACTATCTACTAGGGTAGATAGGTCTGTGTGCAAACACTTAAAATCTCAAACAAGGTCAATCCTCACAAATTGTTCCTCTGATTCTGAAGCTCAAAGCACCCTACCCTATACTTGCCCAGACCCAAATTTTATTTGACATTAAAAACTCTTCTCATATTCTCTTTTTGAAAATGTTTGGCCAGTCCTAATTCCCACAGCACACAAATCTAACAACAAATACAAGAATGGGTTGAGTTACAGTTATGTGAATTTTGTCCATTTTCCAATTTTCAGCATTCACTGCAAGTTTCACTAATTGATGGCTGCCATTAAATTCCTGGGAACGTCTTATGGAACTATCCACCTGATCTTTACTCCCTTGTGTCCAATTTTCTATGCTAATAAATCAATCACATGTGCGCCAGTGATAATACCAAGCAAACTAATGGTTCCTTTGTGTTGTTGTTTGTCTTTTCTTACAAAACCTGAACACCATAGATGATATATCCTTTGGCTCTCAAGGTGTGCACTTCCATGCTCAAAAACTCAACACATATTCACATATGGGGCAGATTGAGCATCACAAACCGAAATGACTATTAGCTGCATGTGATCCCTAAGACTTGTCTAAGAGTTGATCAGTTGATGAACTTTTGTCAGTTGTTAACATGCTAACATTTGTGGCATTTGTATATGAGGGAAAAAAAATTAATTATTTTTATTTTAAAATGATATGCATGTTCAACTTTTAAATAAAAGTTGTTACATAGCTTGAACCTTAGCCAATTCTCACTCATTTTGCAATACCCATGCAACAGTGGTTTTGATCAATGTTGATTGCATATGGTATAGAATGTTTGTTCTTTCTCCATATCCAGCCCTAAACAGGGGAAAGTTGGACAAAATCAAATGAAAGACTACTTAAATGTCACCACCAAGATGGGCAAGTATATCCATTTTAATATATCAGCTGGATAAGGGTAAATACTAAATTCAAAAAAAATATCAATTGAGTATACGTAAATAGATTTCAAAATAGTTCCAAACCAGATAATGGTAAAAGGATATATAAAGGCTTTGCAAAATTATCAATCCCATTAGAGGTGAAGCTTTTGTTTGCAATATGATTGCATAATGTGATATTGATGTCATTTTTAGAATTCTAACTTGAAACAATAATGCAAAAACCATTAGTGGATTAAAACCATGTTGGGTGGTAGTTTATATTTTCAATAAATACAATTGCAGCTTTTCAAATTGCAAACCACTGTAGTGCCTTGTCCACTTCGACACATGTTTATCAATTAATTAATTAATTTGAGGATTCCATTTCAACAAATGATATATTCCAAAATATTCTTTCAGATTCATTTTCTTTGTTAGAAATAATATATTTGAAAAGGGGTTTTTTTTTTCAAAAAAATTCAACATTTCTGAAAATGATATAATTAGTGTCAAACTTGCTCAGGTACTATGGTAACAATACACTAACTTGTTAGACTAGACTAAAAATCAATTTAATTGTGTTTCTCTTGTTGTTTGTTTACACATATGCAAAACCAAGGAACAAATGCAAAATCTAAATTGCTTCCAATTTTGTGCTTTAAGCACTAGAAAAATTTAAAATTTATGTTTATCATATGTGTGGGTTGCTTTTGACACCTAGGTGTTGAATTTTTTATTTTATTTTATGTTGGAGATGGATGATTTCGACACCTTAATCAAGGTTTCTTGGGTTTCAATACTAAACACACCCAATTTTTTTATGGTGCTTCACAAACTCCACAACCTTTTAACCTAATATAGGCCACACCCTACTCACAATCAATAAAGGAGGACATTAAGCAAAAACTCTTAAACTTAGGATCCAACATCAAGGACATCATATATGGATTTTTTTTCTTTGTATTTTTTCAAAATGGAAAGAAAATAATCAAGAATGCCACAAGACTCCTTTCTAATGTTGGAAGTTAAACAAATCAATTCAAGAATAACACTTGAATCCTCTTCTAAGAAGGTTTTGAAGGTGGGATATCGATTTTTTCTTTCAATTTCAACCTCACAAATATGATAAAATGTAATGCATCATTTTGTGAACGATGATCCTTGAATTGGTTTAGAACACAAACAAATGCAACAAGGGAAAGGTAGTTAACAATAATTTGGTAAATGTGCCATGTTAAAAAGTAGGTGGAACTTGAACAATCATCTTGATAACATTTTGTTTGTTGTAATAGAATATAACATCATCCTTGCAAATTGTAGAAATTTCTAAAATATGATGATTTTGCTAGCATATCTACAAAAGCAAAAAAACATGTTAAATATTAGTTTTTCCAAGAATTTAAAAAGAAATTGAATTTATAAAAAGGTTTTCAAATTGAAAAACCTACCTTGATTTCATTCAAATATTTGATTTTTGTTGGGGAAGGTTAAAATCAACACAAGTTTTAATCCAATCTTGTTTGTCTTTCCTTGATTTTTTGGGCCAAATTATAAATTTTTATGATCCCCTTTATGCAGCCTTGATAGACACATATGTCAAGTTTTCATAATTTTTTTATAAGTTGTAACATATTGGTAGGCTTTAAAAAATGTATGACCAAAATAAGTGCCCTAGAATTTTTCTTCAAAACCCAAAAGGTTGCAATTTACAATTAATTTAAAAATGAAAAATCATAATATTTAAGTTAAAACCCTTCATCCTCACATAAGCAATAATTTTCTCTTTTAAATCATATTTTCCAACAATTCAATTCAATTTTTGGTCAAAGATTATGCAATAGCATTTATGGCTTCAAAAACTCTAATTGTAATGTGCTTTGGTTGCCAATTAACCCTCAAAAAATCATAAGAGAAAAATATCATAGGCGAATTTTTATATCCACACGTCATTAGAATGACGTTTTGCCAAAGATGGTAAAACATAAAATTGTTTAGTTTCTTCCACGAATTCAAGTAAATTTTTCTTCTGAAATCCATTTTTTAGAAGGCAAAACAACTTTTGGACATAAATGCATACTAAAACACTTCAACCATAGATTTTTCACCAAATTGTCTGGACAAATGTTTATTGGCAATTAATTGGTCCAAATCTTCCATAAATTGTTTTTTCTAGACCTCATTTTTCTTGAAAGGTTATTTTCAACAAAAACTTGAAATTTTAACCATTAAATAATTTAAACTCTTTTTAGTAGGCTCTCTATTTGTTTCTCCTTTCAAAGGAATATTCATTTCTTCTTCAAACATTTTTGCAATGATAAAATGGTTTGTAAACACATGTTTTTTCAATGCAATTATTCCATTTGTTATATTCATGTAACAAAGGATGCATTTCATGGTTGGAAGTCATTTGACGTCCATTCCTTGTAAGCATTCACACAATTAAATGACCAACGTAATGCATTCATATATGGAACTTTTTCATTTTTTCATTTTATTTCTTGGGTATTTAGATTAATGTTGACTTCTATTTGCAAACTTTCATGATTGTTCTTGTATTGCTTGTTTGTTCATTACAACATCATCCATAAATATTTCACATCCATTATCATTTCTAGTTTTTTTTCATTTTGAAATGATTGTTTGATTTTCAATTTCCACAATAAATTCTACCTAAATAGTAGATAAAATAATCAAAAAGTTCTATGAGCTATTAAATAATTACCCAAACACAATTATGCAAGCATTTATAAAAGCAAATATTCACATTTCTCTCCTTTCACAATAATGCAAAACTTGTAAAAAAAAAGTTCATGAAATGGGAATGTATAAAATGTTGAAAGAAAGTTCCTACACAAAAACATATAAAGACAAAGGACAAAAAATTAAAATAATTAGAAAAAGTATAAACAAATGGAAAAACATTTACCTAGATGAAGCTTGTTGTTGACAAGCTTTGACCTCCACATTTGCAATTCATTCATAAGGTGAAATTGGGGGGTGGGGGGGGGGGGGGGAAACACAAAACACATACCAACAATGCCAACAACATAACAATAACATAAAGGAACAATAATGAGATGCCGAGAAAGTGCATGGGGTGGGCATGGTATTTGAAGGGTAGTGACATGCCCTTCTAGGTAGACCTTCATGTGAGGATTCACCTAATTGGGGCCCAAGTTCGGACCACCACAAGGCAACCCTTGTGGCGGCTTGGGTTGTGAATTTAAGTGTTAGGCCAAGTTCAACTCCTAGTTTGATAACATTCATCAGCCACATAAATGTTGATGAATGAGGGTTTGAGGAAGGGGGTCAAGGAAATGTTTTTTATGTGGCCAGTCCTTGGATTAAACATGTATGCAGTTAGGCTAAAAGACGAGAGATGGTAATCCCAAACGACAAGGCTTTGGACCACTTGGGAAGTCCACAATAGGTTGAATCCACCCGTCTAAAGGTTGGGGTTAGCCCTAGGTTATGAGATGAATTTAAATTTCAAATCTCACTAGTGCATGGTTTGCCATGTGCAAATAGTTTATGTGTTTAGTGAGGTGCATGAATGGAGGCATGCTGAAGTGAATTTGCATACAACAATTGGTATCAAAGTAAGTTCCTTGAGTTGTTAGAAAAACCTCTAAGGCATTGTAAGGCAATTCTCAAGGCAAATGACCTCGAAACAACTAGTACTAAGCATAATGGCAATGGTGGATTTTAAAATAAATAAGAAGTATAAGACTAAAAAGGAGAAGGAGAAGGACATAACCTTTGAGGAACTTGTCACCTTGGGTAAAAGCTTGGTGGAGGATGAATTGTTTGGGGATGAAGTCCAAAGTCTAAAGGACTCGGTGGAGGAGGAAACATGAAATGGCTCTTCCCTAGAAGAGTAAGAAGAAAAAAGGGGAAGGACAAGGTTGGGCCAAGCAAAAATTTGGTCCAAGAAAAGACTCCTTCCCCCATTACCTAGAATAAAGGAAAAATTAAAGCGAACATGGACTCATTGGTGAAAAAACCTCCTACAACTCCCAAGAAGAAAATGGAAAAAGTTTCTGAACCAAGCAAGGAGCCATTGATCCATGTGTACCTACACTCTTTGACGAAGTCCAATGGACGATGATTCCTTACTAGTTCCCCTGAATCAACCCATAAAGGGTAGAAGGGACAAACATGCCTTGGAACCTTTAGAAGTGGACAAGTTTTCCAAGGCACAACAAGAAGAAGTGAATAAAAAAAAGATGGACAAGATGTCCAAAGATTTTTTTGGCCCTTCTTGACACCTTCCAAGCCCTTGTGATGCAACAAGGTGAAACCATGTCATAGAATAATGAGACTGTGAAGTTCATGGGTTGAATTACAAAGAGTCTAGGTGTTATTAGCAATGCCCCAAGTGAGGGCTCTACTAAGGTGGCCATAAAGCTAGGTTGCCAGACTCCGCATGGAAGGAAACAAAAACAAAAAAAATGCAACCACGATTGTACCAAATTGAAGCATATTTGGAAACCTAATGTTTTGAATTGGACAAGGAACGAATCCATTTGGCTCAAACTCTCCTCAAGGAACACACGTGGGATTGGTGAATGTCTCAAAAGTAAGAAACACCCAACCTTTTTAATCCCCTAGCAATGAAAAATTCAAAATATAGATGAACAAAAGGTTTACATTGCACCATTTGGTGCTCAAGGATGGGATGGAGCTCCTTGAACTTGTCCAAAGGGATGGAATGGGCTCCTTGGTGAGCTATGGCATGATTTCAGTTGAATGTTAATTATGGTCCCCTTGAAAGAACAATTTGCTAAGAAATTGATCTTCCTACAACCCTCATGAACTCAAGTTTCCATGAAAAGTTGGATGAGTTCGTGATCACCTATATTGATGATATCTTGGTGTATTCAAAGATTATAAAAGAGCATGTGAAACATTTTGAATAAGCTTCGACAAAATAAACTATTTGCTAATAGGGTGAAAAATGAGTTTTCTCAAAAGGAGATGGACTTCTTAAAATGTATCTTATCAAAGGAAGGGGTGAGGCCCGACCTTAAGAAATTGTAACCCATCAAAAACTAGAAGAGACCAATCATGGTCAACGGAATTTGATCCTTGTTAAGCTTGGCTAACTTTTATTGGAAGTTTACAAAAGATTTTATAAACAACGAAACCACTTTTGGATTTCCTCAAAAATGAGTTGTCTTTTAAATGGAAAGATGAACATAGGGCAATTAAGGATTTTAAAGAAAAACTTTCGTCCACCCTTGTGTTGAAGTTTATAAATTTTACCAAATTTTCCAAAGTCCACACTAATGCAAGTGACTTTGTTATTGAAGGGGTCTTCATGCAAAAAGGACATTTTGAAGAGCTTTGTGGAACACAATTGCAGTGGCCAACTCATGAAAGGAATTGTATGTTATTGTATGTTACTTGAAATTTAATAACATTATTTGGGGACACATAAGACCAAGGTTTTCATGGACAACGTTTCCTTGAAATATTTCAAAACCCAATCAAAGGCCTTCATGAAGCAATTGAAATGGCACAATACTTTGGCGTTGTTAGATGTGGAATTGATTCAAAAACCAAGATGGGACAACATGGTCCCCGATAAGAAAGAGGAATTTTAGGTGGGAAAACCTTTAAGCAAGACTCAAACACAAAAGACCATCTTCCAAGGGCAAAATAGTTTTGAATAGAGGATAAAGGAAGCCTATATGTAAGACCTGTTTGCACAAAGATATTTCAAAGAGTTGTGAGAGTGAATAAAAATGAAAGGCATCACTTTAAAGGAAGGTTTGCTAAAATGGAAGTAGTTTTAAATTTATGTGTTAGCAAGAAGTTACGCACGAAAATCATGCAAGAGGAGCATGATATGTCCATGGTGGGGGCATTGTCGAAAGTGAATCACAAGAGTGGTTGTAGGGAAAAGGTTCTATTAGCTTAAGATGGAAGACATTGTAGAACTTTTCATAAACACGTGTGTGAAGTGCCAAAACATGAAGTTCATTTATTAAAAAAAATGGATTATACCTGCTTTTATCGATCTTGAATGAACCATGGGAAAATGTCGCCATGAATTTCATGATGCAATTTTTCGAATGGAACATAAATGCCATTTTGATGATAGTCGATAAATTATCCAAATTAGTAAAAATGGCTCCAACAAAGACAACAACTTTCGATTCAACAAAAAAAAAAATATGACATGTGAGTTAGACACTGTGGGGTGCCTCAATTCATTATAAGTGATAGAGATGCCAAATTTACAATGAATTTTTTGAAGTATATGTTTTGAAAAATGGGAAATAAATTGTTTTTTAATACAATATTTCACCCACAAACTGATGGCCAAACAAAAAAAGTCAATGGAGTGTTGAAATACTTTTGAAAATATGTGAATGTTTATCAAAGAGATTGGGGCAAACATTTAGGCTTGGCATAGTTTTGTTATAATTCCATGATGCACTTGGCAATAATAATGTCCTTGTTCGAATTAGCATTGGGAAATAAAACCAAAAAGCCAATGGATTTATTAATTCCCATGGGACAAAAAGACCATTCCAAATAAGTTGTGGAGATGGTGAAAGGGCATGAAAAATTATACAACTAAACTAAAAATCTTTGGAGCATGTTCAAAAATGGTTTGAAAAACATACTAATAAAACACAAAGGCTTGTGGAATGTGAGGTTGGGCAACACATGTGGTCGAACATTCAAGATTTTAAAATGCATGATGGATTAACCCCACATTTCACTCCCAAGTATGCGGGGTCTTATGAAAATTTGCATAACTTGCACACTTACATGTATACCTTAAAGTTGTTGATTAATTTTGTGGCACAGTTGACCTTTCGCATTTCAAAATTGACATTGTTTTTGCGTGATGAACATAGACCAAATCGGAAGCAAAAGGTGCAATTAGAAGATTGGTGGCCAAAATCAAAGACATATTCCACATAAAGCAAACATGTTTTAGAAACAAAGGGTATTTGGTGAAATACAAGGATTGTCCTTATAAGGAGGTGATGTGGATGAAGTTTGATCATCTAAACCACCTCCCAAAAATGGTGAACAAGTTTGAGTAGGAGAGGGGCCACAAACTTAGAATGAAAAAAATCAAAATTCAAAAGAAAAACCCACCTATAAATGGCCTAAATGTTGATGAGGATATCAACCCCTTCTAAAATGGGGGAGAACACCCACAAAATAACAACATTAATCATCCTTAGTAATCTAAAGAAGGTTAAAGGTTTTTGCGAGCATGGTTGGTTGCAAAAAAACCGAGGTTCATGGTGGAAAAAATGATTGAGAAAGGCAAGGAGGTGGTAACCAATGGAAATGGATTTGGAGTTGAATTCAAATTGAAAAACTCTCAAGCTCAATCATGTGGGATTGGGGTGGTGGTGTGTGCAAATAAAATGGCACATCCATGAGTGGAAAGGCATATTTCCTACACATGAATTTGCAAATCATGTCTCGTTTGGGTAAAAGGGATTTGCATTATAAAACCTAGTCTGACATTATCTATTGGCACATTTGTTACCTTCGTTTGGTCTGGTGATTGAAAGCTCTAAGTTAAATTCAAAGTGGATTCCAAGGAAAGAAAAGATGGTTGGAGAAAATGTTCAAAGTGAATGCATTGGGTGAAAACGAAACACACACTTGGTAATACCTCTTACACTAAGAACAAAAAAACACAACATGAATGGTTTCTTTTGATTGGGAAGTAGTTAATCACACCATTGGGTCGAAGTGAAAAAAGACGGCAAAAGTGCCCAAAGTTGGTTTAAAGTTGAGTCCCACTCGTTTAGAGGTCAAGGTTAACCTTAAGTTATGAGACGAGTCTAAATGTCAAATCTCACCAACACATGGTTTGGCATGTGTAGGTAGTTTAAATGTTTAGCAAGACGCATGAACAAAAGCATGAACATGAAAATGCCAAAGCAAATTTGGGTATGACGAGTAAGGACAATAATATGTAACAACGAAAAGCAATAATGAAAGCATAGCGACATGTTGAAGTAATAGCAATGCAATGGAATAATAGCATTGATGAAACAACGTGGAATGAAACATCAATGTGAGAGAAACAAAAAATTGAAAAATCACCAATAACCATATAACAAAAGAGGAACAATACCAATACAAGGTGATGGAGTGGCACAAGAAGAACTACAAACCAAAACCCAAAAAAAAAAGAATTAACTACAAGAAACAAGAACCTCAATGCAATCTTCTTAATGCAAAACTTTTCGATGCAAACTCAATGGGAAAAAAAATGAAGAGGGTGAGCCAATAGCACTAAGGCTCTTTATATTTGGGATGCAAACAACTATTAGCACAAAAAAATCGAGAACCCTAATCCAACCGCCACACTCCACCCCTCCACAATCTTCTTCTTCAGATCCACTCTCCAATTTTACAACCCTAAAAGTAAACTCTTGAGGACAAACCCAAGTTAATTGTCTTTCTAACAAAATTTGACGTCCATGCACACACACACACACACACCACTCCCTCTATCACAATGGATCTATCTACAATGAAACAAATAGAAAAATTATAAAATTAGGGGAAAGTTCAGACTTCTTTCCTTCCCCAATGGGGAGGGGGTTGGAGAGTCATCCACAATAGATAGGCTTAAAAGCTGGGAAAAGAGTTTATGGCCTATTTCAATACATGAAGACAGGAGAGGTCAATCATTGAGTTATAACAGGTATGGTGGGTCTGGCTAACCATGGTCAACATTGAAAGAAGCTAAAGAGCCCCTAATGAGAACAATGGGACACCACCCAAAACAAAACTCCAATTTGTCCACTAGGTACTTACTCTCTCCTCTCCCCCCCCCCTCCTCCCAAGCCCTTTTTCATCTTATTGTTATGTAATAGTGGAAACTAATTTTAGTGGTGCTTTGCATCATAAATGGGTGTTTGGCGCCGCCTCATTATTTAGGCAGACCTGAGGAGTAGTCCCTTTTTTTCCATGTTTGGCTCCCTCCAATTTTGTTTTGGTTATTGTTGCTGGAGAATTCTGCCATGCCCTTTCTCTGTCTCTCTTTCTCTCTCTATTTTTTTTTTTGTTTTTTTGTTTTTTTTTGGGTCTTTGCACTTTGTTGCTCTTTCTCTCTCCAAATAGAAACACTCGAAGTTGAACTTTCTTCAATGTTTTCTTTATCCGGCTTACAAACAACACCCAGGAAGCCATTAAAGAATGGCTGGCCGCCTATATCACAAAGCCACGCTGCATCGGATAAGAAATCATTACAGTTTTCACCCGGTTATCTGTTCTTGGTGGTCCTGAGTCCTAACTCCCGACTTTTGTTGTTCTTGTCCGATTTGAGTCCAGATACAGATATAGATTTTTGGACAAGATTATACCTACGTACCGCGGAGGGGGGGGGGTCACTTTTCTTTTTCGATCAATTGTAACGGAACTGTATTCTTTTCGAAGGAGAGAGAAAACTTACATTTCACGGATTATTGTATGAATTTTTAAAGGCCAAATGTAGTTTACACCTTCTTTAACCTAAGTCTGAAATTCATTTTTTATTCAATTTATATATTGAATCTGTTTTTTCAATATATTGCCTAAGTCTGAAATTCAATTCTTATTCAATTTTTATATTGAAAGAAATTTCAATAAATAGCCTACGTCTGAAAATTCAAATTTTTATTCAATTTATATATTGAATTTTTTTTTTCAATAAATAGCCTAAGTCTGAAATTCCATTCTTATTCAATTTTTATATACCACTTTTACTGAATTTTCAATGAAAAAAATTTAAACAAAATTTAGTATCCCTCACACCGGAGGTCTAAAATTTAGGGAAATTGCCTTTCATACAAACCTACTCGTTGAGAGCTTTGCAATAGTATCAAGAGCATGCCCTGTTTTCCCTTAAAAGTTTTTAATTTTGAGTTTATGAAATTTTCAATGAGAAAATTTATTAAATTTTACTAACTCTTTGCATTAAAGGTTCAAAAATTTACAAAAACTACCTCCATTCGGGACTCTCCAAAGATACCAAGATCTTGACCAAGGATGCCCAGACTTGGGAGGTCTCAATGTACAAAATAAACATGGGGGGTCCTCTCTAGTGGTTTTTTTTTTTTTTTTTGAAGAATTTTTGTTTGTAGCCAAAATGGCTATCATCCATAGGACGATGCAGAAAAAGTGATAATCATCTCTGATAATATGTAGCCAAATTTGCCTCTAAACCAAATACGAATCACAAATCCTTAATTTTGTCTTGGAAACTTCAAAACCATATGCAAATTGATTGTTTTCTAAGTTTCTTATGAATGGGGTTCTTTCAAAAAATAAAACAATTTTAAAGTTGGAACCAATACCAAATGTTCGCTTGAAAATGAAGAATTGAACAACATTGGTATAAAACCAATTTTGGATTCATATTAAAATCTTGTTCAAAATTGGTTTACAATTAAATCCCATTTTTTGAGAAAAGAAATAATTGTAGCACCTTTACCATTTGGGCATAAATTAAATTGTTTTATGTTTTGTCAAACTTTTGAAAAATATTTATTATTGTGCCATTTTTTCTTTAAAACCAAAAATTCAATTGTCAGGTTTTTCACAGTACCTTTATCGTTTCAGCATAAATTAGATTATTTATTATTTGTGTAAAATTTTTGATAAAATAAAAAATTCAATTGTCAGGTTTTGAATTTCCATAACATTGCCTTCAAATTGAGGCAGTGTAGACACATTAGATTGTTCCATAACAATGATTGAACTCTATTGATTAATTTGTATAAACGTTGCTTGTCGAAAATTCTAGAATTAAAAAACTCAATGCCAATTTTAAGATTTCAAATTCAATTAATTAATTGACAATTTATTGCCCAAATGGTAAAAATATTACAATATACACGTATCAACTGCTAAAAGAATAGGTGATTGACATAATTGACTAACTTTAAAATTGGAGAGAATTGGGCATGCCTAAAAAATACCATCAAAAGTTAAATTGTGATTTTTAATTTGAAGAAAAACAATTTAGATTTTCGGGAAGCAAGTGGTAATAGTCAAACCTTTTTTTTTTTTTAATGTCATTCTTTTTTAAGTTTCTAAAGTTTGAATAATGAAAATTTTTGACAACAAAAATATAGAATCATGTTTTAAATCGCCTTTCCTTTTCTTCTTATAAATTTTTAATACTTGAACTCTTGCAAGATTTGATAGGCTAACATTGGTGAAAAAATAAATGTATTTATAAAAATTGGTGTTGCTAGGTAAATATATTATTTAAATATGATATATGTAATTAAATTACTTTACATGGTTGGTAAATTGTTTTGGTTATCCTTTGGATTACCCTACATATGAATTGGATTATTTTAATTTGGCTACCTAGGTCATCACAAGCTTATAATATGATGAAATTCAATAGAATCCATGTGCAAACCAAATAACAATATGTTCATGCAAAATCTATGGGTTTCAAAGTGTAAAAGTAATATGAAATGCATATTATACATAAATAATGTCTCTTTTCTATTTATGATGTTTTAATGTGAAGTACGTACAATTTACATTTTAATTAATTATGTGCAATTCTTGTGATATAATTATGCATAAAATTATGTGATTTTTGTGTATTAAATATCACTACTACAATTCAACGTTTTTTTATTCGGTTTTTTAAATCAAAAAATACCCAAAAATGATAGGTGTCAAAAAAACCACCATGTCAATTTGGACAAATCAATTCAAACTTGTCAACATAAGTAACAAAATGACTAACTATTTGATTGGGTCAAATTTATAATTAAATTAAATTAAATTTTGGATTATTATTTAAAACATTAATAGGTAGGTAGATAAGTACTAAATAAACCTAGGTAAATAAGTGATACATTACCCTGCCCTCATTAAACTACTTTAATTTAACCTACCCACCCTAACTTTTTAAACATGCACAAAGGTTACAAATATAAAAAATTGAACCCTACACTTTCATAATGATAAACTAAGTCCTCACCGATGAATTAGACCATTAAAGGCATTCAAGTTTAATTATTATTTTCATTTCACACATTTATTAGACATCGTCAAACATAATGGTTAAATTTAGGTGACAACTAATAACTAATCAAATGGCTAAACCTAATGGCTTAATTTAGTGGTTAAACATAATGGCTAAACTTTGGCTAAACTTAATGATTGAATTTAGTGACTAAACTTAATTGATAAACTTATTGGCTAAACTTTGATAGTTGAACATAATGATTAAACTTTGGCTAAACATAATGGTTAATCTAATGACTAAACCTTGATTAAACATAGTGCCTAAATTTAGGTTAAATCTAATGGTTGACTTTAATGGTTAAACATAATAACTAAAAGTTGGTTATACATAATGGCTAAACTTAGATTAAACCTAGTGGGTATACCTAGGATAAACCTAGTGGGTAAGTTTAGTGGTTCAACCTAAGTTATATTTAGTGATTAAATTTAAGATAAACCTAGTGATAAAATATAATGGTTCAACTTATGCCAAACTTAATATTAAATTTAATGATTACATCTAATACCTAAATTTAATAACTTAAATTAAGTTAAACCTAATGGCCAAATTTTGGTTAAATATAATGACTAAATATAATGGCTAAACTTAGGTAAATAAGTGGGTGGATATGTAAATAGATAATTTGTAAATAGGTGGATAGGTAAATAGGCAGGTGGTACAAAGGTGAGGAAATATAAATAATTAAGTAGATAGGTGAGTAAAGGGTGGGTGGTGGGTGGGTAAGTAAGTAATTAGTTAAATAAATAGGTGGGTGAGTAGGTAGGAGGTAGATACACAAGATAATAAACCATGTTTCATTTGCTTTAAAAGTTAGGTTGCTTAGGCCTATTAAGTATAAACTAACATAACATGTTACATGCATTAATTTGTCATTAACATATGGACATTTACAACTATGGAATCTTATATATTAATTCATTTGTCCGTCTGTCCATCTATCTGTCGAGGTCCTGAAACCCAGATCCCAAAAACTATAGATCACTTGTCAATCTGTCTATGACGAGGGTGCGGGTTGTGGTGGTGGAGAGACACACGTAACTGACAGAAATGAGCTTCCGAAAGTTGGTTTGTCTGTCTGTGACGAGGGTTTTGGGGGTGGGGAGGGAGAGGCTGGTGAAGTAGTGGGCAACCACCACAGTTTCCGCACCGGCCAGGTTTACAAACCAGGACCTGATCTCCACAAAGCATCGCAACCATTCGAAGGGAAGGAATGACGGTCGGATCACATCCCTCTCCCACTGCACCAAAGGCGGATATAAAAACCTTCCCCTCCCCCCCCCATTACCGAAAGAACCGGTGATTATATAGAGGATCATGTTTTCAAAAAAATTCAAAACTTTCAGAAACTAAGGTTCAAAATGTTAGAACCGGGGTTTTGGGTTTTTTCACCCCCGTCAAGTAAGGGAGTAAATACCCAGACTAATAACTTGAGGGTACACATGGTTGGTTCTGATACCCGCACAACATCGATCGGGACCACTGCACTAAGTCACAATATTTTTTTTTTTTCTGTGGGGATATAAATGCCTTAGGGTGGGACCCACGAGTGTTATTTTGGGAAGATTTCAGATTATAGCGTCCAAACAGAGCGTTCGGGGTGGCTAGAGTGGCGTTGCCACGGGTGTCCGAAGGTCACGGGTACCACTAGTATAGTCATAATTCAATTTGAACAAGATGTATTTAATTGTTTAATCATCTACAAATCATGTTACTGATTATTATTATTTTTAAAATTATCTATAATCGAATGTAATGAAGGACAATTAAAATCACAACCATAAAAATGATTGATTCAAACATAATTTGCAAACACATGGAATTGATATGGTAGGATTCCTAGTAGTGCATTTTTTGAAACCTTTTAATTAGTCCTTTAGGTTTAGGAAGATTTTTTTTTAATCAAGTTTCATATTAATCTTTTCAAACTTTCCATGTTGATGTCATTTTTTAGTCATGGGTCTAAAAAATAAATTTGTTTGTTACACGTTGTGATATTTACAAACAATGAAAGAACATATGGTAAATTGTTATTTGAATATCCTTGTCATTAAAGACTTTACGTTCCAAAAGGACCATCACTTTGTTTCCTTTTATAATATTTGAAAAAGTTGATAAAACTATCTTCAACCTACATTTGCATTTCCATGTTGTATCTTGAATTGCATCTACAAGTGATAAAACTTGATTAGATTTCAAAAGACATTTACAATGATCAATAAAAATATATATGTCATGATTCTCATCATGACCACACTTCAAGCAAGTCTAAAATTCAACATTGTCCATAACACAATTCACAAGCATTTGGGAAACAAATAACAGTAGCATTGCCATAGTTGAGATTACAACAACAAATACAAATGGGATGGACAAGCTTGGAGTATATATAGAAAAGTTGTGTTGAAAATGGTCATGAAAAGTCAAATATATCAATGGGTACATTTTATTTTCTTGAAATGTCATCATCCATTGGTTACATTAAAAATTGACATTGTTGATCAAAGAATGGATGAAAACTACAACTTGGATATCTTTGAAATGATGACAAGGACAAATGAATTAACAAAAAAACTTGTCAACAAAAAACTCTTGATTTTCAAACAATATAAAAAAGATGTCAAAGATACCAAATGCCCTTTTCAATGGTGGGAGAAACATGAAATTATGTTTCCTACCATTGGATTTCCTTTTATGTATTGTTGGTTCATAAATTGAGAATGAAAAATTGTATTCTCTGGTTGTAAAACTTACTCGTTTAAGAAAATGTCATTTGCAATCAAACAACTTAAACAAATTGATTTTTGTGAACAATAATTGGCCCATGTCCCAAGGGTCGGTGATAGTTTTATTTTTTATCAATAAAGCTTGTAACTTGATGTAATTAGATTATTACTTATGTAATTACCTTAGGGTTAAGTTTGGTAATTTATTTAGTAGTTGGATTTCATAATTTAATTATGGTTTGCTCAATGTTATAGCTTCAATTATTGTGCATGAATTTCACATGATAATTCATGTGAAAAATATTTGCCACATTAATGTGCATGTTGAATCACATGGGGAGCCATGTGATGTGTACGTTTTAAGTAAATTATTTTTTAAATTTCTTTTTGGTTAATATATAAATGAATGCTTGTGACCTTTGGAAACACCTTCATTTGAGAATAACAATATTTTGTGCGAGTGCAAAGCTTCATGGAATATAATTGTGAAAAGAATTGAAATTTTAGTTTTCAAAGGTTTTTGTATAGTTTATGATTGTGTGAAATCCATAATATGATAATGGTGTGGCATGACAATTACACAATAGAGAGGTGAAAGGATATTTGTGTAAATAAGAACATAAATTTTCCATAACTATGTAATAAACATACATAGTTTTGATCCTATACTTGTTTATCGGTTTACATCTTTTGGTTTTGTTATTGAGACTTAAGTCTATGTTCTTTATGTTGTGAAACTTAATTTTGCTGTCAAAAGTTTAGTAGAAAAGAACAAATAATTTGTTTTGTTTTAGAACGTGAAATGGAAGGTGATTTGCTTATCCCTGAATCATGGACAAAAATGACAACATGGGTTAAGGAGATTCAACTTGGGGCGACAAAAATTACGAGAGATAAACCACCCTAAGTTTGGTGCACAATCGAGCACATAAAAAAACATCATGAAGACCATAAACACAAGTCATTATGTTTGACTCCAAGTTTGTTTTTAGATTTTACATGTAATCATAGGCATGAATTAGATTTGCATTTGTCGAAGTTTTTAAAAACTTGCAAAAAATAAAAATAAAATGTAAAAAAGGGAAAACAAATGGTGTGTGTTAAACCATATGAGAAAATGTAAATAGAAAGTCTTTTTAAAATAATAAAAATTCATAAATAAGTTCATACTTGTTGGACCTTATTGACACCTTGGAGCTTTTTAAAATCTGATGTAAAAAATGTTGTAGGTTTATATATATATATATATATATATATATATATATATATATATAGGATTAATGTTTTAAATAAAACATTAATGTTAATGGTAGGAGAGGCTTCTGATTCCCTTGGCACACAGTTTCTAGAAGATAAGCAATAAACCTTATTATTGACATTAAAAGTTGTTGGGCGAAGTTCACATGTTGAAAGATTTGTTGAAAAACTTGAAATTATAGGTGAACCAAGAATGTTGATGTCACAGCTATGTAGAAAATGAAAAGAATAAAGACCCTAATTTGACCTTAAACCTGCAAGGTAATGCCAAAGGGTGATCACACCAAAACAACATTTATTCATTTTGCTTTACAAAAAGGATGTAACTCCAAACTATGTTAGAACTAATAACTTACATGTCATGTGGAATGGATACATTAGATACTTGTGATGGGTGTGATATTGTAAATGTTGTCTTTCAATCTAAACATTTAAATAAGATAATTGTAAGGTTGGAGATGTCTAGTCCTTTCAGAGAGTTACACCAAGAGGATAAGGATAATTTTTTATTATGAGTGCTCTTCAAGCCATTGGGAGTTTTTTAATTCATGAAGAAAGATTGTGAAGGCTAAATGACAATTAGTTTAAAAGAATTAATTAGTTTAGTGTGTTTTTTATTTTTTAAAAGGAAAAAATAATAATCAACATGGTTATTCCAATTTTTAAGGGAAGCAAGGGTGAAGACCTTTAAGTACTTTTTAGGGAATATAAGAGAGCTTGTATTAATACTAAGCTTAAAATAATTACAAAAAGGCTTAATTGTTTTCCTAAATTCTTAAAGGGTACAACATCACATTGATTTGAACAACAAATAGAAGCATCGAAGGGATCATGGAATGACATAATTAAGGCCCTTATGAAAGAATTTTTTGTGAAAAATGTTTATTAAAACTTAATACTTTAATTGAATCAATTAAGGCATGGGACTTTAGATTCAATGAAAGAGTATAAGGAAAGAACAACGACATTGTAGAACAAACTTTGAAAGTGTTTTAGGGCATAAGGCCATGAAAGTATTAATCTTTTTTTGCTAAAAAAAATGCATTGGTGCTAGAAAATTTCACCATTGGTTTATTGTCAGAGCTACGACAATAAGTGAAATATGAACAATCGATGAAACATTTGATGAAGTGGTAAAGGTGGTTGAAAAGAAAAATAAGAACATGGAAAAAAATCCCCAACAAACTATGCAATTCATGGCAAAGCAATTAATTTCTTTATTGAACGAAAGTTGTAGAAACATCCAGAAATGAACTTTCACATGGAATCGACCATGGAGTAGATGATAAATAAAATGAACCAGTTGAGCTTCCATCTACTACAACCAAGGGTTAGCAAGAGAAAAAACTTGGAGAAAGACCTATCAACAATTCAATGTTATAAGTGTTGGGAAATGGGACATTATTGATGAGAATGTCCACACTTGCCGACTTGCCTACTACAAAAAATGTGAATTCTTCTACTCAAAGGTTTTCTACAAAGGAGAAGGGCAAAAATTCAAGTACATTTGATTAAACTAATGAGTGAAGGGCGAGACAAGGCTTTGATGGGTTTAAAAAGAAGCCTAAAAATTCCCAAAGATGTGGTTGATGTCATGGCCCAAATTAAATGATTAGTGGAGGACACTACTCATGTTGACACAAATGTCAAAAGGTTCAAGGAGATGGCAAAAGCACCAAAGGAGAAAAGAAAAAAATCAAAGGCACAAGTTTTAATTTCAAAACTTTCCAATTTTTAGAGATTATGGTCTTTATTTGGTGGTGAAAGACGTGGGATCGTAAAAAGTAGACATCACCTTTAGATAATTGGTGGTAATGGTGTTGTTAGCTCAAAGGAAATTGAGGAAGGGATTATCAACACTTAAACATTAATAGAAAATGGCCATTTCGTAATTGATTCATGTGACTAACTAATTTTTAATTACAAGTGACATTTGTAATTAAAAGATTAATAGTTACGTTGGACAAGTCACATTGGCACTAATCGCAAATGACAACGAATTTTGGATGAAAGAAAAAGTCAACGAAATATGTTTTCATCCTTTGATTTGTCATATATGTATTGTCACTTATAATTAAGATGCAATTTTTTTGGTGAACAATGGGAACAAATTATGTGTTGCCACATGTCCCAATTTTTAATAATTATAAATATTCTATATTTTATTTTCAAATAATCTAAGATGTTTAATTTTTATGTTTGGATGGTTTATATTGTGACACATGGTGCAATAGAAATTTGCCACGTGACATATTAATTGAATTTGTTCAAATTCAATTTAAATTAATGTTTAAGTATTAGGTTGAACTAGGTACCTACCTACCCCATCTAGGTTAAACACCTATCTAAATACCACCTATTTACCTACTTAGGCCAAATACCTACTTCAGTAGGTAGGTAGAAAAGTAGGTACTTAGGTGTAAGTACATGAATATTTTTATTTTATTTTGAATTAAGTCATTTTCATTGACTCATCCCATATGTCCATGTTTTTAAATATGAAAATGTAAATAAAAAATGCATTGTTTATATATGTTTCAAGGTAAAAATGAAATATGGGATAAACTTTTTAGTTGCAAGTTGTTTGTGACTAAAATGTTTATCCCACATGTTTTGGCTTTCATTTTCACCCTGAAATATATACAATTAAATAGGTAAGTAATAACTAATTAATTTAATAATTAACTAATTAACTAATATGACTAATTATTAATGAATAAAAAATTATAAAAATAAATTAATAAGCTTGTTAATTAATTAACTAACAAATTAATTATCCAACTAACTAATTATTTATAGTAATGATCATCAATATATTATTAATATCGAATTAATTACATTATTAAATTAATATTAAATATTAATTTATGTATTAGGTAGATTTTAAAAATAACACTTAATTTTAATTACATATGAACCAATTTCAGTAACTAGTAATAGGCTGATATTGAAATAATTAGCTAATTATTAATAGAAAAATAATTATTATTTCATAACAATATAAATTAATATAATAACTGAAACATTCAGTAATTAATATTTATAAAAGTTGGTCATTAGTTTTTAAAAATCTAATAATATAGTTAGAACCTAAATTAGGTTAACTATTTTCTTATAATTACTCCCATTACTATTTTCATTTTTATATTTCATAATAAATATAAATGTAAAGATTTAATAGTAACAATAACATTAGTTCAATTATTATTGTAGCTAGTTGGTAGCCAATGTTAACTATTTTATTTTTATTATTCATATTATTACTTCATTCATTATAGCTATTTATGAACTATTACACTAATTTTTAATACTTTTATCAAGTATATTTTTCCTTCAAAAATATTTTTTTCATTTGTATATTAATTATTAGATTTCCATTCTAACTACTGTAGTAATTATTATAAATAATAAAATGATAAACTGAAAATAAAAATTGTATATCAGTAATTGATTATAGTAATTAATAATTTATTAATAATTATTATACTTTATATATATAAACATTTTTGGTAATTATTATAATATTATAATATTATAATTGATTACTTATAATAATAATAATAATAGTAATTAGTTTAGGTTAGCTATTTTTTAATAATACATTATTATATATTATTATGTCACTAGTTAGATCTATCATGATTTATTATAATTAATGTTTTAGTAAATAAAAAATAAATAAAAAATAAATACATTAGTCTTTTGAAAATAATTAAATAATAATATAATATATTTTTGGTAATTATTTCAATAATTATATTATATTATTCCTATCATATTAATATGATCATGATCATGATCATTATATAATAAAATATTACTTTTAAAAAACATTTAATGAAAGATAAAATTGAAATTTACTTTTTAATACATGTAATTAATATTAATATTAAAAAATTTCATTTTACGAAGTATAATAAGATGGTTTGCATAAACTTGTAATATGGTCATAATATATTTAGTAAATATTTCACATAAAATTTAAGGTATTCAAAATTTGAATTAATTAATGGAACCATATTATTGAGGCCATTATGGTAATAATATTACTTGAATACACATGTAATATGGTTGTTCATATATATTCAAAATATACATTTATAAATTTTATTTACCTAGCTATATTCCTTAGAATTCATAAAATACAACTTTGTATATTCATAAGGCCACAATTAAATTGGTCACATTTGCAACTAATGGGACATAAATTGTTTTTTTTTGATGAAAACTGAAATAAATGTTGTTCACATGGAAGGATGAACACCAAAATAATTGCAAATTAATTGGAGTTTAGTCGCAATTACGACCAACACAAAAAAATAGTTACAAAAATGTCCAAATGTAGTTGCAAATAACTAATAGTCACATGTAGTCGTAAATAAAATGGTTACATTTTGGCGAATTTCTACTAGTGTATCCCAAAGGTACTTATACCTTTGAATGCATAGCAACTAAACGTGAATGTGATCCAATCATTGATGTGTAACGTAATGGATTAGTGTTACATAAAGTGTTACTGGATGGAGGGGCTAGAGTCAATGTGATGACAATTCTTATAATGAAATACCTAGGGTTAAAAATTGGTAGATTGGCTTCAGTAACCCTAAAAATGGCTAATAAACAACTTGTTGAGCTAGAAGGAATAATTAATAATGTTGCAATCATTGTAATGAGGGTTTTCACAATTGTGATTTCAATGTGGTATTGGATGAAGATGGGGTTTATCCAATGATATTAAGTAGGTTTTGTTAACAAGGTCACATGCCAAGAATTATTGGGGCGAAGGATACATGACCATTAGAGTTCATCCTACCCGATAAAAAATTTCATTTACAAACTTTGTGAAGAGTTTCGGAGGTATGAATGAATATGATGATGAATAACAAATAGACCAAAGTTTTAATTTTGAATGGATTTACCCAAATGATTTCAATGAAGAGGAAGTGGGGTTATATGTTTTGGAAGCAATCCCCAAGGTTGGAGCTTTGTTTGAAGCAAATCAAAAAATTGAAAGGGATGATGACTAATCAACTCCACATGTGTTGACAAAAAAAGAAACCATGGAATGAGTGAGCAAGATTCAAATGGGACCAAACCTTTGCCCTAAGGTAAAAAAACAATATGAGAATTTTATGTGTAAATATATGCACCTGTTTTTTTTATAGTTACATTGACCTTAAAGAAATCACCATGGAACAACAAAAAATTGAATTATTACCAAATGCCAAATTGGTCAAGACCAAATAAAGGAGGTGGAATCCAAAATACATTACAATGGTGAAGGAGGAACTTGACAAGTTGTTGAATTAGGGTTCATTAGACCTATGGAAATAATTGAATGGGATTTTCCTATGGTATTAGCATTAAAAAAAAATGGCAAGTTAAAGTTATGTGTCAACTACAAAGTTTTAAACAAGGTAACCAATAAAGACCAATACCCTTTGCCATTTTGTGAAGAAATTTTGGAAGAAATAAAATGGTATGAGATTTACACATTTGAAGATGGGTAATAGGGGTTGCCATTGAGTGAAAATTGTTTCAAGAAACCAATTGAAAACCACATTCACCACACTATGGGGAACATTTTGTTACATGGTAATGCCTTTTGCTTTGTGCAATGTTCCAAAAACATTTCAATGTTTGATGAACAAGGTCTCTGACCCATTCTTGGGTTTTTTTTAATGAGTTTTCATTGATGACTTTGGAATTTATAGTGATAAAGCTTTTCACCTTGCCAAACTTGAGTTATTCTTTCAATGTTTAGATGGTTTAGGAATGACTTTGAACATTGTAAAAACCACAATTAATAAATTTTAAAAGACAGGATGGTCGGGTACATTATGTCAAAGGATGGGTAGCCATAGATCTTGAAAATTTTGATAAAATTTTAAAGATTGTCCATCACCTATGAAGGTGGCATGGAAATGTTGATGGCCTTAGAAAGGCATATGAAGGAGTGGGTGATGTTTCAGAAGATGATGACTTTCGAAATGTAGCAATAATGACCATCAATGTAGAAGAGGCATTCGAGGAATATAAAAAAATCATCCAATATTTGGATGGCATGAGGTTTCCATTTAAAACCACAAGGCAATGTGAACATGGATTGCGCACAAGAGTCGAAATTACTCGATAATAGGGGATTAATTTTATTTCCAAGAAAGGGATGGTGTTTTGCAATGAGCCATTGAAAAGGGTGAATCTTCACGTCTTTTGTAAAAATTTCATAATGAATTTTACGAAGGTCACTTTGTGGCACAAATCATAACAAATTTTTTTTACAGGTAGGTTACTACTAGCCCACCTTCTTCAAAGATACCTAGATGTTATTATAGAAGTTGTGATGTATGTTAAGCTTATGCACAAAGGTTTATTATGAGTGGCCTTTTACACCCCATATCACCTTTGGGACCTTTTGAAAATTTGGGAATTGATTTAATGGGCCATTCTTAGTGATTAAGAGAGGGCATCAATTTATTGTGGTTGCCACAGACTACTTCACAGAATTTGTAGAAATACGTGTTTTGAAATCCTTGTGAAATAAGAAGTAACATGATTTTTTAATGAATTTTTATTTGATTTGGGACACCATTCAAAATTGTTTTTGATAATGGTATTTAGTTTTTCGATGAGGTTGTGGAACTTGCTGGCAAGTCTTGCAATGAAACATAGTTTACCATTATATATAAACCTAACACCAATGACCTAATAAAAAAAACCAATAGAACATTGTGTTCCATGTTGACAAAAAAAATTGAAGTTCATGTAAGCATTTGTGATTAGGATTTCAAAATCCACCATGTTGTGTGAGTTTACAACACCACATACAAAACTACCACAAGGTATTCACCTTTTTGTTTAACCTATGGGATGAAAGTTCTCTTACCCATTGAGCTTGAAGTAATGACCTCACGCACTACCACAACAATGAAATTTCCCTCAAAGGAATCTTAGTGCCATTGTTGCAACTTCATGAGTTGGATAAACTGTAATTGAAAGCCTGCCAATCGATTTAGGTCGCACAAGTTTAACAAAAGAAAGTTTTTGACAAAAAAATGAAAAAAAATTCAAAGAAGGTGATTTTACCATGATGTTTGATGTTGAACATCATCATAAGGTTTACAAGAAATTGTTGCCCAAATGGTTTGGACCCTTTGTCATCGGGAATGTGTTTGTGGATAATATATTTTACGAGTTCAAAATGTTAATGACTCACCATATCCAAATCATGTTAATCATGACTAGTTGAAAAAAAATTTGGATATGTGACTATGAAGACAAAACCCATAACGAGTTTGGGAATGATGTAACTTGATATAATTAAACTATTACTTATGTAATTACCTAATGGTTAAGTTTTGCTAATTTATTTAATAGTTGGATTTCATAATTTAATTATGGTTTGGTTATAGCTTCAATTAATATGCATGACTTTCACATGATAATTCATGTGAAAAGTCTTCGTCACATTAATGTGCATGTTCAATCGCATGGGAAACCATGTGATGTGTACACTTAAAAAATAAATCTTATTTAGTTTTCTTTTGATTAATATATAAATGAGTATTTATGACCTTTAGAAAAGTACTTTCACTTGAAAAGAATAAGTTGTTGTATGAGTGCAAAGCTTTATGGAATATAATTATGAAAGGAATTAAAATTTTAGTCTTCAAAGTTTTGGTGTAATTTATAATTATGTGAAATCTATTGTAAGAGAATGGTGTGGTATGATAGTTACACATAGAAAATAGAAAGGTGAAAGCATATTTGTGTAAACAAGAACATATATTTCCATAGCTATGTAATAAACATAATAGTTTAAATCTTATACTTGCTTGTTGATTTACAAGTTCCTTGTGATAAATGCAAAGTTGGATGAGTCTAAAAGTTTTTTTGGCAAAGAATGAAGTTGTGGCTCAATATAAAGTTATAAATATTTTTGAAAAAAAGTTGCAAAAATTTTCATCACTTTTTAATTTACTTCTATTTCTCAAAATTTTCCTAATTTAAGTGTAAATGTTTATTTTTTTATTGATGAAAATTGACATTTGGGTTGTGAGAATTGGACAAGAAAATCAATCGTTACTACATTTGTGAAATTGGTTTATTATGAAAAAAATAAATCCTGATACCATGGTCAATTTTCACCAACTCCTAAATTTATATTTTAAAAAACCAAGCCAATTTTCATACACCACCGTGAAAGACTAGAATTAATTATTTCTCTTAGAAAAAAGTGAGAACCGCCCAACGATGTTAAAACCAACAATGGTCCAAATAGGAAATGTTTGATGAAATTCTCAAGAAGTGAACTCACTTGAGAGTAGCCTACAAGGGTTGAAGATTCCTCAAAATGTGTGAGGAATTAATTGGGTTTGCATTGCTCCATACCATGTCCCCAAGCTCATGCCCCTATCGTTAGTCTAGTTCAAAATGGGTGATGACCACCGTTTGAGAATAAAAATTCTGTTCAGACATTGAGGAATTGGAAGCATATACTCCATAGACATAATTTTTTTTCTTTTGTGGAGGGTGGGTGGTGTTGAATTATTTGAATTTTTGTTGTTCCTTATGTGTTCCCACTGTGTTCCCATTCCCAAAGTGCTTCCCAGTATGTTGTCAATCATATGCTTTGCCCAACATTGTCCTCTTGGAAGTTATATAGCTGGGCCAATATTGGGACTTAACAGGTTTTAATGTCTCCAACCTTTCATTTTTTGTAATGGGCCAATCAAAGAAGCTCAATACCAAAAAAAATATTCTGAAGTAACTATATGGATCACACTAACATGAAATGGTTTGCAACAATACAGAAAAGAAGCTTGTTTTGGTCCCACAGCTAACCATAGTGGTTAACTCCTGTACTAACAATCCAATCCACATGAATGTACTTTACCTATTAGCCCACCAAGTCCATTACTTACCTACATCATTGGTAGGGTGTGTCTTAGGAAGGGCTATTAGTTCATGCCAAAAATAGTGGCACCCAATTTTAGGAATAGAATTTCCATGCAACCCATGTTGCAAAACCCCCTTGTATTAGAGGAGAGAACAATGGTCAAGCAAAAAAAGGTAGAATAAATTCTATCCACATTGCCCACTTAGGAACTAATGGCCAGCACAAAGTTATGGTCAGTCTCTGGAGTCTGTAGGTGGGTAGGCAGGCTGAGTTTGGCACATAGAAAAATGTACCTATGTTTTCCTCCTCTTTGGTGGAAGAGTTGCTTTTCTTGCCCTTAAGATATGATCTTTGATTTACTCTCCTAACTCAAGAGATTTGGTGGGCATTAAAAATCTCATATCTATAGCTGGCAACTAAAGAGAAACACCCAAAAACATGCATGGTGTGAGGAAAGGTGCACCATAAAGATTGTGGGGTCCTAGAGTTGAAGGTGATACAAGTCTCAATCCTCTCAGCATGAAAGTTTTGAAGATTTGCTGCTATCCTCTAGTAGCCACCTTAGTGGACAGCTAACCAGTGTTAGGCAATTTTTAACCAAGCATGCTTCTATTTTGGGGAAGGGAAGCATATTTTGGCTTCTATGTTGGGGAGCGCCCAATGTTCCAAAAAATATTGGTGATGGGGCAATCAAATAGGGTTTAGGGTCATCCTTTCATCTTTATAGGTGGCCCTAAGGGGAGAGGAACTGTATACTTCAAAAGAAAACCTTCTATATTGCGGAGCCTGCATAGCTCAAATTTTCTTGAGTGATGGGCCAATCAAATTGGATGACTGCCCCAAAAAAAAAAAAGATGAACCTAGGATGCTTGAAGGCCCATATGGATGATGAAATATGTACACCATGGTTGGAACTCATTGTGCCATGTTTGAAGTGGATATCTTTCCAGAGTTCCCTGTGAATGTGATATGTTTCTGACCAATTCTCAGCTGTGTACGTAGCACACGAGTTCAGATCATGGCCAGTCCTTTATGCTGCAAGTAAGTATGTGCCTCTAACTTCCTTCCTAGCTTTTTATCATCAGTTCAGATCCAGGAGAGTACTTATAATTACCCAGAGTGCATAGCTCAGCAATTGTTTTTCTTCCACAAAAATTTTAAGTTGGGTGGAGGAAATTTTTGTGTTTTCTAATTGAAATCATCTAATTTTGGAGAAAAAAATTGCAAAATTGTTGATATCACAAAATTGGGGGGTAAAAAAACCCTGCCCTGCCCTGCCCTGCCCAGCAGCATGCACCTCTCTATAAGTACTCCCTGGTTTTCATGCTGCACAACAAGACTCCAGTGCTCCCTGCCTTATGTTGAATTCAAGAAAAGAAACTAGAGAATGAAAAGAGACAATTATTTGACACTCAAATGTTGAATTTGCCAAAATACTTACATACTCCAAACTTCAAACACATGCTCTAAACACACACACCACTTGTTATAGGGGAACACCCCAAGGTGCGATTTGCTCCATACATACGAGAAGGTATTTTCAATTGGGTGCCATGGACATGATTGGACATGGAACCATCATCACCTGGAAAGCGCGACCAAGTAGACAAGAACCCCAAAATCTTTAAAAAAAACTTAGCAAACTACCCCAATACGGCACAAGAGTATAATATTTGGTAATTTACAAAAACACATACATAAGCTATCTGATGAAAACCCAAGCAAAAATAGTTTAGTTGTTAAAACACACACAAGATGAATTGTACCAAAATGATTTTGCCCTGAACTTACACCAAAAAAACAAGTGACTAAGTGGCAACTTGAATACCATCTGAAAAAGTCCCTTTAGTTTCCCAGGTATTTCTGGAACCTTAAGGGGCCAAAATTCATGTTTTTGGGACCAGCATTCACTGGTTTGTAAACCAAGCACCAAACATTTTGGAGCTTGATTACAGAAAGCTTAGAAATTGTCAATTGATGTTTTAAGACTTGGGTTTTTGAGTTAGAGCCCAGTTTGTGAATAGTGGTCCCAAATCCCAACAAGGACTATGTTGAGGTTGTTACGTCAATACATTGGTACACACATGCCATTCACAAAAACAGGTGCATTTGTCCAATTGGATTGTTCTTTGTTCAGCATGTCTCCAAATTAGTGATTCTTTTTTGATGAAAATTGGTTTAAAAAAATAAAATACACTTGGAAAGTTTAGGAAATATTTCATAGTGTGAATTAGAATTATTTTCCTATTTTTTGGAAGAATGAGCCAAATTTTCAATATCACAAAATTGAAAAAAAAAAGACACTTGTCCCAATTGAGTAAAAGCCAAAATCAAGGTGAACTTGAGACACTATCGTAATACCTTTACCATTCCGGCAACAAACTGCTGAATAATTATTTAAATTTAAAATCTTAATTTTGACACCCAATAATTTGAGCACTTGGTAATTCCAGCATGTAATGATGATACCAAATAATCAAAAAAGAGCCATTAGTGTTATGGAGCAGTCTAGTATGTCTAGATAGTTTTGATTTCAAGTTAATGTCATGGAAGGTTTCCGGTTTGAATTCTAATAGTTGAACTTTTAACTTTATTAAAAAAAATCGCACAAATAATGAATAATTTTTCGAAGGTTTGGCAAAAAAAAATTCATTTTTTAATGTCAAAATGGTAAAGGTACTACAATAGTCTTTCAGAAACTACTATAATGGACCTTCAATAAGAAATCTATAATGGGTATCATAGAAATGTCAACCCAAAATAAGGTGTTTGTATGAGCTGTTATGACAATAAACTCTCTTTTATAATCACGCATTTGGTGACCATTTTTTTGTGACACTAACGAATTGTGATTTGAATGTGTAGTCACATTCCATATAAACCCTTATGAGATTATGACTATAGGCCAAAAAAATTTACAAAACAACCTTTTTATGTTGGAATAAAGGTGCCAATTGATTACATTTTCTACATGGCTTATTCTAAGCTCTACTATGTAGTATTAGACTTGAAGAAGGTTGTTATTTCTATTTTTTAATGTGACAATTTACATTGATTTTGAGCTCTTTAATTATTATCTTGTGTATCTTGTCAATTAGATTTTTTGCTTACTTCACAATTTCGTTTATTTTTTGCTTGTCTACATTAGAAAATTGTTTTTTTCTCTTCAACTAGATTCATTCTTGTTAGTTTGCACAACTTGAACACAAAGCAACACTAACATTGTCAAACTACAATTTACAAAACCCTAATATTTACCCTATATTCCCCCCATTATAGTCACATTTACAAAGAAAGCTTTGCAAACATTTTGTGCTACTAATGAGTGTGAAAGTAATTTTAAAAAATAATGTTTCTTACTAAAATAGATGGTTACCAAAAATTGTTCGACACAAACAAGAATGTGACTAAAATGGGGGTGATTATAAAAAGATTTATTGTATCTTGTTGTATGCCCATCATGATTAGGATGTCTAAACATAGATTTCATTAGGCTCTAATTGTGGTTTCCCATGGGTGATTAACATCAACCCAAGTGTAGAAGATCAATGTTTTGCAAGAGCCATTGTAGGTACTAGGTATGTCCTAATATAGGTGTTTTTATTAAGGTAATGTGTTCCCTAATATAGTTGTCCCTTGAAAACAAGTTTGAGTTCTAGGACGTGAAATGCCCTATGTGTGTGATATGTGTGATAACAGGGCATATTCCATTGTTGAAAGATGTGAAAAAGAAAAGGTCACATAATATTTCCCTAGTAAGAATATGCAATCCAACTATCAATTATAGATCCAACATAGACTTTATAAGTATATATATATATATATATATATCATTTTTTTTGTTGGAAAAAATGGACATATGACTTTCTTTTTTACAAACACATCTTATGGTGGAAAAATATGTGTTTAAAATTGACACCATTGGATTAACCATAAACTTATATTAATATTTCAATTTGGTGACCAATTTTACAAGGCCATTTGTCTTCAATATCATTTGTGCATCTTATCATCATTATAACCACCCAATTTGCAATTGGAACTCATAGGGCTTTTAATGTACATCGTCAAAGAAGGGCCTTGGAATGTAAGGATTTAAAAGGATGGATTTTAAAGCATGATATTTAACATGGCCACGGTGGGTGATTCCCATAGGTGTGTGGTTGAATATACCCAAAAACTCCAAACCCATTTGCTAAATCTTGATAACAACGATTTTTGTTTTTATCAAGCTTTAAGGATTGATGTGCATACCTCAACATAATACAAATATAAATTCCATATTTGTAAATTTAAAATTGGATACACAAAAAGGATACCTCAAGGTGATAGATTTAATGGTATGGCCTTTGTTTGGTGCCACAACGGTCTCGAGTTCAAACTTGTTGGTGAGCAAGTGAAAGTCATGTTATGTTGTTAGTTATTGCATTTGACTTTTAAGTATTGTCAACATCTTATTAATCAAGTCTAGTGTTGTCTTCCAAAAGTAAAAGAAATATGAATGTAACGATCAACACATGCAAAATGTTCTAAAACCCCCAAGATGACAAACAATGATATGTTTTTTTTTCTCCATTTCAATTACCCCTAGTTTAACTATTTACAATACAATCCTATGCATTATATGTTTAAATTCATACTTAATGTAACATGTGATTAATGCAATAAGAATTCCTTTTAATTCTTGGAAATGTTGAAATCAATTTTTAAAGTTATTTATGTTTAGAATTTTTTTTTTGTTGATTAAATTGAATAGTGTAAATTGTTAAACATGGTATATTTATACCTAGGTGTACATAGCACCATGCAAATGCAAGTATTGCATATATATTTGAGTACATATGAGTTTTGAATAGAAGAAAACTTCCCTATAAAAGTGCAACAAGTTATAATGTGTTTAAATTGTGGGGAGTTTAAAAAACTTTAAAATTGAAACTAGGGATAACTAATGCCAACATATGAGTCAACAATTGATGCACACAAACAATGACAAGATAACCAATAGTCGACACATATCAATATAGTGACAAGATAGCCAACCATATTTTGACTACCTACAAGGTGCTAATAACAAATTGTTTCACACAAACTAAAATGTTGATAAGGTTTAAAAAACTAAAGGATGATAATTAGCATGGGGCAAGTAGTTTTTCTAGAAGTTTTTTCAAGAATTTTGAGTGGAACATTTCCATTTTGTCCAACTTCATGTGAAAGTGATTTCTAGAGATGAAAAGGAGGTAACAAAAAGATGATGATGGGAACTTTTGGAGGAAAGGGTAGGCCATAGAGGTCGTGAAGACAAGAAGGGTTCATGGCATCTAGGGAGAGGGAAAAAACTAATCTTACTAAAATGAAAAGGAAAAAGAAAAAAAATGATAAATATGAACTTAAAAGCTTTGTGATAAGTTTTGTGTGTGGTTTTTTGAGGATAGAAAAAACAAGTGAAAAACTTTAAATGTGCATATGCAGATAATTTCTTTTGGTTCTTTTAATTTTGATTTTTGTGGTCTTGAAAAAAAATGAACCAAGAAAAAAATGGAGTTGTGATTATAGGGTTTCCAAAGTTCTTACATGGGTTAAAGTTTCTTGTCATTTTAGTTTGTTTCTCTGCTATAAGAAGTTACATGGAGAAACCCTTTGATTTTGATGATCTTGTAAATTTTGATGTTTGGGTTTAGGGTTGGGGATTTATGAGATGTCCAAACGAAATGGGCATTTGAAATTTTAGGATGAATTAAAACAAAGGGGAGGACAATTATGGCATGTGGAGTAAATAGGATTTGTAGATATAATGGTGGTGGTGGAGTTTTGGTGGAGTTTGTTGTGGTTGTTTAGAAGGTTGAAGTTTTTTTAGCCCATGTTGACAATTAGATAATAAACAATGGTTAAGAAGGATCCATGGTGGTAGCTTCTTAGCATTTAATTCAAGAGGGTTAAAAAGGAGCCCTAAAATTAAACATGGGTTGAATCAATGTTTAACATAAATCAAGTCCATAAAGAAAAACAAGCTTTAAACCTTTATGGGTTTCTTATAAAAACATCTTTAGTAAACATGGAATCTTGCAAAAGAGCAATTTGATTTGCTTGCATTTTAGCATTATGAATATCATTTCTTTACGGAAGGTCTATCATGTGGTCATGTTAAGCACGAGTGTCACTTACGGGTATTTTGACATGAAATAGATGTGATTCAAGTTATTAGCAATGTATTAAGTTTTTTTTTTAATTCCATTTTCTTTGGTAGAAAGATCATTTTTTGTGTGAGTTTGGATTGTTAACTAACATGTGGTACTATCAACTAGTGTATAGTTCTCACTATCAAGTAATGTGTGGCATGATCAAGTTGTGTGTGTTTATTAGCTAGTGTACATGACATTATTGACCATTGTATAGTTCATTGTCAAATAATGTGTGCCATTGTTAGGTAAGTATGGGCTTATCAACCAATGTATGACATTATTGACCATTGTTGACATAAGTAAAAGGTTGTCTTCGGCTAATGTATAGTAAATTAATGACCTTGTCTTTGACAAGTAATAGAATAAGGACTTTCATGCCAACAAGTGTTGAGAACTCTTTTATTAGGGTGAAATGGAAGCTTCATTGAGAAGCTAAGTAGATGAAGTAGGGTTGATGGAGATGCTCCACACTTTAGAATTTGTGGAAGGAATGGAGTTCACTTTCCACTTTTAAAGATTTGGGGTAACTAGTTATGGATGACTGAAAGCTTGGTGTAGCATGGAGCTATGATAGAGGTGTTTTGGGGGTGGAGAAAGAGAGCATGAAGGCTAAGAAGATAAGGCTCAAACAAGAAGAGAGAACATGCATGGTTGTGGGAGCCTTGTGAGGCATTTTGAAAAGGCAACTCGCTCATGAACCTCTTAAAGAGGTGTATTTCTTGTGTTGAAGAAGCTTGGAACATGTACATTTAGGAAAGTATTTTGAAGATGAATTTTGAAGGCGTGAAAGATTTAGCACCTAGTTTTCGAGACTTAAACATGTAAAATCAAGTGAAAAGTTATCTTGTAGAAGATTTGAGAACTTTTGTAAGGTGTTTTGAAACTTTGAATTGAACACTTGTTGAAGCAATTTTAGGTCAGGGCTATTGGATTTGTTTTTAAAGCAAAATGCATGGGAGAAAATGTGAAAAATGTATTGAAAAGTGGAAATAGACTTTGTACTCAATTTTTAAAATTGAAATAAATTAAAGGGAAAGGTGGTTATGGGTATGCAATGTAAGTAGAACTTATAAATATCATGGTGGTGTTGTTTTAGTGGAGCTTCCTATGATTGTTAAATTGTTCTTGAAAATTGAAATTTTCAACCCTATCGGCAACTGAAGATAACATATAATGGTTAAAATTAAGGATTTATGGTGACAACCTCTTGGTATCCAATCCAAAATGGTTAGAAATAAGCATCCTTCAAATTAAAGGATTGGATAAAAATCTATCCTTAGCAAGTCCTTGATACTATTGGTGAATGGTATTGTTGGCAATAGAAGCTCGGGAGAAGTCATGCAAACAAAACACCAAATATGATACAATGCTTTTAGTTGTAGTTGATTTTGTGGAGAAACTAGAGTATGTGAAAATTCTTCTATGCTCCTTTACATAAAAAGGCTTAATTTGTTTCATGCGAGAGAGAGAACATTATTCCCTTCCTCCAATTGATGGGATTAGGGGTTCTTTTTTCCCAATTTTTGTGATATTAAAAACTTGGTGGTTTTTCCCAAAAATTAGTTTAATTTACAATATAAAAAGGTTACAAAATTTTCCCAATTTTTGGTTAGAAAAAGCAACAAAATTTGTTGGAGAAAAAGAAAACACTAAATGAGATTGTAAATAAGACCCTCTTCACCTTGTGGGTACTACCCCCATGTTTTGTGCTATGATCAATGCAAAAATGAAAGAGGGAGTCCATGAAAGTCAAGTCAAGTATGGTAGTCAAATCCATGGAGTGAACAAAAACATTATTGAGTGATGTTTTGGAGTCATTCACTTAAATGCAGTGTCAAGGGAATCATTATGGTTACAGAGGAAAAGCCAGCCATGGCTGGACTCTGGAGCTCCTCTCTTCTTCCTCTGTACAACCACAGACAATTTAATCTAAGATCCCAACTCTTCAGAGCAATCATGTTGCACTCATTTGCATTGTCATTGTAAACTTTACTTAACACACAGAATCTACCAGAAGCCCAAACAAAAAAATTGTTGCCACTGACAAGCTGAGGTGTGTGCTTTAGATCCCCACAAACATGATGAACATAATGTTGTTGTTGTTCTTTAGGCACAGGGCTTCTGAACAATGTATGTATTAAAAAACTAGGGCAATCACATGAGACAAGTCAGTTCTCTCATCATTTGGCTCCAGACTGCCAAAAACCCACACCAACATTATTAGTAACCTTAAATGTGTTTCCCAAAAGAATTTAAAGAGAATCACAACAAAATCAACACGTTGTTCTGACACTCCAAATTGTAGTTTAGATAGACAACACACCCCAAAACATTTCCTATTGTATTTGGGGTTCACCTTGTATCCATGAATATCCATCCCCTACTTATAGGTATAAGATCACTCCCTCTCCTAAGGAGTAGGTGTAAGAACCTAACCAACACTTCATATGCCTCGCAATCTACTAATGTTTGGGTTCATAATCATCTTCACCGTGTGCTTTTACAATGGGTAAAGCCCATTTGGTGGGGGACATTTGCAAAATCAAAATCCCTTCTACTCCCCATCCTCTCCTCCCAGACCCAGAATAAAAATGCTGAGCCCTCCCATGTACATGCCAAGCCTTTGCATTGGCTACATGAATTTCTCATTTCTGAAACTCTTGCTTGGTCATCATTTTCAACCCGGGCTATATAAGGTACCTCTTCCTAAGAGGAGGGTGGGTACTTATTTAATTTCATTGTTATACAAGCCTTCTTCAAATGAAAAAAAAGGGGGTCAAAGTAAAGAGAGTCTGGCTCTTTTGTAGTAGACTCATTGGGATTTTTCACTGCTTTGTTGGATGTGGTATGTTCTAATTCTCACATTTGCCACATAATGCAATTATTTTACGCATTGTTCATAATGTGTTCATAAATATGTTCTAAGATTGGTGAAATCATATACACATTTTCAAGCACTTTAAAAACATTTAGTTTGTAGTTTAAATATACTTGGTTTATGATTGTTTGACACATATATGTTAACACTTTAACACACAATTAAGGAGTGTATGCATGTAGTGTTGTTATATTGACAATTGGCCATAGATTTGTGCCATTATTCAAGATGGAAGACTTTGAAACCAAAATTTTCAATGTAGTTGACAATAGCCCTTCATTGAGGGCTAGAGTCAAGGGCAACCCTGCCCTTCAAATTTAAGATCGGCATTGTAGGCTTGAGAATTGTGAGGTCTCTTTTACACTTTTTCAAAGGGTTCATTACCAAAAAAGGAATTCAAACCAATTTTACACCAAAATGAGGACCCTATTGGATATTGTTTTGGTTGAGGGTCCAAGTGGGAGGGGTCGATCCATGAGCTTAAAGCACTTGCTTGAGCACTAGGAGAAGCTTCTTTGTTGGTGGTCTACATATGTTTAAGCTTATCATACGATTTGCCTCATGCTTTAGAATGGGTAATGCCCTTGGGCAAGGGACATTCCCAAAGTGTGAGGCTAGATTCTTGACTACCACCTCATCTTAGGCCCCTTGTACTCTACCCTTCATGCAAAATACCTAGGTTCATGCAAAATATTATGTCATACAATCTTACCCATGTTTTACCCTTATATTCATGTTATGTTTAGATGGAAACACCCTTGCCATAAGATTAATATTTCAAATAAAACACATATGTACTAATGTTGGGTGCTTATCACATTTTTTATGTCTAGTGGTTCCATTTTTAGAATAGGTTTTAAGAGTTGGGTTGGATTATTTTTTTAAAAAAAATTTACCTAAGATATATTGCAAGAATATCAAATTTTAAAAAAATTGAAGACCAATTTTCAAATATTTTGCAAAATATTCAAGGTGATTGTCACATCCTAGATAACAAAATTCATATAAAAAGAGATGAAATTAAATTTCCACAAGTTCACCTTGTTCAAATTCATTTCATATTTTTAAAGCTCTTCTTTGAAAGAAACATAAGCTTGAATTAGTGTTATCAATGATAAAGAACAAGACAAAAATATAACTTTGAAAAAATTACATAGACTTGACAAATAAGGAATTTGTCAATGAACAAGAACTAAATGTCTTTATGTTTGAACATGATGCAAATTAGGTATGAAATGGGTTAGAAATACAAAGGACACAACTTGTATTGATGAGATTGAAGGTTGACCCTTTGTGATTTTATTTATACTATCCAATAGAACATTCTAGGAGTTCATCATTTTTTTAGAAAGTTTCCATTAAACCTTTTATAGACATTCATTGATCACGTTTTAAAGATTTTTCCACTAACTACATTTTTTAGAAACTTATACAAACCACAAATGCATTAACTAAACTCTTTACAAATTTTTATTAATTATTTTTCTAGCTACTTTCATTAACAAAGTCTTGTAACAAAAAAAAATGTTCATAAATGTTTTTATGTATATTCCTCAAACATTGTTTTAGAATAAGCATATTTTTAAAAATTATTTAAATTTTTTCCTTTATGCACAATGTCTGTGACATTACCCCTTTTCTTAGAAACACATTTTGCAAGGAGTGATGAACATGAACGATAGTTGGAGAAAATAAAAAAATGTGTTGTATAGTTTCTATGACACAAAATAGTTGTTCTTCTTGGGATAAAATATTGAATGGTCTTCACAAGCAATGATAATGATCAATGCCTTTTACCAAAAACCAAATGAAGATGGTTGCATCTTTATTCATAAAACGTTCTTCAAATTTAATGATTTTTGGACAACTTTCATGGGAAGGTTTGACTTGAAAGACAATTATTATACAACATCTGTAATGGATCTTTGATGCCTTTGTGGTTCAAACGATTCTTTATTTGAATCAGCATGAACTCCCTAAATAAGATAATTGAAATGTTTCATTTAGGAGATCTACAAGTGAAAGTTCTTGTTTTCTAGATAATTTGATTTCGACCTCTTAGTTTTCCATGACTTCACATGGATGATTACAAAATACACAAAAAAGGTATTCCTCTCATTTATATAGTATCTAAAAGTTATATATATATAATTTCCCCATGTCTACGGGAAAATTGAGTATTTAAAAAAAAATTGTCATAAATTTTGAGATTCTAAAACCTTACAAAAATGTGATGACAAGATTATTTGGCAACATTTGGATTTGTCATCAACCTAAGTTTGGATGAATGTTGTTGACAAAATGTTCAAACCATTTGTGATGCATTATCTAAGTTTTAAAATTGGTCCCCACATACCTTTGCTAATGTTATATTCATGCAAATGGACTTACTATTCCAAACACCTACAATAAATTCATGAATCTATGATTTTTTTGATTTCAAATATTTGTATGTGTTTAAAGGACATGTATTGTGTTGGCCTTGGTGAAACATAGTAAAAATCTTTGTAAGCCTTTAGATTCATCTAAGTCACAAACGTTGTTGTCATTTTTGTTATAAAATTGTCGTTTCAAATCCTTTACAAAAGAAACTTCTTGAAAGTTATCCAATGTTTGTTCAATTAATTTCATGTCAATAAGGTTTTTTCTTTCAATTGCTATAAGGCATAATCATTTTGATTTCAAAAGGATGGGATTTTATTGATCAAAAACAACATCTCCTTGTTTCAAAACAAAATATGAATCATATGATAATGCATTTGTCTTCCCTTGTTTATGGAGGCCATTTCCATTTTATTCCAAATGCTATGCCAAAAAATGTAAGGTGGAATTTATTACAATATGTATATATTATTTATTTCAATATAAATAGGGTGTTTATAATTTGTTAAGAAAATATACATAAAATATTTTAACATACAATATGCCATTATTTCATAGAAAATTAAAAATGTATTTTTATTTCAGGTGTTTCCTAAAATATACAAAATGACGTCCCTAAGTTCCTTTATTTGCTTATTGGACGATAAACAATTATGAAGTTAAAGTAGCTAAGACACATGTTCCATTTTGTTTGGCAATAATTGAGTACTCTTGAATGGAATCCAGTAAGGTGCAATTGTCCATTATTCCAACATTGATATATTAACATGATAATTATAAAGAAATAATTTAAAGCATTTGCTTAAAGAAAAAATGATTTTGGTGGGTTTGTGTGAATCAAAATGGGAATCAAATTAACCCATCCTTGAATGGTGTACCATTAAAAACCACCTCATAAAAATCCACAAAAAGTGAACCTAGTTTAATTTAATTATTTCTACTTGTCATTTTTATTATTGACTTGCACTGCATGGGCTTTGTGTTCCCCACCTATGTTTGCATTATGGGAGAATTGTAAACACCTACATAAGCTACACAAGTAAGAAATTTGTGTTCTTGAAATGTTTTTGACATGTGTTCCTAAAATGCTTAACCCCTTATCATTAAATGTCAAATTACACCATTGTAGATTTTCATTTTTTTTGTTTATCAATTATAGAATTAGGGTATGGCCCTAACTATTGAATGAAAAAAAATGGGAATTATTGCAAATTTGTAGACATGAATGTAGTCCTTTCAAACCTTTTAGTCCTAGCCTTTAGAAATTGCTTGAAAAAATTGTGACAACTTTAATCCACTATTTAATATCTATTATTTAGTGGATTAAAAAAGACAAGACAAAGGACTATCTCAAACCCTCCTAGAAACTATAAACATTAAAAAAAGTAAGTAAACATGTTCTTTTTGTGTTTTTGAACAAAGGAACCCCAATTGTTACTTTCTTGAAACTTTTTCTTTGACCACTGATTTGGAATATTAATTTTCATTTTTGGTAAATCCAACTAAAGTTTCAAAGTTTACATGACTTGTAGGAAAATACAAATTCATGTGGGGTGAAGATGCTACGAAAGCTTTCAAATTGTTAAAGAAGGTTTTCACCACAACCAGGTAAACACATCCTTGGGTGATAGCACGAGGAATGTCGCATTGCAAAAAATTTAGACCCATCCAACTTCAAGAGAACATAGGATTCATTTATTGGTCAAGTGAATAAGAATTTTTCTTCTAATGAACCTAACACTTTTCAAGTTGTTTTTTAATGAATACTTTTTATTTGACAAAGTTGTTAAAAAAGTTTTAAAATCAATGAAAAGGGACAACAATTCTTTATGATCACTTTGTTAAGGTTATGATAATCCACACATGTTCGAAAATACCCATATTTCTTCTTCACAAAGAGTATTGGTGCACATGTAGATGATTTTGAACATTGTATGAAGTTTTTAAAAAGACTTTCATCAATGTAATTTCATAGTTTCGCCCGTCATTTTGAAAGAGGTTACACCTAGAATGTTGTGACAATATGTTGACATTTTTTTTTAATACATTTTTGAAAATTTGATATTGTGATAAAAATTTGTTTGCACTTTTGTCTTCAAAGCTTTTAGTTGGGTTGCATAAACTATAAAAGATGCAATCCTTGTTGCTTGCAAAACAAATCGTTCCAATGAATATTGATTTAAAATATTTTCGCCTTGGGTGACAATTAATCTTGGAGTACATTTTCCAAGTTAGCTAATTTATATTTGGGTTATGGATGTTGAAGGAGAAAAATCCCAAGATTATTAGATTTTAAGACAACTTGATAATGTTGAACATAATGTTTGAATAAATTCATTCAAACATACCTCTAAAAGTTGGGCCTCATGAATCACATTTGTTAGAAGAAAGATATGTCCATTGATTATTTCGCAAGGTGCTAGGTTTGCCTTCCATAGTAATTTAAAATATTTTTGTTTGGTAGAATCTCTAGCAATGAAAGATATCATTGGACCACTATGTATTATTTTTTACATGTTGATATGTATCTTTATTTTCGACCTTGTGCCACATTTCATAGTCCCTATAGAGACACATATCAACATTAAACATGTTTTCAAGGATCTTTTTAAAATATTTTTTTATGTTTAATGTTTGTGGCAATGAAATGCCACACACCCTAGGATCATTAAACCAATTTTTGCTAACAAATATTAAGTTATCTAAATTATCCTATTGTAGTTGGCATCTCTTCCAATCCCTAAGTATCCCAATCAAAGAACAAATATTTTTAGTTTCAATTTGGTATTTTACAATGCCACATAATTTGATAATAATTGGGAAAAAGGATTCATGTTTTCCCCATCACTCCAAAAGACATTTAATGTCCTTTGCATCCATTTAGTACCTTTTCAACATTTGCAATTCCTTATTCACCAACTCCTTAATTGACTCATTAGTTTCAGTAATTGTCCAAAAAAACGTAAGACTAGAATTTTCATCATTTAATTGCTCCACCAAATATTTAGATTTTGCCATAGGGTGTAGTACATGGTGGCATTTCAAGAGCCTTAAAAACAAAGGTCATTTATTTTCCACAATAAAAACACCTTGGTTTCAACTAATAAAAGAAAAAACTATTTGAAAATTCATAAATCTTGGGTTTAACATTAGATATTTAACAATGTGTTATGGGTTTTGTTTTCTTCATACTTATTTAGGAATGATAGAAAACCATCCAAAACCACATACATTTATTTTCTAATGTTAGATGGAAGGAATGACTATTTGAAAGCCACATCATAATCTCCTCCATCATATTATCCATAAAAGGTGCAATTCCTATTTATTTTTCTAAGTTTTAATGTCATGGTAATTGCCACATGCAAGGCAATAGAAAGTAACCACTGCCCACATGATTGGTTTAGCACATAAGCACTCACAACTAGAAAAACAGAACAACAATGATTCAAGATATGTGCCAAGTTAAAGGTGGAGGAACATGGCCAATAACCTTTGTTGCCCCAAATTGCAATGTTTTTTGGAGAAATATTATCTTACTTGCAAACATGTCTAGAAACAAATTAATTAGCAAAATAGTAATGTTTGATTTTCCATGGAAAAAAAAAAAAACCAAACAAACAAACCAATTAATGTATGAAAATAAAATTAACCTAGTTTCATTAGAATGTTTGATTTCCTAATTAACCCCTCAAACTAGCTTCAATGTAAGGCTTGTTCCATTCTTATTGATTTATACTATATTTATTTGGCCAAGTGATGCATTTTTGTAAATCTACATGTGTAGTTTTACAAAAACAAAATAAAAACATATTTGAAGTCCTTACAAACTTTATCATTAATAGTGTCATATTAGTAGGCTTTGAAGAAAACATGCCCAAAACATGTCCTTCAAAAGCTCTTGTGCAAGCCTAGAATTCACATTTCACAACAAATTTGAGAACACTCGTTGTGTTTAAATTGGAACCTTCATTTTTAACATTTGTTGTAATCTTATTCCTCAAACTATGTGCATCCAAAAAATCAATGAAACCAATGCATGTCCTCATGTTTCAATAGCCTCAAATAAGCCAAGAGTTACAATGTGCCTTGGCTTCCAATTGGCCCCAAGAAACTTATATTAATCTCGAAAATATTATGAGCACCCTTGGACATTTAGAGATCAAAACTAGTAGTAGGACAATGATAGTATTCAAGGAGAAACAAAACATATATGTTTATTTTTTTTTTTCCACCAAATCATACATAACATTGCGTGAAAAAAAATTTCATGAAAGGACTTGAAAATGTAATAATTCCAACATTTACTTAGTTTTCTTTTCATTTAAAAAAAAATGATCACTCCAATTTGTAAATGTGGATTTTATTTAATTTTTTCCATAATATTATTTTCAAATATGGTTTCATTCATCAATATTTTTCATCTTTCATTTTATATTGCTCTATTTTCAATTTTATTTGACCTTTCCATTTCTCACAAGAAAGTTCAACAAGGCGAAAGGTAGAGAAATTCGAGTAAAGAAAAGGTTTTATAAATTTTTAAAAATGTAATTTGTTACTATTATTGTCGCAACCCTAACTTGGCCAAGTGTGGGGGTGAAGCCCAACACTTGGAAAAGTTCGGATTTGGAGTCCTCCGGGACTCCCGAATGTTCAGAGCTCAACAGCAAGGGGAAAAACACCTCGCATTGGGGTGTTCTTGGTGTCATTGGAAAGGTCTTGAAACGTAGATATCGAAAATGCCCTCGCATTGGCAATTCAGACATCTGCAGCCCAAGTTATGGGCAAAAGAAGGGCCGGGAGTCAAACTGCCAATTTGACTCCCGACCACTAAAAGTCGGGAATCGACCTTTTCCTGACCTCCGATTTGAGTGTGCGACATGGCGTTGGAAAGATCTCGACGAGGGTTACAACTTTGATTTAGACCTCGTCACGATCCAACTTTGCAGTCGGGAGTTATGGCGGTTCAAAGTTCCGGGAGTCCCGCTAGTACAATTTCGGGACTCCATTTTGGAAGTCCCGGGAATTTGTGCCATTTGGATGTAGTCCCCACGACGAGCTGCAGAGAATACTATAGGGGAGTAAGGTGGTGGCTTACTCCCGAGGTCGGGCCGTGGTGAGTCTTGTGTGTCCAAGTGCCCGTGGCAAGTCCCAACACCCAAAGGTGTCCCGAATGCTAAACTAACCTCTCGTGGTTGGTTTTTGGATGCAGATTCAAGCTTGATCTTCTAGTCCCTCTTCCTAGTCTAATCTCAGGGCTCCCAACTCGACCTTCTACCCCTTTCTAGAGTTGGAAGCCGGGAGTGTGCCCTTCGGTCCCAACTTCCGCAACTTGACGTTTGGTGAACCCTCAAGTGGGTTCACCCCGGGACCAAGGAGCGCGTCAATTATGGATGCCTAAAGAACATGATGCACATATTTACAAACATTTGTAAACAAAAATAAATATTTCATTCATTTTTCCTTTTTTTTTTCATCGTAAGGAAAGAGTGACGTGCAATGTAATGTTTTAATACAAACCTATTTTGTTACTAATCCCGCACAACAAAACATAAACAATAATTAAATATTGAAACAATATTAGCAACCATAAAAAAATTTCAACACCAAAATAATTTTACACATGAAACATAAGAAATGTCATTACAGAAAAGGATAACACATACATGATAGTAATGTGAAGGAAAAACATAATAACAACATCATGAAAGAAAAACACAATAATGGCAGCACGGAAAAATAACACAAAACATCAACATGAAAGAAAACATGAATCCAACATTATGAAAAAATAGAATAGTGCAAAGGAAAAACATAATAACAATGTAATAAAAAACACAAATTTAATAGCAATGTGAAGAAAAAACATGAACCTAACAATAGTGTGAGGAAAAACATAGGCCTAGTAGTAGCATTAAAATAATGTGAGGAAAAACATAGACCTAGTAGTAGCATTAAATGTCGCAACCCCACTTTGAGGCAAGTGTGAGGATGAAACTCACACTCCCAAAAGTGGGAACTTGGAGTCCTCCAAGACTCTTGAAAACTTAGAGCTTGATTGCAAAGGTTAAACCACCTCGCAATGAGGTGTTCTTTATACCGTTGGAAAGGTCTTGAAGTTTAAATGTCCAAAATGGCCTCACATGAGCCATTTGGACATCTACAGCACAAGTTATGGTCAAAAGAAGGGCCGGGAGTCAAATTGGCAATTTGACTCCCGAGCACTAAAAGTCGAGAATCGACCCGATCCCGGTGTGTGCAGATGGAGTGAAACACATTGTTGGAAAAATCTTGAGGAGAGCTACAACTTTGCTTCAGACCTCATCCCAATCGGAGGTCTGAGCTGGGAGTTATGATTTCCCAAAGTCCCGGGAGTCCAAATCGGGACAATTTCGGGACTCCTCCTTGGACAAAAAGCCATTCGGATGTAGGTCCCGTGGACAAACGTAGAGAATACTATACGGGGGAAGGTGGTGGCTTCCCCCGAGTCCGGACCGTGGTGAGTCAAGTGAGTCCGTGTTGCCCATGCCTTGTCCCAACACCAAGGTTGATCTAGAATGAAGACTAACCAACTTGTGGTTGGTTTTTGATGGAGGACTGAGTAGCTAACTAAGTTGTCCCTCTTCCTAGTCTAATCTCGGAGCTTTCAACACTCCCTTCTCACCCCCTTTAGTGCTGGAAGCAGGGAGCGACACCAAGTTCCAACTATTTTCGCATTTTGACATAATTGGACCCTCTTTAGGACTAATAAAGAACTTGGGGGCGCATCATTAAAGAAGAGCAACGACACAACAAAATGTGAAGGAAGAGCATGGACATAGCAAATTGCAAAAGAAAAAGGAAAACACACAACAAAAAGAACTTTAAAAATAATGTGAAAGAAGGGAAGAACATTAGCTTGAGCCCTTCATACTTTTGGACTAGAGGCATGAAGGCTAAAAGTGCAACATTTAGGGTTTGAAGCCTTAGCTATTTCAAAATTTCAACATTTATCAAACCTAACTAGAAGTTTCCAAAAATGCCCCTACCTTTTATTTGATATCTAGATCCAAGTAGGAAATTGAGTTTGTGCTCGGATTTTAAATATTTGAAATTCAAACATTACATGGCTAGATTTCACAACTTTGAAATTTGGCAAATAATACATCACCCTGACTATCATAATTTGTGATATTTGGCCTAATATTTGGGCTTGATATTTGGATTTTCTAAAAATCCACCCAACATTGATATATACCCATTTACTACGAGAATGTTTTTTTTGAAAAAAATTCATATATACCCGTTACCTTGAGGAATTCTAAAATTTAAAATTTAAAATTGCCATTAGCTTAAGGAAATGAAAAATCATTATACCCTTCCAAGACTTCTAATTCCAACCACCAAGAACAAAAAATAGTGTGATTTTCGATTTGCCATTGAATTTTTCTTCTCCTCATTTTAGAATGTAGTTTTTTATAAAAGGTTCAAATACCCATTACACAACTAGTAAAACACTCAAAGAAGTTTTCTTGTGTATTTGGAAATAGAGAGTGTCGATGGCTTTATAGAGAGCACATGTCACCTCCATTTCAAGGTGGGTTGTTATTGCAAGGGAGGGTTCTTCTAGGCTTGGAGTTTTATTGGGTTTATCTTCCTTCTTTTTTGAGTTGATACGGTTCAAGCAACTGGTGGAGGTTTCAGTACTTAGTGGTTCCCTTTCCTCGTTGTGGCCGGCCTCTTTTGGGCTGTTTGCTTGCCTGGACTTCTGTCCTTGCCCCTTGTTTCTTTTTCTCTCCTTTTCTTGGGTGGTTTCTTTTTATAAAGTTGGTTGGGCAGGGTTTCATCCTGATCAAATTTTTGTATGTCTACAAGGCTCGAGTTGGCTATTACCTCATCCAAAGCCCATTATTTTGGGAACACCCTCACCCTAGGACTTTACCATACAGGTTGGGGCCCTTCTTCAAGAGCTGGCACATGATCTGCATGAGTCAAACTGAAATCCTTTGTTGGGAGGAACTTAGTTATAAAAGTCTGGAAATTGTTTGTTTGAGAGAAAAGCTGCCTGTTGGTGACCCTGTGCAAAAAGCCTGTCTCAATGCTCCCACAGTGTGGCAACAGGAAACAGAGCCTTTTCTTGCATTATCTAAAATATTATTATCTGCATGGGAATGTGATCCAGACTTCATGTCAGAGCTACAACAATGGAAAAGCAAATGACCCAACAAAAGCATTAGCAAAAGCACATGCTTATGGTCACAACTTTCGCAAACTAAATGGGCATTTGATGCACATGCTTATGGTCACATCTTTTGCAATCTAAAGGGCCGTTTGATGCACATATTCCTTTGGTCACAACGTCTTTTGCAATCTAAACAGGCGTTTGATGTGTACGCCAGTAAAGGATTATATGGAATATAGTAACTAGCAGATGATGGATGAATTATTGTCACAACTTTTGAAATCTAGAATGGTAGTTCATGTGTTTGTCAGGTGAACACTTACAAAATTTGTTTCTTGAAGCAAACAAAAATTGTAGTATGTAATGCTTCAAACTCCTTGTCCCCATGATATTGTTGGTAAAGTGGCCGGTGAGCAAGATCATAACTTTAAGCCAGGTGACACACCCAACATTAGGGTCTCTGGTGGCAGATTATGTCATTTTCTTGATCACATTATATGATATAACCTTCCTGTGATAATCATACACTTGTAAAATAATGACCAAATGTGTCTGCTGTTGAATTTGCCATCCCAGACCTTATTGTCATCGAATGACCTCTTCCTTTAACCATTTAGATGTAAGTGCCCCAAACCCCCCCCCCCCCCCCTAGTTCATAACCTCTTATGTAATATGAATGCTTACAACATGCCATGTTAAGTATATAACATACTAGGTAGCATGATATAGAAGTCCCTCCGTGCAAATGTTGGACGCATACTCAGTTAGGTGGGTTAGAACCACCTATTTATTCGATTTTAACTGTAAGTATTTGAAACTGAGTTCTTGGTTCTATTTAGATGTGAACCAGACTTAAAACCAGAACCAAGATTTTATTTTAATTATTTTTTTAAAAAAACAGAAAAAAAGGTGACTAGAAGGGGGGATGCTAAGCAGAGGATAAAACATGTGTGGGCATCACCCAAGTGGTTTTGGGGGAAATAAGAATTGGGTCAAAGGCAGACAGGGTTTAAAAAAAAAAGAATGCACCACTACAAAAACTACTAGTGGCATTACAGACCAGTGGGCAATTTGAAATATTTTCCAAGGAGTAGTAGGAAGGAGGTGGCTAGAAGCTCGATTTGTTGGAACTTGGGAGGGATCATGGTAGCCTAAAAGTATAAAGAAGAAGAAGAAGAAGAGAAAGACATTGTTGGTACAACAAGTGAAAGAGCATGAGGGAGGGGTAGGCTAGGGCTATGGCTAGGGCTAGGGCTAAGGGGGGGAGGGGAAGTGGCTTAAGAATGTTATTTCTTGTCCCAATGTGTAAGAGACTTGTTGGTACCTACAAAAGAGCCTAAAAAGGACATGAGCATTATGGGTATGTTATTAAGTGCTTTTCCTATTTCCAAGGCCTCTCATTATTGCTCTTACACTCTCCCCTCTCTCGCTCTTCCCTCCCCCCCCCCTCTTTTAATGCACGGCCAAGCCTCCGTTTTAACGGTACCGTTAAGAAGGCCAAACGGGCAAAAGAAAGGCAAAGGACCTCTTCCCAAGACTAGGATGTACTACTACATCTCTGCTCTGCATCTTTGGGTGTGTGCATTTTTCTGTTTATTGTCTTTTTCTGCTTTTGGTGGGGTTTTTTTGCCCCCCTCCTTCGAATGAATGAGCCACTTTGATTGGCCCATCGCCAAAAATATTCTTAAAACAAGTGGACATTCCTATAATAAAATCATTCTTTTTCATGCAATTTTTGTAAACCAAAGGATGCTGAGCTCTGATTGAGGACTAACTCAGGAGTCTTTTGTCCTTTTCCTAGTGCTAGATAAATCCTTGACTCTGGCTTTCTTTCTTTCTTTCTTTCTTTCTCTAATTAGTATGAGAAGGAAATAAAAACAAAGGTTTTTTTTTTTTTTTTCCCTCCTTTCTTTCTTCCTCCCTTCTTGGCTTCCTCTTCCAACTCCTTGCTCTCTGCTTATGTGTGTAGTAGGTACTCTGAAGGTTGGTTTTTTTTTTGGATGAAAAAACAAACCTGAAATGGGTTGATGGAAGACAAAAAAGGAACATAAAAGTACAACAACAATGTACATTGCTTTTGCTTTTGATTCTTTTGTCCAAACACAACTCTCCTCTTCATTCCCCCCCCAGCCCAGGCCCCATCATCAGAACGGAATGTGGAATGATTTTGTTTTTTCCTTGCTCACCGTTATCCATTTCATGGCCCACTTGGGGGACCCAAGTTGTACCCAGCACCTAACACCTGTACTACCTTCACCTTCTTTAGTAAGTAAGGCCTCCTAGTGTAGGGTACAAGCTTGGGGGAGGGAGGGAGGGGAGGGGAGGGGAAGGGAAGGGAGCACTATCAAATCATGGGCTTATGATGAGGTGGTACCTTACCCTAAGGTCAGTTTCGTCATTAAATAATCTTCAAATTAGTGAAATATTTTTTTTGGAAAATATGAAGTGAACATGTTCAAAATCATCATAATTATCATAGGCTACACTCTGAATAATTTCACTACTCATATCACAATATTATAAGAGATGATGAAAAAATTATATAATTTCAAAATTTAAAGGGAATTTTTAAATTCACACCTTTTTTGGTTAAATTCACACCCTTTCTTTCACCCTAAATGTGGAAGGACGCAAGTGTGGGGTCTGTGGTCTAAAGGAACATACTCTTAAAGTTTAATCTGCATAAAATCGGAGGCACGAAGGGTGTGAATTTAACAAAAAAAGGTGCGAATTAAAAAATTTCCATTTTAAAAACGAAATTCATTTTTTGAAAAAAATAAAATGTTTTGTCAATGTGGAACCTGACCCTAGGCTACACTAGTTGAGTTTGGCCCAGCCAGGGTAAATCTTCAAGCTGGGGGCTTTGCCGAGCATAAAGCATAGGGTGTATTTTTAAGGTTTTAAATTTTTCCTCATATACCAAATGGGTACTGTGGGATAAAACATAAAACAATCGCAAGCAATTTTTAAATGAAAAGCTCACAAGAATGTGCATTATGTTTTTCAAAATGCCCACCCTTCACAAACAAGAAATTTGTTGTGTAAGGTGCCCTCCAACTACATTAAAAAAATCCACCCAATGTTTTTTGGATGAGGTGAACAATATTTTGAGCTTAGACATATGTCTAATGTGTTTCTAAGTTCGTCTCAAGGTATTGGTGCTAATTCTTTGAAGTGACAATAGCGGAAAGAAAGAAAAGCATGGAATACATTCCCTAGTTCCACACAATGAAACAAGAGAAGTGTGTGAGAAATCAAGGATTGAATTAGGAAGAAATGACATTCATGAGCACCTCTCCATCCAATCACCTACACAAGCCAAAAGATGCAAGCGATTAGTTCATATGGAAGGAACTACATTTAGTAGTGGACTTCCTTTGGACTCACCTTAGATTCACATAGCCAGGACTTAGAAGAAGACACCATTCTATAATTCTCCATGAGTTTTACATTAAAATGTTAAATTTTTTTGGTAGTCCCAAATAAATTCCTAAAACAATGACACATAATGTTTTAAATCTTTGAAACATCATAACATCCCCAAAACATATTTTTAAGCATGTGACTCCACAATTTAATAGTTTTCATTAAGACCTTTCCTATGGTCAAGAGAAAGCCCAATTTGGGTAAAGTTTGATCCTTCAAACCTTGATCCACAGTTACAATACACATTAGGAAGTCTTCCTCTTGCATTCTTGCACATTTTGCACTCTTGCACATTTCTCTCTTAGAAGAAAAGTGTGTTTGGATGTGTCCCTTGCTTTAACTTGTTCTTGGTTTCATGAACGTTTGTTTTATCTTGGTTTTGGTCATGACACCCAAGGCTAATGTTACAACAATATAAATCACAAGGTGTAAGACAAGAGGGTTTTCATTCCCAATGCTCCTTTTAAAATGGGATGAACTTTATGCCTATTTCTTTGGTTGTAATAGATTTTATGTCTATTATCCTTCTCATTCTTCAAAAATAGGTGTAAAATAGACATTTTTAATGTCTATTATCTCTCATTTTTTTTTACAAATATTCTAAGGTATTTGTTAGACCACTTTATGTGGTTGTATCTAACTTGAGAAATGTTACATTTGGACTTTGGATTGAGCAACCTTGATTTGATCTAATCATAGCACATACTTTACACTAAAGTAAATTTCATAAATAATTAATTTTTTTGAAAAACAAATTCCACAAATTCCCACAAACCTCTAACATTTTCATGCCAATTTTTTTATAAAAAATTTAAATATTCAACAATATTTTTCTTGTAAAAAATTCAGATTTTACAATACTTGATGGTTAAAGAAAAAATATACTATAATTTAATCCCTCTCTATACAATTGAACAACATATCAAGGATTTCATCATGTACAAAAAAAAACTTTTAAATCTATGTCTTTTTCATCACTATCCTCAATCATACCATCTATGTTTGTTAATAAAGAAAAAGTTATACTTAATTCCATAACTTAACCTAGAATTTTTTGTCAAATGCCCTAAGCAACCCACATTTACCTTAACCTTTCATTATCATTTGGCTTTGAGAACTTTAATGAGTCTTCCAAGTTTTTAATAATTATTAACTACACAATTTTTCACATAATATATTTATTTGACACTCAAGACGAATATCAAAATCCTTCTTTTCCACTTGTTCATGTATGGATGTTGCCAATTGTTGTTCGAAATAATTTGCAAAGTGACACTTGTAGGTTGTACCCTTAACATGCAATTAGTCACCAAAAACAAGACACAAATCTATGGATACTCATTTTTCATGCACAAGAAAAAATTCTTGGGTTTGTGCATGGACCAACAATCAATTAGCCAAATCATTCTCCACCTTTTTGGCAATGGAAAATTTTAAACAACATGCACAAACTAGGAACAAGAATGTGATGTACAATTTGTTGACATGTCTTCAAATATGACTAATAGTTTTGTGTCATTGTGAAATGAAATCCGTGATCCAAGCGTTTTCTTCCAACCTCAAATTTGGGCGAGAAACAATTTATTTTATCAATGAAAATAACTTGGAAAAAGAACAATCCCTACCACAAAAAAATGTCCTTTTCAATTGGTGAAATGACTTCGTTTAGCAACTTGGTTTGTAACTTTGAAAAGGACTATATAATCAAAATTGAAGTTGTAAAACCCAAAATAAAAGCTTTACAAAACCCAAATCACTAAACCCAAGTTGAAAAGGACTTTTTTCTTTCTAATGAATGTATTGTTAGATGTAGATATTAGGCAACATGTCACCTATTGCTTGTCTTCCAATCCAATTGCTTTTGTATACTTTGAGCCTTTATTTCCCTTGTATGTTTTTGTCCCATTGGAATAAGGTGAATGCATGCACAAGATCTATGACATGTTTGAATTTCAAAATATATGGTAAATAGTATCTATTATGCTATTGAAATGATATCATTCATGTTTGAAATTATAGTTTGAACGTCATGTACCATTGAAATAAGAAGATAAATCACTCTTCACAATCTAGATGCAAAATGTGTTTTAGTTGTTTGATCAAATATTCACAATTAAGCTTGCAAGAATATCATACATTTTTATTAAATAATTAAAATTCTCCCAATCCAATTGAAGCTTCCCATAAGCTATTGTTGCATTGTAATAGTTCCACTGTAACTGTTCTTTTCGGAAACCTTATGTCCACTTTATTGACACCTTGAACTTATTCAAAAGCTTTCACGAACAAACAAAAATGAAGCCCATAATAAATGGTTTGCATAATCTTAACATTTAAAGACTATCATACTTCTCACATTACTAAAAGTGATTCACACAGATCATTACCAAATTAGGGTTTTCTGCAAATACCTTTTCATATGAAGTTGTTGGTTTGAATTGATGGTTTCTTTGGACATGAAGAACATATTTTGACTTGAATCAACTCCAATATGTCATAAACCGAGTGTATAGATTGACATGAGTAAGTCTATCGAAAGGGCTTGCCTGTGACGTAAGCTCCCTACACAAACATCACAAGGTGCAAGGGTTATAAGAGATCACAATGAGTGAACAAAAGAGGAAAAAGGGGAAAAACCCTTACTTGGTACCATGAGACAATCACTATAAGGAAATTACACTTAACAAGCATGACTACAACCATAACATGATTTGAAATTAATTCAATATGAAATACACGTGGGCCAAATTCAAATAGTGCAATCCTATAGATAAATTGCAATGTTGTTAAACACAATGATCTCTCAAAGGTCATTTATCCTTAACAAATAAATTCACATATGTTCCTCTCTTCTTGCCAATATATCTTTCATCGATCTCCTTCTTAATACCTATTTTAAAGTTTACAAAAAAGAACATGTGGTGGAGGACCAAATGTTGTAAATATTCGTAGATTGAAGAGTGTAGCTTAAGGTACTGCTTTTTGAAGTCTCAGTATTGGTCATCGAACATGATTCAAAACATGAGCAAAAGTAGACATTAAAAAAAATGCTTGCATTTCAAAGCTTTGAAAGAGCCGTTCAAATTGTGCATGTCTTTCTTTTTCACTCATAGGATTAAAACTCTTGTCAAACAAAGTTGTTTCATAAGCATGAGAACAAATTTGAAACGAATTAACAAGGATTCAAGGTTTTAACAAACCTTAAAAAACCACAAAAATGGTACAACCTGAAGATAACAAGTCACAAAACTAAAGACCGACAACAATGAAAAACAAGGAAAAAGAATTCATTTTCATGTTGTTGTTTGGACAAGCTACAAAATCATTGAAGAGTAAAGGCCTGAAGTCCCACTTGTGTAGTCGAAATCTAGTGCTTTGATTTGTTTTCTCTCTTGTCCAATCTAACTTTCTCTCTCCCTCTCTTTGCCTCTTTCCCTTTTTTTCCCAAGGCTGATTTTGGGTGGATTGGGAATGCACTCACACAATTTTGTGGCTCTTCAATGTGGGCCTGGTTGATGGTGTAGGGGAAAAGCTTAAGGTCATGGGCTTTACTAGAATATAAGGGCTCAAATGAAGTGGAGTCAGCTGTGGGTTTGATCCTGGTAAAGGTTTTGGCCAAGGGCCTTATTGAGCATAAAGACCTACATTGAACTTTGATTTTTTAATTTATTTTCTATGATAGCCAATGAATACTTGGTGGGTATCTTGGGAAAGAAAGAAACAAAATTGTGAGGTGTTTCAAAAAATGGAATGCCCACAAGGGGCGGTCTATTTTCCACAAGGGCCTTATTAAGCAAAAAAGATTTAAAATTAATCATGAAATGGGTGAGTTTTTATTCTTTTCGTCGGTCATTTTTTTGTTTCCATATCTTAATTATAGAGGTTACAATTTACAAAATTTGAATTCTAAATCCTAATCATGTTACAAGTAGGATATAATATCGTTATGTATAGGGTAATGCTTGAGATCAAGGTGTTCCCAAATTATGCACTTTGGCTGAGCTGTGAGCCAAGGGCCGTTTACTTCCAGAATGCCCCTTTCCTCAGGCTCAAATTACATTACAAAATCCAATTTTTTTTCTTTTTCTTTCATGTGATACCCAATGGGTATCACTGGAAAATTGAAAAAAGAGAGGAGAGAGGAAGTGCTTCCAAATCTGAGATGGTCACTCTTACTTGTTGAAATGGCCAGTGCACTTGTAGGAGTCAAGACATTTTGCTTTTCAAAACACCTGCCTCTTGGGGATGAAAATTTTGTGCTCTACGAGACTGCTGCCTCCAAACAACACACTAGAGAAATTTTCATAGGTTGTTAAGTATGGGCATACAGTAAACTCTCTCTAAACTAATACTGTGTAAACTAATATTCTCTCTAAATTAATATGCGGACACAGGCCCGTGGCGGGCTTCATACTTAATTTAATAATTCTCCATAAATTGATATTCAATATTTTTTTCGGTCCCATAGCATTTTATAAACTAATACATCATACATATGGCACCAAAAAAACGATGAAATCAGAGGAAACACGTTCGAAAGTACAGAGCTAGATGCGCTGGAAGAAGCTATCAATATATCCATGACCTACCATGCTGCTTTGGCAAGTTTCGAAACGATTTTTGTTACCCCCATATAATTTGTGTAAACTAATATCCTCCATAAACTAATATCTTTCGACCGTCCCAAGGATATTAGTTTAGAGAGAGTTTACTGTAATATCCAAATGTTCGAGAAGGTGGCCACAAAAGCGATGTCAAAAATCTAACCATTTATTGCTTACAAGTCCCAAATATGCTTATGCAAACATGCTTTTGGCAGTAACTCCATTCTCAAGTAGTAGTTGTTACACCTCCTCATTCAGCTATTGCTATAAAATGGGAGCCCACAAATTCATTCTTAAAGACCCAATTCATAACTTCAATAGATGCATGCAGTTGTGTGGTTACATTTAGAGGGCAAAACTCTAGTATTCATTCTGTGGTCACCACGGTGCTAAAAATATTAAAAAGGTAAAAAATAACCGGAACAGAACCGGAGGTTCTTTAGGAATGCTTACAGTTTTCAGGGAGTTCGGAAGAGTCCACAGAACCGGAGGTTCTTTCAGGAAAGCCAACAGTCTTCTCAGAGGAGCTCGGAATCCACAGAACCGACGGTTCTTTAGGAAAGCCTACAGTTTTTTGGAGGAGTTCGAAATCCACAGAACCGACGGTTCTTAGGAAAGCATACGGTTCTTGGAGGAGTACGAAATCCACAAAACCGACGGTTCCTTGATTTTGATGCCTTTCAAATACCCAGAGCCAACCGATTCTTTGAGTCTGAGTTGTTTCAAATGCACAGAACCCCGACAGTTCTTTAAAAAAAATCAAAGGACCACCCAAAGGACGCTGGTAATTAGGCCCCCAAGCTGATGCCAAATTGCAACGCGGTCAAAATCGATGACCACCTTGCCTTCTGTGGGTAGAATCAATGGGGTAAATGCAGGATTCATTCATACTAGTCATGCAACAAAAAATCAATGGTCAATGGATAAAACTGGTCAATCGTAGTGGTGGAACTAGTTCCAAGTTATTATAACTTCTTCTTCTTCTTCTTCTTCTTATGAATGCTTCACATAATCTACAACAACATCTGACATCAACCCAAGAAATCCTCTCACAGCTTTCAATGGTGTTTTTTTTGGGGTGGAGCATTGGAGCTAATTCACCTAATGGGTGGGGGGGGGGAAGTATTATTTTCTGTCATGTTCTGAAAGATCACCTTTCAAACTCTTAACACAAGTACTAACAAAAGTTTCAAATGAGCTTCATTACTAACCCCATGTATTAAAAAGCCTCAAAGTATTTAGTATGCCTTGGTTGGTTTGGTTTGGTTTGGTTTGGTCTTCACCACATTTTTTAGACCACCTTGTGTCCTCCTCACCTCTCCATTTACACCGCAACAAATTTTTGCGCAGGACAGGTCGGCCAAAGTTAATTACTTTCCATCCTTTCGCCTTCCGAGACTTTGAATTGTGTTATGAATTGTGCATAACACACAATGTGGATTTGATGAGCACAAGCTGAATATTTTATATTAAATTTTTCTTAGTTTTTATTTGGGGTTTGTTGTTGGGTGTTGAATTCAACCCTAGAATTTGAACCATGCACAGAATTAGTCACCAGCAGCCTGCCTGCAAGCCTGCCTACTTCCAGCTGCTGAGCACAAAGCTTATCTATTACATCACACCTGGAGCCAGAAAATGCTAATGACATTGGGGACCCAAAATCCTTGAACAACTTTCAAGAGAGTTTGAGAGAGTGAGCCAGAGCCTCCACTCCATCTCTTCCCAAGGTACCTACTATTTCCTCCACTGCTGCTTGGAACATTACATATTCCCTCTCTGCAAGGAGGGTGTGAGCTTACAGATATAAAGGGGTTTTGGGAGGTGGGTTCATTAACCATGGTTAAACACACAATGTCAGGTGAGCCACAATTTAAAGCTCTGGTGAATAATAACTGTTACATAAATTAATAATATTCCAACATCCTTGTAGTAACCCACCATCTCTCTCTCTCTCTCATTGGCTTATGCTCAATTCTCAAATTGGGTCTTCCACTGGGTCCTTAGAATTTTCAGTGTTCAAACAAGGCTGTGTGGAAACTGGAAACCTAGGTCTAGGTCTAAGTCTAAGTCTAAGGGGTGAGGTATCCAAGTTTCCCCCCCCCCCCCTTTACCACCCTTGGGAAGGAAGTTATTGAGCTCTTGGAATGAGTACCTAGCCTGGTACTGAAGAGTGCCAGAAAGTGAGCCAAAAGGCTGAAGAGAGACAAACAAGATCTTATTTTATTGCTGCATTGGAGAACACAAAAAACACACACCCTCCCCAATTCTGCTTCCTTGGTTAACAGCCCAAGTTATTGTTGGACAGTTTCTGTGGTATACCCTAACAACTGAATTAACCCTTAACCCTAAACCCCTTCAATTCCCCACCCAAGAAATTAGGAGAACTTTGAACTTCTTTCTTCTCTATTGTATTCTGCTTCTCTAACAGATGTCCCAGTGGCATTAATCTAATTCTCATGGTGGAGAGAGAGAGAGAGAGAGAGAGAGAGAGAGAAGATTTGAAGTGGACATAGGGTGAAGGAAAGATTCCTTGTGCTTTGGCACTTTCTTTACACAAACTTGAAGTTAAAATGTGATTGAAGCATCTCTACCCAAAAGTAGTTGTTGTACCCAAGCTGAAGCTTAAAAGCTGCCTTGCTAAGAAGTGAAATGGCATGTATACACACTATCAGTAGTTTCTTTGTTTTTTGTGGAGAATTTGGCTAATTCCTCTTGAGGATGATGGCCACTATGGCTACATCACAAACTTGAAAAATAAAATCCTTGCAGTGTATGTTGGATGTGGCACCAATAGAGGGTTATGTATGGATTGAGATGCTGTAAATAGGGTCGTAGTGTGACTTATATTAATTAGTTGTGGGGACCTTCAAGTTCATTTTTTTTTTTTCCTTTTGTGATGGGCATGATGGATTAACCCATGATATTCAAACAATAAATAAATATACTAGGAAATGTGGGTGCAATTCATTAACCGGACTATCTAGGGGGTTCCCAAAGTGTATTGGGTCACCATACTATTGCACCAATTCATTTTGAGTGAAACTTGAATTATTCATCTTCACCTCTGTTACTACGAGAAATTCATTATCATAATTCACTAAGGTCAATGTTTTTAAATTATTCAAATAATTATTCAAAACCCCTTTGCATAAACAAATGTTGCAACTTGTCAAATCACATTTTTTCATGAATTTCTCTGGGTGAGTTGTTATTACATAATGAAATTCAAATGTGGTTTCCTTTCAATAATTTGAAATTTTGTATGTTTATTCATATTATATATGTATAGATCTTTGAAAAATTTTCAAGAATGAATTCTCCTTTGCTTCATTTGAACTATGTATATGTGTATGTGTTAAAGTTTGATTTGTTAAACAATTTGCTGTAATTGTGAGTATTCAAAATTTCACACCTTATATTATTACAATGCAAAATGGTATTTGGACGGCAACGACAATACAATGTGTAATAGAAGACCAAAATTCAAATTTTGATATCAACAAATATATATAGTCCATATGTTGATTACAATTTGAAATATATATATATATTAGAAAAAATATAATATTTGCTTAAAATGTTGTAAAAATATGATGAATTCATTATTAAAACATGGGTAATTCACTATGCCCATAGCAACCAATTCATGTTGATTAGGGGACATAATGAATTCATTAGAATTTTAATAATAAAATTATCCCAATTTCATTCAGAACCTAGTAAAATTCCTAATGAACTTGCTTACATCCCATACTAATACTATTGCAAGCTTGGGAGAATCCCAAAATAAATAGATTGTAGTCTCCTCCTTTTGGGTTGCTTATACATTACAAGAGTAGAACTGAAGGCAAAAAATGTGAAGATAAAATGAGGTGCTATTGGGAATACGTTGGGGAATGATTTGTGAACTTGGAGATCCTTTCAAGAACTTAGTGGGAACTTGATTGGAATAAATTGGGAACAACAAAAATCCTACAAAAACAACAATCCCCTATCATCCCAATAGAAAATAAATAGGCCATTTGGGTGCATGCTAACTCACCTCATTGGCTACCAAGAATTTTTATGCTTATTTTTGTTCTTTATCATTTTTGGCCTTGGCTATGGCAAGGGCATGAATTGTGGTACATAGAACATACCTAATTACAAGGTTTCAAATTGCAAACTACCCCATGTTCTTGTCATATTTGGAAAAAATTAATTAAAATTCAGATGAAGAGAATTCTCAAAACTTTCATGGGAATTTTGATGAATTTTTATAAAAATTTATAATCCACATAGATGAATATTCTAAAAGTTTCAAATTAATGCAATGAAAATATGAAAATTGATTCATGTTGCCTAATTACATTCTATAAAGCATGTTCAAATCATCTAGCAAGTTCACAATACAAATTTGTTCCATTTCTTGCCCTACACATGCATAGAACATCACTCCTCTACTACAGTCCACAATTCATAGGAGAAAACAATATCTCACTAAAAAGCAATGGAGATGGATTATAGAAAAAAACAATGGACAAAAGACATAAGGTAAAAAAACAAGAGTTGAAATATTTTAGACCCCATGTACTGAACTTGAAAACTTCAAGTGTCAAAATGACTTTATAGATTAAAATTAATTGATGTTCGGGTTTGTTATTTGTTGGCCTTGGCCTACCAAGGCAATGATATTGTGTTTAGATTCATTATAGAGTATAGTAGCTTAAGGGAATTTGGCCCCTAGGTAATAATAATAGGTCTATTTTTCTATGAGGATTTTTGAAAGATGATATTTTGGCTTATGTTGAAACTTGAGATTAGTTATAGAGTTATAATATCTTGAAGGATTTTGGTTTGTTCTAGAGGATTTTTTGGAAGACTATATTTTTGCATAATGAAATATTTGAGTTTCCCTAATTCTTCTTTTGCCTTAAGATACTTCAAAATGTAAATGGTAAGGCCACAGTGTGGTGCACCCCTTGTTTTACATTTATGTGAAAAACAGGGAACAAATGCAAAATCTGAACTGCTTCCAATTTTGTGCTCTTTCCATTGAGAAAAGAGAAGGGTATGTAAAGTTCATGTTTCTGACATCTGACTTCTTAGTTCCTGTTTCATGTCATGTCATGGCTGACGAAGAAGATGTTGGAGTTTCCTTTGGAGGTTCAAAACTTGTGCTGTAAGGTTACCTCTAAAATACATAGACAACAAATTTTCTGGTAGGTCTTTCTTTACATACCCATTTCCACTGATAATCCTGCATCTGGTTATACAATTATCATCACAACATATGGGCTAAGCATGCTTTGTTAATCATGCGTCTAATCATACAATTTATCATCACAATATATGGGCTCACACACTTTACGAAAAGCAAAATACTTGAGTGTATAGTACCCATAATAGATAGCTGTATACTTGCAGCTACCTATTGATGATCATAGTAGTAGTAGTGTTTTTGTTTTTGGCAATTTCATGTTATAGCCAAAGTGACAATGATCCACAGGAAGATTTAGCCAAATTTGGTTACAAGCTAAATAAGGAAGTAAAATCTCAAAAAATTCCTTCTATATTTCTGGCTACCTATGTGAACTATTCAAAAAAAATCTGGCAAGTTTACTCAAAATTTGGTCAAATTCTGGCTATCCCAAAAAGCACATGATTTTAGCATTTTAAATTCTAATATGGCATTTTGGCTATACATAGAGTCAGCAAAAAAAAGGCTGAATCATTAGAGCGAGTCGTTACAGATTTAGAGGTGTTATTTTAGTATATGGACACACAAGCCCCATTTATGCATCTAATAGTGTCTTTAACATACAATGTTTATTTATTCAGCTCATCCCATCCCATCCCTACCATAAACATCAAGATGTAAACAATATAAGATGCGAGACCATTTTAAATGTCATCACCAGGGCTAATCATTATGATCGATCAATCAGAAACAGTCATTTCTTTTTACTGAGCTTCTTGAATGATGTATCTTGGCCATATTTGACTGCCATGCAAAAGATAGTGCAGAGGTCACTTTACTCCTTTGCATGGACTCTGGAAATGCTCTCTTCCATAAATAAGTAAGATATCCTCTCCAATAGTATAAGATATGACTAAAGTGTTAGAACCCTCAAGAACATCAAAGTTGTCCTGGTCTATAACTTTAGAACAACTCGCAAAGTTTTTTTGGGCTGCCCAATCTTTAAAAAAAAAAGCTGCCCACAAAAAGGTTTTTGTGCTCCAAGCAAGTAGAGGATAAAATGTCTGGAACAGCACCCCAATGTCATCATATAAATGGGGTTCCTCAGATTCCATGATTTGTAGGTGGTTAGCAATATTGTGTGTGTTTGGTAACTAACACAATATTAAGGTCCAAGGCTGAATAATTATTCCAATTGCAAACAAGAGATGGGAGGAGGAATTTGGGTTAAGTTGCCCACTCTATTACTGAAGACCCTAAACCCTAAACCCTAAAAAAAGGGAAAGTCAGAGCAATGCTTGAAGATATGGGCTAGGTTTATTGGGCAGTTTGTCTGCCCTAATCTCTCTCCCTCATGTTTGTACTTGAGGAATTCACTTTAAGTATGATTATGGGGTAAGGTTATGTCCCATTACACAAGAATGATGCATATCCTGCTTTTCTACTGTACCTTTTTTTCCCCCAACTTTTTTTTTTGGTTCCAATCTTCTCTCATAGAAATGGCAATTTAGGTTTAGGGTTTAACTCAAGTTTGTTTAGGGTTTTAACTTAACTTAGTTTAGGGTCATAACTCCATAGAGGAGAAGGAGGAGTCCACTTTTGTGCCTTTACATCTTATCCTTTTTAAGTCCAGGTGATAGGATGTTATATATTTTTTGTCTTTTGCATTTTTGTAATGTAGCTGAAGTGGTGATCACCCATAAGAAGATTTTAGCCAGATTTGGCTATAAATGAAATATGGAAGTAAAAGAAAAATCAAAGAATCTTTACTATATATATATTATATTGTTGGCTGCCTATTGAAACTTAAGACTAAATTTCTTTTTCACATATTATTTTAAAAACCTCAGAAAACCACTTTCTTTTGAATTTTCTATATTTGAATTCGCCAGGAAAAAAAATAAAAATTCAATAAATAAATAAATTTCAGAACCCAGGGGCCCTCTGTGGGGATGTGTGAAGAAAAGGTGGCTTGCCTTAAAGCAGTTGTCTTATAGAAAGAGAAAAATTTAAGCTCAGGAGAATCCAGGGCCCCTCAATCCACTCCTCCAAGAGACCAGGTAGTGTTTTCTTTTGGGGGCAAATTTTCACAATCTTTCCACCTGAAAAATATAATTTTGACACATACAAAGGATTTTTGTGAAAAAATGACTATAATAATTCATTGGATTGCCACACAAAAAAGAAGAAGAAAGAATTGCCAGATTTTTACAACAGGTAGCCAAATATATAAAATGGATTCTTATACTTTTTTAATTCTCATATCTGGTCTATAGCCAAGTTTGGCAAAATCTCCTTGTGGGTGATCTCTGATTTGGCTAAATCATAAATTTGAAAAGAAAAACCTTAGGCTGGAGATTTTGAATCCTTCAAAAATTTTAAACATTTTGTGATGGCTGCATAATCTACCCAGTGCCAATTTTTGCTATTTGGTATTATGGAATAAAAACCACCATGTGAGTTTGAGAAAGTTCTTAACAAAATTCATGATTTGTGCTTCAAAGTGGCCATGGCATCATCTTGCCTCGTGTGTCGGGTATAGCATTTCTGCAATAGCATAACAAGTATTAACTATTCACCGAAGGATGTGAGGAAGGTTATTGTTTGTCCAAGCTTATGTTATTATCATATTCAAAGAAGTTCAAGGTGAAGTGTCACTTTGTAGTGTCATGCTGAATGTCGGTGGGCTACTATTTGACAATTAGTCTTCCAAAACACTGCAAATTCAATTGGTTTGGAAACAAAACAATATCACACCTTCTAAACTTGAGTCTATATAATGTTTTGTGGCCATGCACGATTCTTCTGAGTCATCATCATGGGTGCAAAAACCGGAGCAAATCTGTTTCAGCAAATGGATCAAGTATTGTATATGATCCTTCCTTACATGGCAAAGTATGTTGTATAATAATAATCCTCGGCAAAAGGATGAAGTGATGAAGCCCTTGTTTCATCTCACCTTCTCGAAAAAAAAGGATGCTCATTACTTCGGTGCTTCCTTTTACAACTCTTTCTCTCTCTCTCTCTCTCTCTTAACACATCCCAAACCATCAACACTTGAAGACCAAAGTAGAATTAAAAATTTCATCCCTGGAAGATGACATGGGATGTCAACCACTTCACATATCAACTGAGTGAGCACCCATGCAAAAACACTGGAACAACACCTGATGGTTACAGAATCTACCAATTTCTCTGTGTTTTCAAATGACCACAAGCAACAAGTATCAAACACATACTTAACATACTTAATATCAAAGTGGCAAGAGGAGAGGACTATAAGGCATGCTTGGGTATCAGGGTTTTTTAATTTTCCAGTTTTGTTATATAAAATATTGGCAATCTTTCCAAACCCAGCAAATAAATGATCTTCTTGCCCTTAATGACTAATTAATTGGTCACCAAGTACATTTTCTGATCCTCAAACATTAATCTGATAACCAAATAGACTTTTGAACCTCAAATACTAATTCAATCACCAAAATATTTCCTCTTCAGGTTCTCAATGACTAGAATGTTACGACGAATACTCTGTTTTGTAAATGACAAGGGCACCCCTTCCCTTGATGAGGAGGTGGAAAGCATTATCCAGAGCTTTCAAATTTCTTTCAATGTAAGCCAAGAACATATTGTAAAACTGAACATTGGAGAGAAATTCAAATAATGGGGTGCATCATTGAGTGGGTGATGACTCAACTCGACGTGTTATGACAAAGTTCAAACCAGCCACAAGAGTTAAAAATAGAGGAAGTTGTTCCATGAAATTCCCCAAGGACTGCATTCACAGTCAGTTAGTTCACAGCAACACCTACTCAACAATACTCCAAAATGTCCCATCAAATGAAAACCACATTTTTCCACCCTAATCTGCCTATCCCTAAAAAAAAAATCTCCTAGAAAGTTAGTCAGGTTTTCAGGCAGGTCACTTAACCCTCCCTCCCTCTCCTTCCTACTAATTATAGGGGAGCGCCGTCTGGGGCCAAAAGGCTCCTGCTGTTGCTGCTGATAAGAAGGAAAGCAGGGTAGTGTGTGTTAATAGCTAGGTTAGGGGAAGCTAATAGGCTCTCTAAACTCTACTCCACCCCCACCTACTTTCTTTACACCCTAGCCTATATATACTTCACACCACACTACATTGCACCCTAAAGCTACATAAAGTGCATGAGGGGAGGGATTGAAGGGTGGGAAAGGGGAAGAAAAGAAGAGGGGGCTTAAAATTTGTCCAAGGCTCTTCTTCCTTACCTAGTGTTAAGCCTTCACTCACCCACAACAGTATGTTAATAGTGAACTTAGTCTTTAGTTTTGTTTTGGGTTATTTTATTGTGGGTTGATTCTCTTTACACAATTGCAGGTTGCAAAAGGACCAGAACTTCTCACCAAAACCCAACTCCCCATTGTTGCTGCTAAGCTCTACTTATTATACTGTGTGATCTCTATCACTTGCTGTATTTTGTTCCAATTTGTGAATCAGGAGAGTTTTGTTCTTGTTTGTGTGTTTTGCTATTGTTGTTGTTGTTGGTTTGTTTGTTTGTTTGTAATGTATGTTTTGTATGTTTGTTGGGTGTTTGTTTGTTTTGAAGAACTCTGTTTGTTTATTGCTTGAATCTGGGTGTTGCTACCAGACTTTTTCATTCGGAGTCGGAGAGTTAGTAGTAAATGTGTAGTTTACAACCTTCTGTTTTTGTTTTTGTTTTTTTCCTTTACAACAAATTTTTTTGTGTTTTTTCTTTTCTTTGTTTCAGCTTCAACAAATCTTACTTACTTGGTTGATTTCTTCTCTTGAGCAATCTCATGCTGTTGTTATGCTCTTGGCATCTTGTTTCGCGTTGTACAGGAAGTAGTAGGTCGATTGTTTTAGTGAAATCGAGTTGTTGGGTGGTGGACTAAGAGGTTGGATATAGCATCGGTGGTGTTTTGCTTTTTCTTGTTTTCTCGTGCAAGGAAACTAGAGTTTGCAGCCTGAACCGCTTGTTGGAGAAGAACAAGTTTCTTCCTGGACTTGTGATTGTAAGTGACGCAGCTTGGAGGGTGGGGGGAAAGACAGTCAGAGCTTTGGGAGAGAGAGAGAGGTTTTGGGTTTTGGGTTTCTTGCTTTTTTGTTGGGGCAGAGGATTGGTGAACTATGGATAGATAGTTGCACGGGTTTCTGAGGCTTTTGGACATTCTTGGAGTTTAGAACAGTGTTGGGAGTTTGTGGTAACGCAGAGGAAGAGGAATTACTACGTACATACATACATACATACACACAGAGCTTCTTCTCCAGTTTGGTTGTTGGTGGCCATGGTGGGTAGGATTGATGGCTTGCAGCTACAAGAGCAGCAGAAGCTGAGCAGTACTAAGCTGCAGTTGGGTGTGAGAGTGACACGGCCGGAGTTGTCGTCCAGCAGGAGCTGCAAACGGAAGGCGGTGGCGAGATTAGGTGTGGAGGAGGCAGCTAATAGCAATAAGAAAGGAAGGTCCAACAGCAGCAGCAGGAGTCATGAGGCGGGGAAATATAGAGGGGTACGAAGGAGGCCGTGGGGACGTTACGCGGCAGAGATCAGGGATCCCAACACCAAGGAAAGAAAGTGGTTGGGGACTTTCGATACCGCTGAAGATGCTGCCATGGCTTATGATTGGGCTGCGCGATCCATGCGGGGTGCCAAGGCTCGCACCAACTTCGTGTACCAGTCGTCGTCGCATCAACACACTAATTGCATCATGTCTTCTTCCACATCTGCCCAGGCAGCAACAGCCGCAGCAGCATTTCCTAATTCGAAAGCTGGCGGAGGAACTGCAAGAGGAGCAGCAGCCATTGATGATAATGGAAAGCAACAACACCATCATCATCGTCAGCAGCAGCTGGGTGGCTTTGCAACAAAGAATTTCGCTCCTTCTGGCAATGCAATCATGTTAGCACCCGCGAGCAAGGTCATCCGGAAAGCGGATTGGAGGACGAATCATGGGTTGAATGTCGACTTGTACACTTCGTCACGTAATCTTCATGCCTACCAAAGCAGCTCTTGTGTGTACCAGCAGCACTCCGTGGACAAGCTTCAATATGCAGCAGCCGCCGCAGCTATCAGTGACGGCCAACCGGCGGTCGCGCAGTTGGATCCGAGGAGGTCCCACGATGATCATGTGACAATGGCCTTGATGAAGGAGGAGGCCGGGAAGGAGAGTTTTTCTAGTGCGGGGACAACAAAGCAATGGCAGCCCTTGAGCATGTCCCGCGACTATATGTTGGCGCAACAAAATCAAGAGACTTTCTCAATGTATGAATTGTCAGTGTCGACCCATGCGGCTGCTGGGGCCACTGATCAGATGCTCATGAGCTTGGCCCTTCCATCTCTTCAGGTACTAGAGCAGCAGCTCGGGTGTCGGTTGTTGTCTCCCCATGCATGGGGCTGCTGAAGTTCCTCGTGTTTTTGTCTTCCGAATTTAGAGGAAGCTCCGCAGCTTGTGCCATCGAGGGTTGAACTTATATCTGACAATTGGAAGTTCGTGGTCCTCGTCCCCTGCAGGTGATCCCCCCAGATTTTTGCGAAGAACCACCGGGGACAGCTGCTTGCGGGCCACCGCAAGCCGTCACTCCCTCGTGCAATTCGTCCATGACTTTCAGCAGCAATGCAGCAGGAGGACGAAGTGTGTTCTCTAACGACTTGATTCTTCGACGACAAGTAGTTCCTAAGCTGTACTCTGAAGAAGCGGATACGCTTGCACAAGTGGTTGCTCAATCTGCAAGTTTAAACCGCCACACGACGTTGTCGGCCACAATCGATGGAGAGCAGCAGCACCATCCGCAACAACAGCAGACAGCAGCCAGTAGACCTCCTCCTAGTAAGTGCTTGTTCTCGACCCAAGTTTCGTACTCGGAAGACTCCACTGTTTCTTTGCCTGCCGACACCTCCTCTACAGCTACGCCAGGCAGCCCGGGGCTTTTCTCTCTCTCTTCGGAAGCTGAGTCGTATGCTGCAAGTCCAGCTACGGCTATCGAGGTCTCTAGTCCTTTGCACAGCAGTTGTAGCGACATGGTCACCTGCACGAGTCCTAGCCGGAATCCTGATGATCTGCACAGCATTCTGCCTGCAAGTCTCAGTCGTGGCTGTACTGGGCTGTTGAATGAACCACAGCAATCACCAAGAGAGTGCTCTCGGAGTGACCCAGCAGCAGCAACAGAGATCCAACAGTTTCAGGTACCAGCAGAGCTCCTGCAGATTCTTACACCTGCGGCTGCTTGGCAATCCATGGAATTGGACGTGAAGTCTGAGCCAGAGTTCAGTAATTGGCATAACAGCATTTGTGCTCTTCCAGCTGCTGCCTGGCAAACAACAACAAGCTCAAGAACAGCTGCTACAGGAGCAATGGAACTTAATGGCAATCACATAATTAAACTGCTGGATGATGATGAGCAGCAAGGTTTTTTTAACGAGAGATCATCAGATCTGCTGCAGTTTTCGGCTTCTTGTGCTGGCTTGTTAGGAGATGTAGTCGGGGATCCCGTCACGGCCAATGAATTTCTTTTCATGGAGTCCATCCCATTTCCAGAGCATCCCTTGGACGATTGTCACCTGTTTCCTTTTCTGCTGGATGAACCCACCAGAATCTTCGCTTGAAAATTTCCCATTTTTGCGGATCCCTTAGTAGCTAGCTAAGTGCATTCATATACATCTCTTCCAGAGTAGCTGCTGCATCAACTTCCTTCTGTGGAAGCATGATGAATCCCAGGCTCCAGCTTTTTTTGAGATCCAGGGTAGTTTGTGAGATCAGGATTCAAAGCAGGAGGGGAGAGAGAGAGAGTTTTCCTCAGAGTAATACACTTTGTTATCTGTCAGAACCTTTGCAGACACAGCTTCTTTTAGGCATCACATTGTGAATACAAAACCCTTTTTTTTACAGATTGCAAGTCTAATTGCATCAACCAGGTTGCAAAGCTGCTGGAAGATATGCAAATGGAGATTCAAAATTTTTGTGTTCTTTGCACTATTGCAATTCTTCTGCTTTGCATCTGTAATAGTTATATGCTGCTGGGGCCATCTGGTTTCCACTTTGTCTGCAGCTGAGTACCGCGGAACTTTTGTTCTCTGATGTCAATGAAGCTAGACTCTCTAGGTCTGATTCATGCCTGAAACTTTTGCAAAAGAGTCGCTACTGGTTTGTTGTATGTACCTGCTGATTATGTTGTTGTTGCTATATATTTCCTGTTTTGCTGTCCTCTCTCCTCTTTCATTCTGGTTTATTATATTCCATCAACTTCACTGATCATCTTAAAGAGTCCTCTGCCAGACACTTCATCCTTTAATGTTTTGCTTCTCTCCTCTGTTCTGGTGTGTTGTGTTTTGTTCTGTTCCACTCACTCATCTTAATTGATTTTAAAGATTCCTCTGGAGAGATTTCCTTTTCCATCAGCAAACCTGCAGCAAATCTATCTTTACTTAGACCAGATTTCCTTAAGAATGCATGACCTCCACATGTCTTGCAAACCTCCAACACGACAAAGAGAACTTTCAAAAGTGACAATTTTGATTATTTTTTGTTTGATTCCTCCAACATATTTTGAAATGTTGCTGATCCGCTGTTCATGCCAAGTGTATGAAACCAACTGCACAGCTGCTGAACTGCCTCTCCTGCTGCAGCAGCTGATGGAGGTAATCTGTCAACATGTGAAGAACATGAAGACACACGCTTGCTTTCCAGAACTGCGAATCACCTGTCAACTTGTGAAGAACATGAGCACACGCTTTCCAAGACTGCCAATAACTACTCCGTGAAAATTAAATGGAAGTGCTTTAAATTTGCAGGACGGTGCAATGATCTTAATTCATGGCCTCTTGCAGTGGGTGCCGCTGATTCAGTACCTACCCTAGGGGACTGATTTTTTTTCTCTGATTCAGCTGGGTTCTCAATCAGTTTCTGGCCATTCAAAGCTGCACAGAAAGAGAGAGAGAGAGTTATATCAAAGTACGATCCTTGGAATCTGCCCACTTGAATGCATCTGTATCCAACCGGACCAGGGAGCATATTTGCGTGTATCAGATCAGATTTTGGCAACCAGGCATCCAACAGAAACATTTATTTTTATGTATGATGTTTTTTGTACAAGAAGGAAGGACAAAGACTTCCTCTTCCAGTCTTGGGCTTCTTCTTCTTCAGCCATCAGAGCTGGAAGAGAGACAATATTTCAAGGAAACTCTGACGTTTGAACAACCGAGAGAAACACCCTAACTCATATTCGTGAATGGCCATTCACGTTTATCTATATTCTCATGGCAGAAAGGCTGTAAGGAGAAGAGAAGTCTGCTGAGTAGTAAATGATCAGATCAGGCGGGGGCACCACCGGTATCTCTTCTCTTGTGCAGTTTCTCATGTATCCTATTAATTTTGTTGTTGGGAGTTCCAGCACTTGGTGACTAGTGAGCTGATCTGAATAATACTGACACTGTATGAGTTGATGCCTCTCCATCAACGCGCATTGTATCTGAGGGTACTACCGATATCACTTACTGGACAGAGCAAACAAGAACAAGCAAACAAACATGTCGCAGTGGTGATCAGCTACCATTAAAGATCGATCACAAACAAAAATCTTGATCTAAAAGAGAAGAGCAAAAGAAGCTTGAAAGAAGTTGGATTGTTGCTCAACTAGCTGTATCCAATATTATCCGATCAGCCAAAAGAAGAGCAACCAACCACCTTTAGTACAAACCTGCTGCGCCCTAACTCTTCATATTGAGCGAGAGATGAGTATTGCTATGAAAGACTAGTACTCTTCCAACCGTCCATTACGTATACATTATAGCTGGGGTAGAGATTGTTGCGATAGAGAAGCGCACCAATCTCAGATCAGAATCTAAGCTGTGAAAAAGAAAAAGTGAGCAAGTTTTTTCAGTTTAGAAACAGCCGTGAGTCTCGACTAAAATACTGACAAGGAAGAAGAGAATGTGGCACAGCTAGATCGACAGAGCACGCAGGGAGAGAAACTCCAGAGATACTAACACTTGCAAACATTGCTACTATATGAACGGAAACATCACAACCTTGTGCAACAACAACAACAACAACAACAACAACCCATGTAATTATTCCATCTCACCCTGCCAGGCTTTTCTAATTAACACACGAATTCAACCTAGGATTTGCTGCCATTGTTGCATTATAATGTGATCGAGAGATCAAAAGAATCCGCAATCTGCTTAGAGAAATATTTAAGCTGAAATTGAAAAGTTATTAAATCGCCACTCTATCCGTCACCAATTGTTCTCAACTTAGATCCATAGATCATCAGACTTCGGACGCAATCGATGAAGTTCTTAGTGAAAATCTCTCTCTCTCTTTTTGTTTGTTGCGGGAAGGAAGGAAGGAAGGAAGCGCAATTCAGCGAATGCAAGGAACTAAAGAGAGCGCGAAACGACGCCCCCAGAAATACCTGATACCGTTTATGATCTTTCAGTTCCTACTTGGACGGGTGAGATCTTATCTACTATTTTATTATTATATCTTGCCCAATGCATCCAAACTATTAAGAATTAGGACAAGATTCGGAGAGTCCAAAAGAAAGTCTAATTAGGGTGGCTTGGGTTTTCTAAGTTCTTTTTTTCACAACCCATCATCAATCCTTCATTAAACAAACCAAGACAAGTAGCTCATGGCCTAATAACTCTCTGGCCTTTATGGCAGGTTCAAAACCAGTGTTGGCCTCTTCTTCCTTTTTAATAAAAGAACCTTTGGGACTGCCTACACTTGTTTGGACATTTAAAATTTTATTTGGTTGGTTCAAATTGGGTGCGGGTTTGAACTTGGTTCTTCAAATTTTTTTAATTTATGGTTTTTTAAAAACAATTTAAGAACTTTTGGGCTTGATTTGGAAACAGGTTCTGGTTCTTTGTGCACTACTCTTGAAGATTGAAAATGTTATAGGCATAAATTTTTATGACAAGTCAAAACTGAAAATTGTGAAGATACCAAGTCTTATGACAAATTAAAACCAATTACCCATTTATAAAGTTTAGATTACTTGTCAAGTTTTTCAAAAACCTTGAACTTGCCTATTTTAAGAACATAAACTTGATTTATTTTTGAGGCTTTGGTTCTAGCAAAATTTTAGTTACAAGGTCTAATTCTTGTGGTGGTTCCATGAGGAGAGTTTTCAATTGCATTTGGGTCTCATGAACATGAATCCTAAGATTTAACATTTCAAATTGGAGAATCTACCCACAGTAGTTGAAATTTCAAATAAAAAACTTTACTAGATTTAGAATTGCTCATCTAGATGCATGCACTTTTATTAAACATACTCATTCATCATATGCAAACAAAGATCTTCATATGTCATTCACACATTTGAGTTGAGTTTAAAAATAAAGATTTGGTGTTTCCTCTTTTTTCAACCTAGTTTCACTCTACTTTTCAAATTTACGTTGTTGTTCTATTTTGCACAAATTAATGTAAAAGTGTATTAATTAATTATCAGTTGATCAAAAAATTCATATGTCCTACTTTTAAATTGTTAGAAGATTGTTTTGACATATTATATGTAAGTATTAGTGTTTGGGTTAATGTAGAAAATCATGTTGTAAACCCATAATTCTATTAATTTGGGAAACTATTTTTTAGAAGCTTCACATTATCATAATTGAAATATTAAAGTTTCAAAAAAAAAGTATCAAGATGCATGATAATTCAAACATTAATATCACAACATTTGAATAGTTTGATTTTGAAAAAGCACCAGACATTAACTTGTGATAAATAAATAAAATGATTGTGGTTTATTTAATATAGCAAGTACATTCTAAAATTTCTAGCATTGCTAAAACCTTTAAAATTCAAAAATGCAAACTTTAATTTTTCACGTACTTTTACTTTTTGACCAAGGATCACCAATTGACCTAGTTTAGCATGCTTATCCCCTACCTAAATCTTATGCCAATGTATAGTCTTTTCCAATGAGTAGGGCCAACGGTACTTAATATGAATATGCGGAGGAGATTGCAAGGTTAAAAACTTGTCTAAGTGTTAGGTTTGTACACCCTTGGTCAAATTAAATAAGCATGTATTAAAAGCTCCAAATTCCTATTAAAAGCTCCTTACACTTTGCATGTCTTTTGCATGGGTAGCATGCAAAATACATGCAACATTTAAATATTAGTCCACTAAGGTGACTCTACAAAATAATTCAAAGCACCAACTCAAACAATCTCATTAGTCATATAACTTTTCTTCACACCTAGGCACAATCTTACAAGGTGAAAGCAATATACATAGTGACCTTATACAAAGGTCACATTAGCATGTTTTTAAATATCTTTTAGATTTTATATATATATATAAGTTTTGAAATATAAAAAAATGAACCCATTTATGTAAAACTAAGACAATTAGCTTTTCAAGAATGTAGAGAGCACGTCAAAATTGTGGTAACAACTAAATAATAGACTTTTGGCTTATGGCAACAATTTTCATTGCACTTGTAAAGTTTACAATGTATTAGTCCTATGCCTTTGAAACTTTGAAATATTGCATGATTAACATTATAAACTAAAGATGCATTGAATGAGTGGAATTTGAGTTAAATTTATTGTTTTATGAACTTTTCAAGATTTCAAGATTTGTAATTATTTTAAATGTTTTAGAACATCATGACTTGAAATTGGAAATAGGAAAGATGTTAATTTCAATAACATGTAGATATTCATATTATAAACCAATTTTCAACTACATTGGATATGAACTTTCAATCTTGAGCCACCACCAAAGATTATAATTAAAGGTAATCAAGAAAATGCATAATGGCCAAATATTATGTTCTTTTGTTATCACAAATTTTTTTCAAAGACTTTTTAAATTGTATTTAAACAAGTTATTAAAATTAGTGTATCTTTTCATATGTAGTGTCGAAAGGAATGAAGATTCGATATATATGAGTCCCTGAACAATTCTAAAAGTAAGTTTAGAAACATTTTATACCTATTTCATTTTCAAGGTTATTCCTACCCACTAACATGTTTATGAAAAGACAAATTAACACGTGCATTTTCATGTCCATGATATTAAATGAAATTAAATTTGAGATTGACATAAATAATGATAAACTATTGGAAACCGTATGAGAAAAAAAAAAAAAGGAAAAAAAAAGTTGATCATCACTAATAATGCAAAGCAATGTGGAGCCCACCTACATTATAAAAAAAGAAACTACCAAAAATCATGTACTACTAGTCAATAAATATAGGGTTAGGTGTAAAGAGTTTGTCCCAAGACTATTTATTAGCAATTTGTTGACCTTTAGATTTCGTTTGGTAGCAAAAATAAACAATATTTATTCCAAAATCATTAGTTGGAATCAGCTAGGGCAAAAAGAAACCAATTAGAAAATTTTCAATCCCAATGTTGAAAAATTAATGTCACAGTAAATTCTAATGTAAAAAATTTATATATTTTTTGGTTCATGAACCTTAGCAAAATGGATGTGGATCATGTTACATTCAATTTATATTGGGCGGGATTTTGATAAATAGTTTCTGTCATAATTTTGTGAATCCACTAGGTCCAAAGAATAGGAGTGCATTTTAGCAAATGGCAAAATCTTTGAACTTTGTCTACAAAAAATTTCATGCAAGAAGCAACTTGTTGCATGATACAATTAGAATCCACAAAAAATGTGACAAGAATTGAAGTTTGGAAGGTTAGAATGAGTGAGATGGAAGGGCTAATTAATATTTACATTTGGGAGCATAGATATGTATGTTGGCTATTGTGCTTTGCACCCCATCCTCTTCTAGAATACAAAGTCTAATTAGTGTTGTGTGGTTTTTCCTTTTTAAAAGGACCTTTTGTCCTAGTTTTGACATTGGAAAATAGTAAATACTTGGGCTCGACATCGCTATGCACTAAGTCTAATGACAATCAATTGATTAATTGATTAAAAAATGAATAATGTTTGTGAAAATTAAATTCCATTTGAATAAAAATATTGATTCTCATTGCGTGCAACTTTAATTGAATTGAATTTATATATAATTGAATTGGATTCAAGTATAATTGAGAATTGAATTAAAAATTTAAACTGCAATTCAAATACATAGAATGGAATTTGAATTCCGATCCAATTTGACAATTGGATTCATATTCAATTAAAAAGAAATGAGACGCAAATTGGTGGTGAAGGTATTGAAATCTACTCATGAATATGGTGATGAAAACATTTAAATAAAAAAAAAAAGCCAAGATCCAAAAAGACACCTTTTCTATGTCTCTTAACTAAAACATGATTCTAGTTTGGAATTGTCCAAGTGATTACTACGACTTATATGAAATCTAAAGTTTTCCTACCTAAACTAGCTCTGATGAATCAATGTCATTGAATTTGTTTGAGCCTAGGGTTTTCAAATGAGGATTTGAGCTTAATTCTTTCCATTTCTAAAACCTTTTGATTTTATTTCTAACACATTTCTTCGAATTCAAGAAACTTTGGGCCCAATTTAAAAACCAAGTTAGGTTCCATGTACACACAATATATCACAATGTGTTAGAGATTGTATAGGTTCAAAGCTCCTTACCAGAAATTAAAACAAGGATCTATATATGTACAAAGTTCAACAACTGATAAAAATTGATGCTTAACTATAGGTTCAGCTTAGTTTTCAAGTTTTCTCAAAAAAGTCCATTTTCCTACCTAAAGGTCCTGACTCGGTGTTCAAGAATGTCTTTCCATAATTTTGGATCTAGCAAAAGACTAGTTTGACAGTCCAATTCTTGTGCCAATTTCAAGAAAAGGGTGTTAACTGAGGTCCAGGTTCCTGGATTTAAGGGTGGAAACCATCACAACACTGGTCTGAACCTGGACTCGATGTGAGATTCATGATACAACTATGTTACAGTGACCAGAAATGTTGCAGCACATATCTACATGAGGTGCAGCAGGAGGAGCTTTCAACTTAGAAATTTTGTTTTGCCTGATTGAACACCCCTGGGGTTGTGATCAGTAGAGAGATGTCATTCAAACCATGTCATGTTCCATAGCACTTTCGGTTATGAAGGATCTTATCAGTATTGGGTCGTTCTTGAATGGTTCCAGTTGAAGAACAGTTCCAGTCTGGTTCCACACATAATGGATCCACCAACCTGGTTCCAGGTTCCATTCTTAAAAAAACAAATTCCAATTCCTGGGCCACAGTGAACCAGCACCCACCAGTGCACCCATCCACAAGTGCTTGAAATGCACACTTCTTAATCCTGGGAAAAACCTGAGAATCTGATTAAAAACCATCTCCAATATCAAATATCGTTGCGAACATGGTGAGAATTCTGTCTGTCTTGGAGCATAAAATCCTACCCAAAAGCAGAAAGATTCAAAGACCCAAAACTCCATCATGAGATTCAAGTCTCCAGTCTTGTACCATATTTAAGAGGCCAAAGTAGAAATGGGGCATTTTCCCTGTCGTTCAAGGTAGAACTGAGGAGACTTCCTAATACATATGCCCTTGAATATAGGCATATTACAATCCCAGCCTTGATTGTCAGAGAGATCTAATCAGAAGCTGTGAGTTCTGGATGCTGCAGTTATGTTAGGTTCTCTGGATGCCAATGGCAAAACACAGAATACCTATGGGTCTAACTCTGGGTGTAAATGGTGCATGAGGAGCTCCCTTTCTGACATGTGTTGCCTATTGTTGGGGCAATTGAGGGGCACTGTAGATGTTTCATTGTGTACCAGTGCTCCCATCATCAGCTACTGTGACTTCAATTTAACTTCATCAACTGCTGCTAATATTTTGCTCACAGTTGGATGTTCTTTGACAATGGGTGGAATGATGCTTCTGGATGGGTCCCTTGGCTCTTGGACAGATACATCTGGGCTGCATGCTGATCTGGGAATATTTGCTTTCACAATGGCTCCAACTTTGCTGCTGTTTCACTTCTATCCCAGACCCAGTTGTGGTTGCCCTTGAGAGATCACAATCTATTGGAGTGTTGTCATGATGGATTGGAGTGTAAGCGTTTGGTTCTGGAAATCTTATATTAATGCTTTGGTCAATAAGGTGCACCTTTGGCCCCTCATCCTGTCTTGTGAACTTCCGACTCAATCCTGCTGAGTAGATGGCTTCCCATATTGAATGCCTTGACTGTTCTGTCTGCAATGTCAACGATTTTTTGTGTTGGAAACTACATAGTTCTTCTAAATTTGCCTCTGGAAAACTCTCTCTCTCTCTACTCTGTGGCTCAATGGAAGAGGATCAGTGGCTTCCTGTTGCTGTATCGGGACCACTTCCAGGTCCATCCTGAAAGGATTCTCTGCCTCCTGAATCAACCCCCTTCCTGTCAAAAGATGGTAATGCTTTTGCCAATCATCAGGTCCACACTGCCCAGATTTCAACTCCACAACACGAAAGATATGAACTTTAAAGACTAATGTCCCAGGGTTTGGATCCATAAGCTCAAATATGCATGCATCCCCTTCCTCCAGGCAGTGGGAGATCGAAAAGTCCCGGAAGCTTTTCAAACACTGTGATTTCTTTCTGTTCCCAATCCACCTAGCTGTGAAGGATTGGCCTGCTGAGTCTACAAGTGTCACCCGCATAAGTGCACTTGGAAGCCATCTCTTTGCAAACATGCATGGTATTGACTGCAGAATTACAAAGCCACAATGTACTTGTGTGAGTGGCTGAACAATGGCAAACATAACAAATAATCAGCCTGCTGTAGAAATTGGAAGAAGCTACCGTGCTTGTCATCCCAGTATGTATGTGCTTTACAGAATCAGACCAATGCAGACAGTAGAATGATTTTCATGGGCACCAGTTTGAGGAGCGGCTTACAACATCAAAGTGTCGATAAACACTGGACTTGCGCATGATCACTGTAGTACTTGGGTTTTGGGGTTTCAAAAGCTCTTGCAGTTGCTTCTGTATGCCTCCGTTCCTGCATTGTGATAGGGTGTCTCCGAGAACTCAGTGACCAAGAATAGTTGAATGGCAAGCCCTTGAGCACTCCACCATCTGCCCAATCTGCGTTGCCTAGAAAACTGCTTGTTGCACTTGGATCAAGTGGTACAACAGCTGGTGTCACAGGTTGTTTCATTTCTCCACCCATGATTGTGTTAGGACTTTTGGTCCCTGGTTGATCCTCCAAAATCACAATTGGGAAAATATGGACCAAAAGTGAAAGCTCATCCTTCTTCACAATTTCAAATACACACACATCACCCTCATCTAGTTGATGATCCACTGAAAATTTCCGCCACCCAGCACTGAGTCGCCTTCCGTTGGAGTTTACAAGCCATTTCACTTGCCATGCACCTCCAGCTGTGTCATACAATATTGCATCTGTTGTTACATTGGGCATCTCTGCAAGACCTAAACTCTGCATCACATAACAGAGGAGGAACCCTTTTCAAATACAAGGATCAATAAGACAAATTTGGACCCCTGGACGGACACCCAGAGTTGTCTTCTTCAGTCAAGAGACAAAAATGATATAAATGGCAGGAAGATGGGAGAGGTAAAAAGGATTCTCACTTACAACAGAAAACCCAGCACACACTTGAGAGTGCTTCATGACAATGCGGGTATGTGGGTTAATGATAGAGACTTCATGTGCCAAGTCAATAGCAGCTTGTTGCTCTGCTTTTATTGGAGGACGACTCCGAAATGAAGGCACTTCCCTCATTTTTACTCGCTGCTGAAGCAGAGGATGTCCTTCTCCTGTGCAAGAAGCATAGAAACTATGCACTAAGAGACCACCCACCATAACAACAATGTCTGTGTTACAGACTGTGTTGCAAACTAAAGATCAGATTGACTGTAAAGCATACTTCCAGAGAAAGCATACCTGCTATACTTGTGGGTTCTATCTTTTCATCACTCTCATCATCAGATAATTCAACCAGTACGCCTTTTTGTAGGTGTGCAGCACCGTCCCCACTGTTTTTGCAGCTGGTACCACAATAGGATGTTAATGGCTTTTCTGCAAGAAAATAAGGTGTTTGTCCCACAAAGTTTTGTGGTTCTGATGCACTGTCCCTCCAACCAATTCCCCTTTGCTCCATGGTAATAGTACCAGTGGCATCCTTCTAGTGTGGCAGACGACAAAGGTCCAAATCAGTCCTCAGAAGTCTTTTCACAAGAATTTTCTGGAGAATGGGATGCTCCATCTTTTGAAGTTAAAAAAGAACAAAAACCACCCAAGAAGAAAAGGAAGTCCTGGAAGCTATTTTCTAGGCTGAAGTTGGCTTGTGAAGCTTTCTCAGAGAAGACTTCACTATCATCTGGTGTATGCATCAGAATTGATCTCAATGCATTTGCATAGTGCATTAACAAGTTAAAAAGACCCACCATAATGTGCCAGGAGCTGGACATTTTGTTCATCATGTGCACTGCTGTGTTGGGATTGCTATCCTTTCTAACAACCTGAGCATCAGAAGATTGAACGCACTCCATTTCACAAAGGCTTTCAGACTCTGGTGCCTGACTTGACATGTGAGAACCATAGTCTCTTCCCTGCTGCACTGTGCACAGCTCCTCATATCCAGCACTTTCCTCTGACTCCAGAACTTGGGCTGTTGGGGACCCTTCCAATCTCACTGGTGCTGCTGACAGGTCACAGACTTGATCCTCCTCCTCCTCCCACTCATATTCTGAATTTCCAAACTTGCCATCATATTTCATCCTCATACGAGATTGCTTTAGCAATTTTTGTAACCTCTTTCTCCTCTCTGCAACTCCATGCACAAGTTGTTCAATACAAGGTTTTTTTTTCCTTTGTTGATCAGGAGACTTGAGTTCACTTGGCCTCTTCCGATGTTGGACTCCAAGCTCAGCTGGTGCTGCTGTAATGAGAGCTTCTTCATGCCCTTGCTCAGTTTCATTGATTCGATTTTCCTCACATGAAAGCATCCTGTCAGCAGGAGTGTTGGAATGTGGTGGGATTACAGTTTCTCCACTAGTACCCTGTAAATTGGCATCTGCCTGCCTACCAGCAGCACTCTCAGCATGGACCCCTCCTCCTGACTGAAAGGTTTTCTCACAACCCAATTTGTCATAGAACTTGATGGCAAATACGGAATCTGCAATAAGAGTACAAAGAACTGTGTCACCGGACACAATGTTCTGGTGCTTGACAAATTCCTTCCAGCCTCCCTGGAAACTATATCCATGGTCATGTGCAACCACTGCCTCACCCATAAAGCCTGCTGGCCCTTTTAGGGTTACAGTGTCCCAAATCCGACAGTCATTGCATGCCATGAACATACTTGGAATATGCTGCAAAACCCAAAATTTCCTACCATTATATTTAGCTCTTCCAGATTTTCAGAATAAATGATTTGCCAAAGATTCTGTAGTTCATTCTATCCTCTGACAGTCTCCCCATTTCTCTGGCCATCTGCTCTGCATGTGCTTCTGATCAGACGCAACAGGAAAAAAAATTAGGGCTAGCAAGTTACCAAGGAGCTTAAGCTGTTGCATATGTCATCATCCCCAAGCAGCTTCAAGAATGAAGGAGATCCCAGTGCAGCTTCATTTGTATCATTTCCATGCCTCTCAAAGCAGCTGCGCCTGCAAATTGCACATGCCCTGAATGCCATGTCATTGAATGCACTGCTTTCCATTGCGCTGGTGCAACTGAGCTCTGTGAAAAATCTGATCCCCAAACGAAGGAGAAACAAACCAACTCAACCTTAGCCCTCAAAACACCATGCCCTAATCCAGCCCATATCAACCCAATGGGCACATTATTTGTGAGTGAAAGCTACCACGGGCAGCAGAAATCAAGGAACTTTTGTTCTTGTTTTTCTGCACAGCAAAAAATAGGCAATCTGTACCATGACCTAACAAAAAAAGCCAAAATGACCCAACAGAGCAGCACCCATTTGCAACTCTGCCTTGTAACTCTAAATAGGTGTATGAAATCTGTATCCTCCTCTTAGCTCTAGATATTGAATTTCTCCCTCCCTTTTTTTTCCAGTGAAATCCTTGCAACCCAACATCCTCAAAAGACTCAAATAGCACATAGCTTACATTGATGTTCCTTGGCAAAGATGGGGAACAAAACTTCTTCCTGAACTACTGATGTTCTTGCTGCTGCTTCTTCTTCTTCTGACTATCAGTTACTCAGCCTGCTATTGGAGCTGTTTCGTTTGCATTTCTGCTGCAAAAAATTGTGCAAAACCTTAGCACACAACAACAAATTCCATTGCAAAACTCTTAACAAGTGATCAAACAACTATGAATAACTATGAATCTGCAAGTCCAGCAACCATTTCAACACTTGGTACTGAAAAGTTTCGCTGAATCATGAGAACCCAAAAGGCAGATTCCACTCTTACAACAGTAGTGACGACCAAAACTATCAAGCATTTCCAGAAACAAGGAAACCCCACTGTTCTGTGATTGCAACAACAAACCCCAAAATAAGAAATCAACCAACCACTACCGCAAATTTTGCCCAAAAAATATAATAGTGACAAAAAATAGTATACCAAAATCTGGTTACCACCATCACTTCAAAACCCATGAATCCGGAGATTTTTCATAACCTGCAGGGCAGGGTCTTTGTAAATGTTTTTTTTTTGTCTACCTCACACAGGGTATCAAATAACAAAAGATTTTGAGATTTCTGAAACATGCTTCTTATCAATTTGGCTGTCAAAGTAATGCCCTGGTTTACCAATTACCTCAGCTTAAAAAAAATAAAATGATACTAACCAGCTTAGGAAATGTTCGAATTTGAGCTTGATTTAAGAATCGTACCAGTTGTTGGTGGTTTCGGTTATTTCAAAATCAGAGAATCACTAGTGTTGATTATTTCAAAAATCAAAGAACCATCGGCTCCGGTTATTTTAGAAACCGCAAAGAATCAATAATTTTGATGAAAAAATGGATGAAATATTGATGGTGATGAAAATTGGAAAACCATCGTCGTATTCCAAAACCAATTTAATTGATTAGGTAATATACCAAACGCAATGCTTTTTTTTTTTTTTGGTTTGATCACCGATTCGAAGTTTGATGGGTTATCAAACCAATTCTTTGATTGAAGTTGGGAAAATTTTAACACTTTAATGCAAGTGTCATTATGTTTAAAGTGAGGAACCACTTGAAAAATTGGAAGCATATTAGTTCAGATTATTTGTAAAGCCATCAAAATACTCCACTCATCCTTGCAAAACCCATTAAAATTATAAACCTCCAAAGTTGCACAATTAAATCTAATGAACACTACTTTGTAGAACATTGTAAAACCGTAGGTATACACAAATTTATGAATTAATGAATCTCAAAATAAGTGCACCCCTTGAATTAATGAATCAAACATGTGGCAGTTACATATGACAAACTTTGGGTAGTTGATGTTTGATGAAAAATGAGTGTGCTTTTGTTGTTTTTATGATGTTTGTTTTCTTGCAACTTAGGAGTGTGTTGGAGTTTTTTTTATGATTAATACCGCTTGATCTTTTTATGGCTTCTATTGTGGGTGAGTGTTGTGTGGTGTGTTATCGTTGCGGGGATTTTTTTGGTTGGACGTTAATCAAGAGTTGGAGGAGTTTGAGCTTAAGTAACAAGGACTTCGATAATATATGTAGCTGAGTATTATGGGTTTCTATTTTGGTTTTGTGGTCTACTTGTTTTACTCTTGTGATGCTTAGTAGCATTGGAAAGATGAATGCATGAAGGTGAAGACTATGGTTTTTCAGATGGAGATTATGCAATTTTCGCTATGACATGTACCTCTTAGAGAGACAATTTAGAACCATAATTAGAGGTTTGTGATCAAAGGAATGATGAAGTTCATTAGGGATTTTGAGAGCGTATGTATTTTGCAAAACATGTTTGTGTAAGTGGGATGTTGTTTGGTGAGATTTAGATTTTTGCGGGGTGAAGGAAAAGAATACCCAAACTTTTGGACCTTTGAATGTGTTTTGTGTTTCTTCTTTTTGTGAGTTTCATTAGGGATTCCAAAAGAGAAAAAATGTGTTGCATTTGTAAAGCTTCTTGAAATAGGATTTCTTCATGTTGAGTTTTGCATCTTGGGGTTTTCAATTTACATCATCATCATTGGGAGTTGTTGGTTTTGTGTTCATTTCTAGGTTTATTGTTTTCATCAATGCATATAGATCATGGTGCAGGTGTTTAGAGTGTATTTTGTTTTGCCAATTAGGTTAGTTGGTGTTCAAGAGAGTGAAATCAAAGTCATCTAACCCTTGTAGACTTGTCATCAATGATTTATGCATAGTTAGTGTGTTTTGCTTGAGTTTGTATATTCTAACCTTCTAAAAATCAAGGAATGTGCAAATTTTGTGTAATTTGTATTTTAGGATATGCAACACCGATTTGAAAGTAACTTTTGTATGACTCTATCTATTTCATTACATTTCCCTTACGTAAAGACCAATGTTGAAGTGATATTCAAAATATCTCGATATTCATCTCGGATATCCATTCAAATATCACCCATAATATCTAATGGAAATCACCTTAGGTGATTTTTTGGGCTGATATGTAAGACATCATGTTCCTTGATATTTGAGGTTGTGTTACATATAAGGTCTTGATATCCAAGTCGAACATTACATCTAAATCTAGATTAAAAAATCAAATTAGTAACTAAGTTAGGTTAATGTTTAGGTTAGGTTGTTAAATTAGGAATTGATTAGGTTAAGAAAAAGAAAAAGGTTGCAATTTGTAGCCACCACAATCTAACATTTGTGTTGAAAGAGAATAAAAAGGCCACAATTGACCTTTTTAATCTTCTCACTCTCATTTTGTTTGTCTTGCTTTTTTCCTCTTTTCTCCCTTCTTCTTTTTTTCTTTGCTTTACTCTCACACTCTACTTATCACTTTTCTACCCTCTTCCAAGTTGTTGCATCATTTGAAGTTTTTTTTTTTTTCATCTTATATATATATCAAAGTAAAATGTTTCATTTATTTACTTTTGTATTTTTATTTCTTTGGATGTAGTTTTACATCACAAACTTACAATATTACAAAATTTCAATAAAATCCATGTGAAAATCGTAAAAAATATGTCTATGTAAAATTTGTGAACTAAAGTAAAATACATATTACTTCGATGTAAATGATATTTTTTTTCCTTATGATGTTTTGATGTGAAGTACATATGATTTACTTTTTGACTAAATTTGTGCAATTATCATGATATAATTTTGGATAAACTATACAATTTTTGTGTATTAAAAATGAACATTCATGTATATCATTAGAAAAAAAAGTCTCATTTGTTTGAATATCTAAAATATTTTATATGTACAAATATCATTCATATTAACCATAACAAAAAAATTGTGCGATTTTTGTACGAACTTATGGAAACTAGATTTCATAGAAATTTGTATGAACTTATGAAGTTTAATAAGTTTGTGATATAAAGTTTGAAGAAAGAAGACAAATCACATTCTTCTTCAAGTAATTTCTTTTCATTTTTATAAGTTTTTTTCCTTTTCTATTTGTCTTCTATTTTGTTTCTTCTTTTTCAATTAAAAAAAAAAACAATTTGGTTTAAAAAAATGTGTTTTATTGTATTTCCCTTTTCATTTGTTTCCACTCCCTTCTATTTTTTTTTTTACTTTCATTTGTTTATGTTTGTTTCATATTCTAGTTTTTTTTTTTCTATTTTTCTATTTTTAATTTTTTTCTTATTTTATGTGTTTTTTCATTTTTCATTTTCATTTTCTATATATTTGGGTTTTTTAAAATATTTAGTATAATGAAAATAAAATATTTCTTTAAAATTTTGTATTTGTTTTTTGGTTGGATGCACATTTGAAGTTTGAAAAAATAAATAAACGTCATTCTTTTTCAAATATAGTTTTTTTTCATTATAATAAATTTTTTTTTCTTGTTTTGCTTTTTGTTTTGTTTTGTCTTTTTTGGAATTTTTTTCTTTAAATTTTAAATTTCATATTTCCTGTTTTTCCATTTTCCCCCATTCTTTTAGAACTATTTGTTTTTTAAAAAACAAAAATTCGTGTTTTAATTTTCTATTTTATCTATTTTTATTTTTTATTTATTTTAAGCGTCTATTTTTAAAATTAGAATTTATCATTTTTCCCCATGTCTTTTATATATGTATATATGTTTAAGCTTTGTTTCATATTTTTTCTTTTTAATAAATTTTCTTTTTCTTTTGAATTTGAAATTTCTTGTGTTTTTTTCCCCCCCCTCTTCCTTCTCAAGTTCATTTTACAATTTATTTTTTAAAAACATTTGTAGATTGCAAGACTATAAAAACTTTTTGAGTTTTTCACCCTTCGTATTGTAAAAGGCCATTTATATTTTTAACCTTTTGCTATCATAGTCATTTTTTGATATGAGAGAGTGAAAAGTGAGTGTTCATGTTTTTTCTAAAAGTTTTTTAAATGTTTGCATGTACACATTTAGAGTTTAGGATTTTTTTTCAAACCTTTTATGAACTTTACTTTTACTTAGGTTTCTTTCTTTATCTCTATAGAACATTGTGAAAAAGAAAAAGTGGAATGGAAGATGTATCATGTGAAATATTCATGAATGAAATAGAAATAGAAACAAACTTAATGGGAAAAAAAAAATTCAATTTGGAAACCTAAGAAAGTGTTGTCCTAGAAGATGAAATAGAAATAACAAAATTGCAATTGAAAAAGTTAATGAATCAAAGGAAGAATTGGAGAGGCCATAACAAAAATGCATTTTGTTGGTCTTTCTTTGTGTGAATGATAATAAAGAATTAGATAACAAATGTCATCATCTAATGATGTGTTTTTGTTGTTGTCATGAACCTATTGAAACATGTAATAAAAGAACAAAGTCAAGGAAATATTTAATATCTTATTACAAGACAAATGAAATAACTTCCTTGAAAAATCATGTGGATACACATCATGTTGTTTTCTAGAAAAAATTGAAGAATAAGTCAACAATTATTGGAGAGGAAGTGTGGAGAGACAATCGATTACTAAACATCCAAGCATATATGGGTCATTAATCTTTGATTTGTTTGTTGCTAAAAACCTTTATAAACAAGATGATGTTGAACAACAATGTTTTTAAAGGATCTTGGTTTCTTGGTTGTCAAAAATAGTTACCAATAATAGTTTGTCAAAAGTGTATGGTTGAAGAGGCGTTGTATGCATTTATGTCCTTGAGTGCAATTTCCATCTCAATTTCTTTTTCAAATGATGTTTTGTTAAGTTTGGTAAAGAAGATTAAACAAAAGTATGTTTTACCTTTACTAGATGATTGTATAATTATAACAACAAGCTTTGATTTCTAGATGTCTAAAGGGGCACATGACATTTTTACTTTGGTTGTTAATTTCTTAGAAGTTAATTAGCAACCCAAATATGTCATTACTGGATTCTTTAAAGCTAGTGAAACAATTGAACAAGCTTTTGTAAAAAAATTGGCTAAATTTAAGTTGATACATGTGGTTTGAGAAAAAAAATTCCAACTTATGTTAGGGACAAGGGATCTAATTTGAATAGTATGACTATTGCTTTGAAATTAGTTGTGAACTGTGAGGCATTAGGACTTGAGGAAAATTATTAAGGAAGTTGCTTTGGACATGCATTTTCTAAAGCATGTTAATATGTGACTATTGATGAAAAAGTTTGTAGAAGCTTGAAATATGTTTCCATTAAATATGCCTAGGTATATTTACAAAAATGCATAACATGACCCAAAAAATATGCGAAAGGAAGACAAAAGTGGAATAAGGCTTGCATAGATTTGGAATTTGACCTATGAAGTTGAATATTCTAGTGAAGACAAGGTAATTTTTTCATTTTTTTGAAATATTCAATTGTTTTGTGCTTTGTTTGCAATTTAAAGTCAATAATATTATATCTAAATGTTTGATTTGCTAAAATTGTAGGTTTATTAGTAAAATCATTTTGTCCCAAAAAGCTTTGTAATTTTATCAAGATATAACCTTGTGTTATAGTAGGTAAAACATGGTTGGAAAACTAACCAAATCCCTCGACCCCTTATTTAAGATATTTTTAAAGGGTGGTTGCAAGGTAGGGTGGTTCACTTTTTGAATCATAATCTTGTGTTTTGCAAAGCAACATGCATTTACATGCTATTAACATGGCATTAAAAAAAAATTTATAAAATTTCAACTTGAAGAAAAAAGCATTTATGAAAACAAATTATAACATGTATACACCAAATATATAGTAATGGACTTTTGAAGTTGAAAAATATGGACTAGTTTATTATTTGTGCCTCTATATACATGCATTTTTGTGTGTGAATTTCATTTGAAATATCTTATAGGGACTCAATATATAATATGTTAAAACAAAAAGAACATATGTGCAAAAACATTGCTAGAAAAAAATTAACCAAAAAAAAAGTTATGGACTTTTGAATGGCCTAAAATGAGTCATATTTTCATAAGTCCATATTATAATCATTTTTGGGTGGATTTTAATTATAATTTTCTTAACATGTACATTAAAGAATTGTTTGCAATGATTAATCTTCATATGAACTTTTTAATTCATTAACCATTATGTAATTTCCCATTAAACTAATGATATCAAAATAAATTGCCATTTTAACACTATCGTGTGGATTTTTAGGGAGTGAAACATTCGTAAAAAATGAGCCACCATAGCTTGCAACCACCTTAAAGTTTTGGTTTTGGTCCTTTCTCTAGTGGTTAATGCTTCTGTAATGAACCAATTTAGGGGTTATTGGCTTCTGACTGATGTGTTATTTGTAGCCATAACCATGAGTTGTAAGTTAAATGAAGAGCCAAAAATTAATCATTTTCTAGATAATTCAATGGAAGAGGATGTTGTAGTTATTGTTGAATCGGATTTATTAGCTTCCAACATCAAAAGAGAGGTTTGTAATATTTTGGATGTTTTTCTTTCTTTTCTTAAGAAGTTTGATGAAAGAAAAGTTCATAATACACTTGCATTGATGTTAGATCTAAGATAAGAAACCTTCGAATAATTTCTATTTTTGTTGGTAAAGAACTAGGAGTTAATATTGTTGAAGAGTATAACAACAAAGCCATTTTCCCTATGCTTTTGAAAACCCATCGGTTTCTACTCTCTTTGACTATTTTTGAATTTGTGACAAAAAGAGCAAGTGATGAAAACTTTAACCTTAACAGATGACTTTGAAGAGAAGTGAGCCTTCCAAAGAGTTGGCGAGGCGAAGGGTGGATCTATTCAAGAGATATCTTGATAGAAAAGACATCAAGTGCCTTTTGGATTGGTGGGTTAAACATTAATCAATGTTTTCTACAGTTGCTTATTTGGCCCACCAAATCTTGGACATAGTTGGATTGCAAATAAAGATAGAAAGGATTTTTTTTTGGTTGGTATACTTACAAACTTTAAGAGATGTTATTTGTAGACAAATAACCTAAAGAGATTGATCTTTGTGAACAAAACTTGGCTAAATGACCTTAGGGTAGATTCCTATTTCACCAATTTGATTAAACTTATAAAGGCTGATGGAGAATTAGAGGAGGAATTGGAGGAGTTTAACAAATCTTTTGATAGAGATGAAATTGTGGACATGTTAATAATTCTTTTTATATTTTATTATTCGTTTTGTTTCTTTCTCACTTTGGTATTTATTTACTTTTTGTTTCTTTAGTCTTAATGATATTTTTCTTACAAAATCTATGAAATCCAAGTTGTTGATATTCAAAATTGATATCTAACTAATAAAAAACAAGTGATATTCGATAGATTTATATCCTAGTCGAATAAAAAAACTTGAAAATATGATATCTGACCTGTATATTTAAATTAAAGTTTTAAAAAATATTTGGTTTGGATAAATAATTTTGGCCAAATATTCTTATACAACAGATATCACAAAAAGATGATATTCGCCCAACATTGATAAAAACTCACCATATTTTCTTTGTTTTTGAAATGAAGAATAAAACAACTGAAACTTGTGAAATTCGGAAGGCCCTATATAGGTTGTGATGGGCCTTCAAAATTTTGGAAGTTCCAGTAAGGATGAGATAACTTAGAGGTAAGCGAAGAAAAGTCAAATAGGTAAGATTCAGGCTGGGAGCAACCTCAAAATACAAAGAAAAAAAAGCTGTAGTGGTTTATGTATGCATAAGGGTGACTAATGCCTTACCTTGCACAAATTTATGAAGACTTACCTTGTGGGATTTTCATGGCATAGTTGCATAGTGGTGTTTGTTTTTCACATAATGCATGAGGTGCCTCCACAATGCCCATGTGTTCTTATGGGGTATACCTATAAAGGAGGCATTTGTGCAATAGGGATTACTAGGATGCCTGGTCCATCATAAAGGTGAAGCTTGAGCTGTATGGGGAACATCATGGATACAGTGATTAAATTGTAACCAAAAAGGACGGGTCCACAGAAACCCACAGCCCTATGCGCTGCTACCACCCGGACCCTGACTTGTCACACCCTTACTGTCCGATTCACATTCATGTACACTCATCCCACTTCACCGGCGAACGGCCTAGCTGCCTGATCGCCGATTCAGCTCAATCCGAATTGCTACGCACCCAACAACACAAGACTCAACACCAGACACAACTCGGATCATGCATCACAGATGAAAATGCTCAAGACAGAGCTCGGATTCTCATTATCAAGTTATTTACATCTCCCGAGAGCACAAGCCTTGCCTTCGGGACTTAAGTTCCTCACAACCAGAGGGACTGATCATTCCTCAAAAACACACACACTCTCTCTCGGAAACTCCTGCAGCAACGAGCTAAACCAAACATCAGACGCAACGGAAGATCACGATCATGGTTACCAACTCAGCGCTACCGAGCTATCCGAATTTCTTTGTCTTCTTCTGTCCGACTCTACTTCCTCATTTGAACACTGTCTGCTTCCTACGCGTGCAGATTCTTCAGCTCACAAAAAGAGACCAAGCTTTTACAGCTCCTCACTCACTTCCCTAGCTTCTACATACTAGCCATTCCTAACCAGCTCTGCATCCTCCTGCACACTGAATCTTTCCTACATCAGACACCACACCCAATCACTCAGCTGCTTCCGTCCTCCTAACAACACACCGGTTCATCTCTCACTGAAGTTCTCTTTTCCTAGACCTCCTGCCCAATTGCTCGGATGCCCTCCTACCGATCTCCTTCGATCCCGCCTTTCTCCAGCGCCTTGTCTTCCTCCTTACGCTTCCAAACCGCCATCCCTCATAAACGCAGCACGAACCCTGATCATAATTTGGAGCCGCCATCCAGCCCCCAAGCTCATTCACTGCAGCCGTCACAGATCCTCAACCTAGGCATTGTCCATGCAGATGTAATGCATGGGCGGCCGTCACAGACACGAAACGGCTCAAAGAAACGTTGATTAGGCACCCTGATCAGTGGGCGCTCAAAAATTAGGGTAACCCCATTTCCCATTACAAAATTCTGTGGCACATTTTCTAGAAGGAAAAACATTGGAAACAACACACTTTTTTTTTGGGTGTAATACATGTTTTTCCAGCCTCTCCCACCGTGCCCTCAATGTGCAAACTTTAAAAAGATTTAAAAAAAGAAGAAGCATGGAATGCCCCAAATGCAAATGCCTCTTGCTACATAATTAGACTTAAAACTTTTTTCTTCTTATTTTAAAAATCCAAGTCAAGGGGTCAGATCTCTATACATTGACATTAGATAATTGCATCTAGTTTGATTCTTGTGTTGGATCTTTCATTGTGAATCCATGGTGCATGGGGGTGGTTTGAAGCAAAGAGTCAATGGTTTTGCCTTTAGATAAGAAATTACAACTAGTTTCAAGGTTTCACAAAGACATTTAAGCTTAGACAAATGTGCTTATGCAAACAATGGATCTCACATGTAAAGGTTGTAAAACATCTACATAACATCATAACATTAGACTATGTCATGTAAATTGCAGTCCATTTGCATAACAACACATAGTTCAAGTGCTTTTAAGTCCAAGGGATTGTACATATTAAATCTTACCACTAATTATTTGGACTAGAATCTAAGCTCAAAAGCATAAATAGTGAGCAAATATTTTTAGCACCCCCTACACCTCATCCAATTGATATGCACTGATTCAAATGCCAATAGTTTTAAAATCGATGTTACAATATTCAGTGAGCTATGTATAATGCAAAAAAAAAGGATCATTATTCCAATGTTGCAAACCTTTTAAGTGGGCAGCAACATGGAGGCGAAGAAATTGATTTAGGGCTTGCTTTGAATGGCAGTCATTAGGTCCTTGTACCATCTTTTGGACACTGATCAACTGGGATAATTGGAATCAATCAACAATTACTTGGATGATGGATTTTTCATGAACTAACTCCAACCCTACATTAAAAAATAATGTATCTCATTTGACCTTTGGAGCATAATTTCCCAATCCCACACCAATTGCAACAAAAGGAATAAGTTTTTGATGCAGTGGGTAGAGCAGGAAATCAAAACTATGGAAGACTCTAGATGGCCACTTTTTCTGTGGTACCAGATCTGTATGGGGTCCAACTATGGCAGCATACTAATACGACTAGACACGATAATGAACTTGATGTAGCAATTGAGAAGACAGACTACTGGCATCACCAGTAGTTCATGCAAGAACAAACAGCATCCTCAAAGTGATGAAAGCAATCGGCATTGCTCACCATGATTCCTCTCTCCACAAACCCACAGATTTTTTGGACTTGGAATGGAGTGCCAGGAACTGTATTGATGAGACCGAATGCAGTAGCCAGTCTCTCACCATGGTGACACAAATGTAACACCTTTTCTTCTTCCACATCAGGCAGATCAAGTTTAGTGTAAGGCAAGTACTGGCATCACGCATGAGCCCCTGACAATCTCAGCACACAGATTTTAATCATCTGAGGGTGGTATTCATTATCTTCTACAACCATCATTCACTTCACTCCAGGTGCAACCTGGCTGTTTCCCTTATGCACACCTCTTTCCTTTCTCTACTGTTCAACACTTTCACAGAGATGCCCAGCAATGGATGTTAGATAGCAGCACATAATCAGAAGCATTTCCAGGTTCCAATTCAAGAATTCATTTAGCAATGTGTTCTCCCGTCTTTACATTACCATGAATTCTGCAAGTGACAAGCAAAGCCATCCATGAAGCCACATGTGGTTTACAGGGCATGGGCATTGACTTATCATATTCTCTGCCTCTTGTAGATGGCTAGCATGGCCAAACAGGTTGGAGATGCAGGTGTAATGTTGCAATTTTGCAGAAATCATGTAGACTGTGAGCAGTGAAGCATAACAGCACATGTCCCGAAATCATGGTGCTCCCAGTGACCACATTTTGGGATGGCATTGTATTGAACACTCTCCAAGCATCCTCCATGCTGCCACATTTTGCATTCATGTCAACCGAGCTATTCCCCACAATGACATCAGACTCACAACCACTCATGCAAAGGCATACCACCTTCAAGTGCTCCAAAACCAGCACATGCATTGTCACCTGAACAAAAGGGAATTTGTCAAGACTCATTCCTTCTCATTGTGGTTGTTGGAAAAGTTGAATCGCCTTCTCAGGTTGCCTATCCTTCACATATTTTGTAAGCTTCATATTCCATGCTAAAATGTTGAATTGCACTGTGCCTGGTGCCGTTGCAGCCATCTCTGCTGCCACCATGGCGCAAATCATCGGTCCTCATTCTCGAGTACTTCCTGTGTCATCTTATGTTTGAGATCCAGGTACCTCTCATTTGTTGGCAACCAGAAATCCAGATCAGGCATGTATTCTCTGCATCCCACACATCAATGCTATCATAGTAAGAACAGAGAAAGCCACATTGATCTTCCTTCTCCATCAGCAAGAGAATTTTGTCACAACATATTCCATTTACTTACTTTCTCCAGCCTACTACTACCATCCCACCAGTGCAAAAGATCTAATAAGAATTTCTGCCATGAGCTTTTGCCAAACAAACCACCCCTACGGTGACGTGAAGGCAGTTATAGTTAGAGAGAGGAACATTACAGAAAAAACTTACAGAAAAATGTAGCCTCTGATTCTATCCGGTGCTGCTCTCTGGGAAGAAGAAATGCTCTTCTGTCCTGCAAAAAGCTGTTGATGGGTATAGTGCATTTGTGGGTAGCATGCAAACAGACTAGTAGCAGCAAGCTCCTCCTGGTGGTCCTCCCTCCCTCTGCCTGCCTGCCTGCACCCATGTGGTGGGTGGTGGAGCTGCTGTTTTTTTCTCTAGGTCTAAGACTCTAGACAAGAGTTGCATCCTGCCGAAGGCGATTGCAGTTGCTGCAAGGATGAGAAAGTCTAAACCCTAAAACCTTGGGCAATTTGATCTCACTCTTTACAAATCCTAGTACACCAGAAGAGGCAATTTGGAGACAAGGTCATAGAACCTGTCCAGTGTTTTCTTTTTTCAATTTTCTCGTATTGCGCCAAAAGTGACAATCAGCCACAAGAGGATTTAGCCAAATCTGGCTACAAGTCAAGTAGAAAAGTTAAAAAATCTAGGAATCCTATTATGTACATGTTGGCAAACCACTATTACCTATTAGCTAAATATGGGCGATTTAAAAGAAGAACCCTAAAAATCTGCCCAAAACCTTTGGCAATTTCATAACTTTCTTCCTTGGTGATTTTTTGGGGAAATTTTCCAAAAAGTTCCCCTGACCATGTTGCTTGGGAATTTTTTTTTAAAATAGGAAAATGGTGAATTTTCGCCACAAAAAAAATCACTGAACCTGTCTACTTGAAGAGTGAAAAGAATTGCTATACTATTATTGCTACCAAATCAAAATGTGAGGCCAAATGTGAAAAAAATTAAATTGAGTTTTGGCGAAAATTTCCCAAAAAAAGGATATTTATAACAAAATTATTATTATTATTATTTTTTGCACATTTGAGCCAAATTAACATTTTTATTTCATGCTTTGTGCAAAATTTGGCATAAAAAAAAAAAATGGCTGTAAGGAATCCACTGAGGAGGAAATAATTCAATCTACAATTAAATGTCAACCTACTTGCAACTAAGGAGAAGCAATTTGCTTCAGCAAGCCGAAAGACTAAAATTATGATCCAAATTTCTGTGAATTCAAAATGCACTGCAACGTGAAGCTCTAAAATGGACATATGATGCACAACATCCGGGTTTCATTTTGGAAGGGGGGGGGGGCCCGGTTTTGATATCCGGAGGTTATAAAACGCTGGTCGCACATTCCGCTGGAGGCGTTGGGAACCGCATCTTGTCAGTGCAGTAGTTGTAGACAAGGTAGCGATGGCGTACCCACTTGAGCTGATTGGTCTGGTGCCATGTAAGTGCTGGTGCTTGAGCCCACTTATTACTGGAAGCAACTGCGCAGCCGGCAAGGTTGTTGTTGTTGTTCTGGACCGCGCATCCGTCGACGTTGAAGCCTTCGTAAGTCGCTATGAATGGAGCATACTGCCAGTCGATCTTGACTCTGCCGCCTTCGGTGGCCCATTGAGATCCGTCCCACAGACTTGTGTACACTGCCATCGCCTGGCTGTTGAGATATGGCACCCCCAAGTTCTGGTTGTTCTTGAACACTCGAATGGGCACATTGTCCACCAAGAACCTGAAAAGAAACAGAATCACACACATGGCAACAATATCAATAATCTCTAGAAAAAAATTCAATCTTAAGTACTCAGGCCGCCCCTGGGCCTGGTGAACACAGATCCCAATTTTGCGGGAGACTAGGATTGGAGTTCAGCCTAGGTGAAGTTACCCTTATGAGATGCTGGACATAAAAAGGGTATTGTTTGGTTTGCCATGAAATAATAAAATATTTTTGAAATATTCTATTAAAACTAAATCTATTGTAAAAATATTTTCATAATCCAGAGTTCCAATTCTAATCACACTATTTATATTTAAGTATATTATTATTATTATTTTCAATAAGTTGCACTCTATATATTTTCTCACCTAATTTGCAAAAGAAATTAAAAAAAACTTCCACTAGAGTTCGCTAATTTGGGAGTGTATTCAGTGCTTACATGACATAGTTTTGGTTCCAATTGACAGAGTAGTAGGGGAAATCTGCAGTTGGGTCGAACCAAAGGTTGATCCGTTGCTCTCGGTTACCAACACCATGGGCGTACACATTGGTCTGAAGTATGTAAGGCTGTCCAGTAATGTTTCCCAGGAACTCAAAGTCGAGCTCATCGTGAGTGGCACCATCGGAGGACAACTGCATTGAAATGTTTCACGCAGCAAGCTTCAGTAGTTTTAGACTTCTCAAAACAAACTCTTTTTTGTTAAATTCCCTGTAGGGGAAAAAAGAATGGAAACCCTCTACCGAATTGAAGTTGAATCAACAAAATTACACAGGGAAAACTCTCCAATGGGAATTGTGGCACCAATATTTCAATGGTATTTTCCCATTGTCAAACAATCCATTTCATGTTTGTACAGGGGAAATTCAAGTTCTTCTTGATTGATGGTCTCATAGGGAATCCTAAAAAAGTTTGTTGTGGATCTCATGTGTCCCTAGACAATTTGAAATTAATGTGATGCTTGGTATGAATATTCTAATCCACTAAATAACTACCAGAGAAGATGCACGATGCACAGATGGAACAAGAAATCATGTGCCAGGAGAATCGTCACTTACATAGAATGAGGTGACTGTGCCTGCGGAATAGCCGGGTACCAACTTAATGTGCATCCCGATATTGCCGAACAGATACTTAGACTTCGAGCCAAATCCGGCAGCTGCACAAATAAAAAGATGAAGAAGAAACAAACGCGTATTTGTCAGGAGTAAATTCGACAAATGCGAACGTTGGGCGAATGTAATACTACAGAGTTCGACTACTATTAACACAGGCTGGTGCTGACTCCCATTGTAAGTGATAATAAGGGCTCGTGGTTTGCTCATGACCTGCTTGTTGATCGAGAACTAGCTGCACTTGCTGCCCGCCGGCCAAAACCCTGGCATGGTTATCATTCGAGAAAGCCTGATAATTCTGTTGAAACAAAACTGTTTGAGTAACAAATTTAGCACCTCCAAGATTATTAATGCTGAGCCCTCCTCCTGCAACTCTACCAGCTTCGACGCGGGCCACACCCATAAGACACGCTTGAGTCATGAGCATTGCCCATATCACTGCTGCCACGGCACTCCATTGCCTGCTGGTACTGCTCCGCAAGCTGATCGAGGTTGTAATTAGACCTCTAGTTGAGTACCTCATCATCCCCAAAAATTAAGTGCTAGCTGCCAAGATGAACACTAACGGCCGAATCACTGAAAGCGTCAGATTATGCCTCTGAACACAAGAACCATCTGTAGTATGAGTACGTCTTGTGTACAGCTAGCTAGCCAAAGCTCTTGAAGCATGTCACAGACTCGGAAACCAGAAGCAAGTAAAACACTACTGAAAGCCAAACAATGAAAGCTGATCTGGTCGCTTACAACAGGTCCTCAGCAACTGGTAGCTAGAAGCTATATACTGATTGCTCTAGATGAACTGAAATGGTTGTTGAGATGAAACTGGGAGTAGCTCCAGAGCCCATCTTAATATGTGAGGATTTCTAAGCAATGGATGCAGCGAGAAGACGCGGTGGAGCTGGCTGCACAATGGACGAGTCACTATCCTTAGAAACACGGCAATAGGCGACGACAGTTGACCTCTCGCTCACTACCACAACTGACGGTGCAGCTTGTCACCAGCTTCCGCTAAACTGGGTGATCACAGAAATCATGCACAATACTCTCACACATCCATTCATCATCCATCCAACATGAAAAGATTGAAGTTGAATTAACAGAAATTTCACAGGGAAAACTCTCCAAGTGAATTGTGGGATCAATATTTCAATGTTTTCTTCTAATTTTCCCAGTGTGAAATAAGCGGATCATTGTATTTTCTTATTGTCAAACAAACCATTTCGCGTTTGCATAGGGGAATTTCAAGTTTTTCTTGACGGTCTCACAGGGAATCCTAAAACGGTTTGTTGGGCTTCGACAGCTTTGAAACTGATTATGTTCTTTTACGCAATGTTGATTTTTTTAAAAAAAATTCTAAAGAAAAACATTCTGATGAAGGAAAGTATTGAATCTTCAAAAATATTCTATTTGTCAAAGCTAGATTTTTAATTATTTTAATAGACAAGAGTGAAATTTGCCCAAAGTACTAATATGGTAGCCTAGATGCAGATGGGATATTAAGAGTTTTTTTTATTAAAAATATTGTGATATCAAGAATGTGACAATTTTTTCCCAAAACATTAGAAAATTTAGTTGAATTTAAATTAGGGGAAAAAATGCCAAAATCCTCCCAATTTTGTCGTGGACAAGTCGCCAAAATTGGTTGGAACAACAAAAACTGCATGAGACTCAATTCAAATCTTGGAGTCAAGGGCACTAAGTAACCCGGCTGAGATGTAAAATGGTAGCATTGTGGTTCATGGATGGATGAATGGACGGATGGATGGGATATTAGTGTAGCACTAATATCCATCCATCCATCCATCCATGCTATGTTCAATTGTCGTGATTTATCATTGAAATGCTTTTAGACTTTACAAGAACTTCTTTGCCAGCTATGATGAGCGAAGAAGCTTCATGGGCCAGCAATTGCCTAACCACGAAATTTTCCGAGAAAACAAGGCAGCAGCCATTTCAACTCATGCTTGCTGGCTGCCAGCCCCCCCTGTTGTCCTCCACAACTTAGCTTCAAATTAGTAGTACCTTACGTTCACGCGGAAGAAAAACGCCAGTTCTCAGTTCAGGATTTCGATAGCAGCTGGATTTTGCAGGTTTACTGGAAACTACTCAGAGATTCTCATAATATTAATTATTATCCATCTGAAAGAAATAACAGACCAGGTGCATGATGCTTGTATGTAAATTCTGTTTGATTTCTGCTAGAAATGAAAGAAAACTGAACTCAATTCATCCAAAGCATCTCGGGTGAACATGGGTTCACAATTTTGTGATGCCTAGATACATAACTCGGATTGGTACCAATCCCGGTTATGTAACCAGGCATCCACTGACCTGACTATAGTGGATTATTATACCCATCTTCAGCCCTTACTCCGCCCCCCAGGTATAATATCTACCAGCGGGTAAAGCCCAGGAGGGGATGACATTCAGCAGTAGGTCCACTGTATCAGATTACGTGACCCAGCAGCACCTGCCACCGACCAGTGACCCACATCCATTGGAAACATGTCCTGACTCAAGTGTGGATGAACCGCAACCGAGTAACCATTGTGGAACCTTGGTAACCTCTCTTTGTGAACCCTGCTATTTCCCAATCACACTTGGTTCTAGGTGACTATCTATGTAAGTGAGTACTTATCACATGGTAGAGTGCCTATGACTCATGTTTCACAAATCTTGCCAAAATAATTGATTGTTTGAAACAATTAGGGTCTGGCAGCCTCATCTGAAAATTTTAAAATTTGGAGAGTGGTTACTAACTATGATATCTTGGTAGACATGTTTTGAATTGTTGCTAATATTAAGTAAGTCTTAGGTTCTATTCTTTGGAATTTCAGCAAATTTTTGTTAGTTTTTGCTTCTTTTTTTTTTGACTGGCCCTCTTAGGAATTAATTAGTGCTCAACCTTCTTTGTAGGTGCAGGTAAGGAATGTAAGTGATTATTATGTAAGGGGACTGACATTGCCTTACATGACTCTGTGCATTTCTCTTATGCAAAAACTCTCACTCATCCAAGGACATAGATGATTGACATTGCCTTGTGTGAATCTGTGCATTCTTTTATGCAACTTCTCTCGCTCATCTGAAGACATGGATGATTGACATTGCATTATTATGTGAGTCTGCATTCTCTCATGCAACATCTCCTGCTCCAGCCTGGAAAGAGAAATTCTGCCTGGTAATGCGCCCTCCAAATGCACTGCAGCATTTCTCCAAGGTGTTGTTATGTGTAGGGCAAGGAATGAGAAAGGGATTGTTTTGGGAATGAGGGTCTAACAAGAGCAAGGCAAAAGCCAAGCTTGAGAGGACAAAACTTCTTAGAACCCGTGTTCAAGGTTGTTACCCATTATAAAAGAACTCTGCTTGTAAATCAGATGGCAGTGATGTTGTTCGAGAGGAGAGAAGGCACCTTGTAGGTAAAGTTTTTCCAAATGAGTAACCTTATGTGGAAGGTGCCCATCTAGCATTGACATAGAAAATTTCAACATAGAAAATTTACTCACCCGCCACGTACATTAGAAAAATCCTAGTGGTTCTTTATGTAGGTAGGTATGACACTTACGTCTACTAGGTAGGTAAATGCATGTGGACGGTTAGTACATAGCTATGGGTAGTTAGCTATACAATGGTTAGCTATGGGATAGGAATACAACCAAACAGTGCTTCCTGTCCATACACCTTCCATCCTGCATTCTGAGCTGGTGGGCTGGTGTACTCTAGCCCACTAGTTGGCTCATCGAGTTTGACTCGGTTCCCACTGAGGTCAATAATAAGGATGTACAGTCAGGCTTTGAACATGCCCCTATGTTGTGGGTTCGTTTCTACATCACTGAAGTGGCCTGTGCCACGGGCTCCAGTGTAAACAGGACTATGTAACTGCTCTAAGTGTGAACATGGCCCTGATGATAGAACCCAATTGTGAAAAGTATATTTTAAATTTAAAATTAATTCTCAGTGATGAAAATAATCCAAAATTCAAGATCTTCCCCACCTCATTTGGAAATTTCATCTTTTATTCTATGAGCAAAAAATTATAACGAAAAAGGAGTATGAGTTGGTTTGAGATTGACATCACATTATAGAGCTTGAAGAATGAACTTCACTAGCAAATACTAATTGAAAGTTCTGGAGTTGCATACCAACATTAGTTGGTTATTAGAAATAGAAATGGCTGTAACCCCCATTGGTTTTATATCAAGCTATATATCCACCTACCCACTAATGGGGAAAAATGAGGTAAATGGGCTTGTAAGGAATGGTCAATGGTCAATTGTGCAAAGAACCTTACAAGTGAAGGAACCTCATTTCATAAATTCTCATTGGTTTTCTTAACCTCTACATAGGGTTGCAAAGAATTGTTGTTAATTATTTGAACTCTTATAGTTGCGATGTAACCAAAAGAAAGGGGTATGAAGAATATCTCCTGTTACAAAACATTGGTGTTATTGTCCTAATAGAGCATAAATCTTTATACCCATGTGAGATTCTAGGGAGCATATATGTGTCAGCCCCTTTTGGATCCCTATATCAATATTCGTCAAACTATTACCTAGGAATAGTTCCACATATTGTGACTACATGAATTAGTGAGATTTAGCTTGAGGTTAAAAACTTTCTATGTTCATTTGGTCCATTATGAATTGCTAATCCATCCATCTACCTTATGAGATAATGCAAAAAAATATTTGGCTTAGTTCTACAAACAAGATGACTTTTGGTTCCGAATTAAGGATGAGTAACATATGTCAAGTTGGTTTGCAACAACTTGGGAAAAACAAAGTTATGTTCAGAATATGGGTCTATGGATATTTTCTATAATCTTCCCATTTTGTACCCACATTCTACCCAACCCAAGGATACCTTCTAAGGTTTTTGGCTCTAACTTATCACAAATGCACTACTTCAAGAATGGTTCCACTAAGGTCCCATACAAATACATCCCTTTACATGCTCCTGATTTTATAGTTCAGATTCCTTTGTGCATCATTAGCTCTTAGCATCAATCCCTTATAAATCTTAACATTAGCAAGAACACAACGCTTGTCATGATGTAGTTACTAGCGCAATGAAAATCAAATAACAACTATTCACTTCTGCAAGCTCTTGATTTTATACGATCTACAACAGATGCAATCCAAAAACCAGAGACTTGTTCTCCTTTGCCTTTGAACTCCTTTCTTATCCTCGTCCAACTACCTCTTACTCCCATTTCCCTTGCATGTTTGAAACACCCTTGGTCACCCATCGTTTGCTACCAACTTGTTTCACATAACACACGAACAACAAAAGTTACCTACTCACAACCATTAATAGACAGTGATGATATAAATTGTGCCGCCTACACAAAGAAAGTTGATGGTTGTTCAAAACAAAACCTAAACCCTAAAACAAATTAGTGTTCACACTAAAAAAATCCAAGTGACTTCTTGTCCAATCATAGTGAGTCTTTGGAACACACTGGTGTGTTGTGTTGACAACTTGACAAAACTTCATGTGTTTGTGATTGTCAACTTGGGCCTTTTGGGCTTCTTGTTATGTTACCTTTAAATTCTACTTTTGCTGGCAATTAAAGGAAGATATTGCACTTTTGTATGGTTGGCATTTGTGCTTTGGCATTTTTGGCTAGATATGCACCTTGTTCCTTGCTGTCTTGGAGTGTGTACATGCCTATAGAGTCCCCAAGATGAACTTTGAGCTTTTGAAATTGAACACGACTATCATAATACAATAAAAATCACAAAATTATGGTTTGGTGTACCCATAAATGTTTTTTTTAAACTTGGTAATGGAGCCAAGACTGAAGAAAAAGTCTTTCATAATAAACTTTCCCTCACTATCCAAAATACAATATAAACATGTTTAGTTGTTCATTCATGCTGACATGTCTTTTTTGCTTATTTATTGAACATTGGATTCCTTAAAGGCCAATAAAGGTGCCTCCATGAAATCCTTTGTGATGGACAAAAGTTCTAAACTTGGTTTTGACAAATCTTTATTTGTATTTATATGCAGAGTTTATTTGCACTTGCATTTATCTACATGCCTTTCTTTTATGTGGTACATTGGAAAAACAAACCACACAATGTTTGACAAAATTCTATTAGACTAGTCTTTTTCTAATTCTAGGTGTAATTTATAATTTGTTACTAGTCATGACATTCATATTCAAAGAGGATAAAGGGCATATTTGCGAAACCACAACAAAATTTTGTTAATATTTGTTACAATAATTTGCTCAAGATGTTGCGTTTCAAAAGTGATTGTCAATGCAAATAAGAAAAATGAAATGTAATAAATATGATGTCATGTATAAGGATAGGTCTTGAATATGTAAGGTGCGATAGTTGTTCTTTTCCACTTGATCATAATCATCCATGAATACTATGAATATTCAATCAAAAAACTTGAGGAGGCGTAAAGAATAAGAATTCCAACGATTGCAAAATTGTTAGTTTTCATGTGTAGATTTCTCTTGAGTCATATGATTGTTGGCTTCTTTGTGCAATTTGCTAATGGTTTTTAGTTTCTACACCTCGTGCAATTCCCCTATTATAGGCATGTACTCACCCCCACTACGGCTTTAGGGTTCAAATGTTTAATCACCTAAACAACCACAAAGAGAGAGGATGCAAACAAGCAAGTGATGCCAGCCTTACATTCTTTTCACGATTTTTTATTACTGTTTTTTTACTAGAAGTATGTCTTTGTCACCATGTGGTTTATGTTGAAATAACTAATTGTGCTATATGTGATATGTGCTTTCATAATATTGTTTTGGAAAGTACATTAGCATATTAGCATTTGGGGAAGTTGATTTCATTTTCTTTGGTTTCTACTTGAATTAATAATGTACCAAAAAAAAATTTGATGACTACCTTGACTCTAGCTTGTGTCTTATTTTGATCTAGTGGCCTATGTGTCCAGACTAAGTCCCCTATAGTATAGAAAATGAAAATGCATGACAAGGACACCTTGTAACAAGATTAAAAAAATTAAATTAAATTTCATATACATAAGTAGGTTTTGGGTGCTTGATCAATGACATAATGAAAACCTACTTTTAAAAATATATATTTTCCAGATTTAGAAATTCAAATTACAATAAATATAACGATGATGCTTGTTGTGGCACAATCTCAACAACTTGCAATTTTCCATGCTTAGGCTAGATGGGGAATAAAAACCAAAATGACAATTAGTTTTTGTAAACATATACCCTTTTTTTCCTCATCTATCCCCTCACCCAGTTTTCTTGGAAAATTCTGAAAAATGATACACCATTTGCACCCTTTATTACACATTCATTTATTTTGGCCTCCAAATGAGCAAAATTAGTCAACTTTACACTAGGAAATTAAATCCAAAATTTACCCTTTTTTAAAAAAAATCAAAACTTTGTCCAAAAAACTTTAGGAAAAGAATGTTTAGTGTAAATTTGACTAATTTTGCTAATGTTGGATGCAGACAATTGGAATTAGAAAATGACAATTTCAGAGATGGATGGAAATAGATGGGGAAGAATTAATTGACGAGCAAGAAAATACGGAGGCACCATGAGGAACCATCATGGGAAAACATATGAGAGGATGACCTTCAATTGGGATGTCACTATTTGGAGGTTTGATCCTCCAAATTGTCATGTTCATGGCATAGTATCCTCCTCTCGTGGATCATATTTTCTTACTCTTACTATATATCTTTTACTAGGAAAACAACTAAGAGATCATATTGAAGTTCTGCAAAAAATTGGATTGAAATTGTTGATGAGAAAGAGGTGATGTTTGTGGTCAGAGACAATGAACCTTTAAACAAGCAGCTATATTTCATTTCATGAATTGTTCCAGTGTAAAGATTTCTTACGGCCCTGCTCTCTCAAGGTTGAATAGATTTTTATGCCATGTAAAGCCCATGGGCGCAAGCATTACTGAAAGTTTTGAGCACAGCTCTGGCCTCATGAATCATTATTTCAGGAATGCCTTTGCCCTTGGGCTTTACTCTGTACTTCACAAACAGAGAAACTTGTGCACAGGTGCATACACCTTACAATGGGCACATACATACATATATTCTCCATGGAGCTCAGGTACTCATTTCCTGCATTCAATTGATTTCAGTGTTTGCCACACTGCTGATTCTTGCACAATTCTAGACCATTAATACACTGCTAATTCATACAGACAAAACAAGAAGCTTTAAAACAGGTACATGGACAGACTCACAAACTCACAACAAAAACGATTCTCCAATGGCTGAATATGCAAACATAGGAACTTTAGGAACAACACTCTCTGAGAGTAAGAAGTCTTTATTCCAACACATCACTTTTGTTGCCACAAATTAACTGTGACATGCAAATTGTGTGTTGAGCAAGTATGCACAAGTACGAGACCCACAAAAAATGCAGGCAATTAATTCCATACTGAACTGGGCAAGCAGAAATTCCAAAGTCTAGCTGGGACAGTATGCAAATACAATTTGGTATCCCACTTGACAATTGTGTAACACATGAACCAGATTTGTGTAATATGCTCAAATTGAAAACCACAGGAAACCTCAGATATAACAACAACCAACCCCAACAAGTACGAACCTTGGTCTATTATCTAGATCTTAAACTGTCCACCATTCTCAAGAGTTATGTGTTCAATCTCCTGTACACCATTTGACATTCTGTCACCATAGAACCCACTATCTAGACATAATTGAGGTTCCACCAATCATAAAGTTTGGTACCAATTGATGGCACATTCAACAGGTGCAGCAGGGTACCGAACAGCGTCAGTGCAGTAATCATAGATAAGGTAATTGCTTTGGACATAATGCAACCGCTGGATCTGATTGGCATTTAGGCCTTGGTACTGGGGTGAGTTCCACCACATGCTGCTGGCATTTGTGACACATGCTTGGGTATTGCCAGCAACTACCTCACAAGCATTGACCCCGAAATCCTCAAAGGATGCAACAAAAGGTGCATAAGTCCAATTGAGCTTCACCCATCCATCATCAGTTGCCCAATTACTGCCATCCCATAGACTTGCATAGATTCCTACTGCTTGGCTATTAGGGTATGGCACCCCCAGTATTTCATTGTTCTTGTACACACGAACTGGTGTCTGGTCTATAAAGAATCTGCAAAACCACAACAAACTGAACTATTAGATTTAACTCTGTTGCACAAATTAGGTTCATGTACCCAGAATCTTTGCTTGCCAGATAAATTGTTCATCAAGTACTGTTCTCTGCCTTTGATGAGTTCTATTCCACAGTGCCAAGACCTTCAATCTGATGCCAAAAGCAATAATGTCAAGGGTTTCAATTGATGCATAAATATGAGAAGCTTTTCAAGAGTTGTGTGGTGAAACAAATCCATTTTGAGCTGGATCATCACCTTTTACAAGAGAGTAATCATGCTGGTTCTGAAAATCTGATCCTCCCAAAAAATTTAAATACTTGAAAACAATTTCTAATTAGCTCATAAACAATTTCAAACCCCAAAAAGCAGAATCTAGTAAAGAGCAATGGGCTCTTGGAGATCATGGCGGCATAGGTTGATCATGGGTGTGCAATCAATCACATTGTGTAATTAAGACTGCAAATGCTCATGTCTTTCTTAGCTACACTTGATCTTGAATTAATGAAGCAAGTCTTTGAGAGTTTGTAGTAGCTAGCTGTGCTTAGGAGCTTACACAATGATGTTACTATTCCAGAGAACAGAGTAATAGTGGAAGTCGAGACTTGGGTCGAACCACAGGTTGATGCGCTGCTCCCGCCCCCCTACGCCTTTGGCGTACACATTGGTCTGGAGGGTGTAAGGCTCTCCTGTCACGTTTCCAAGGAACTCGAAATCCATCTCGTCGTGCGTAAGCCCTGAAGATGAGAGCTGCAAACAAACAAACAAGACCGTCAGCTGCAACTGAACCCAATTTCATAATACATACTGCACATGATGGCCATAGTTCTCCGACCGCCAACCCACTCATCATAGCTAAACACGTTCGGAAAGATTGAAACTATGCAGAGCTGCAGTAGCAGCTTCACTAATAAGCTATGACATTGCAATCCATCAATGACAAGCAACTGGACGGCGTTTGAACTTGGAATGTGAAGTTGGAGGTAGTGGTGAGAAGTAAATATTTTTTACATAATACGCCGTGACAGTGCCAGCCGAATAGCCTGGAACAAGCTTAATTCCCATCCCTATTCTGCCGAAAAGATACGTGGTCTTGGATCCAAATGCAGCAGCTGCATGCAGCACACGAAAGCGAAGTACAACGCTCATGAGCTAAACTTCACAATGCAGCAGATGAACTTCACAAGTATCCATGAGCTCTGCATTCTACTGATCTCCACCCATCATGATCTGTTTCAAAAGTGGCTGGATGTCAAGAAATGAATTGTGTCCGACATGACGGGATCAACACTATATGAGCTGCAAATGCAACGGAGCAGCAGCTACAACATCGATCGACACTAGAGTAGCTCATGAGTACTAGCTATTGCTCAAGCTCCAGTAACAGATTACCTGAGTCTTGATCGAGGACGAGCTCCACAAGTTCTGCACTCAGAACTCGGGTATGGTTAGCATCGGTGGAAGAAAGATAGTTTTGAGTGAACGACACAGGAACCGCCGCCCTTGCTGCCAAATGAGCCATTAAAGCTAACAGAACCACTGCGAGCATCATAAACCGCGGAGCAGCTGCAACATGTTTCCTGCAGCTAGAACAGTCCATGACCTTGCAGGTCCCAACAGTCTCGAAACGGAGGTGAAATGCGAAAGACCAGATCAAATGATCTTGCTTTCAAAGAGATTCCGAGTGGTAAACGGATTCTTTCTTCACACACAAAATGCACCCGGGCGCTGCAGATATCTTGGGAACTCAAGCGGATCCTTGTCTCTATCAACTCTCTGGAAAATTTTCTGGCTGATGCACTGACTGTGGATATGAAACTGCGGCTAAAATTAGTGAAGGGATCAGCTGCCTCACTTAATTATGTTGCAGCAGCTGATGACTATCCATCATACTCGAAATGGTTCCAAACTACAAGTTGAAAGAAATTGTCTTTCACAACTAATAAATCCAGTGCAGCTCAATGAGCGGCAATCACACGCCTGACTGAAGCAGATCAGAAGCTTGCTCCTGAGTAAACTCCCGATTTGTCTCTACTGAAATAATAATAATAATAATAAAGCATATAGTAGAATATGAGGGAGCTGGATATATGCAGCGACTAAGCTAGCTGCTGCAAGAGTTGTATACCAAATGTATATGTGACGCGCCCTCAACGTATGGGCTGCGGGTCTGATGAATCTACAGCGTTATCACCAGCTGGGTTGCAGCAGCTGACACCCATTTTTTCAAAGTTCCATCGAACCCAATTTTGCCAGGCAAGCATTTGGAATTGCAAACTTTTCATACATTAGTGACGAATATAGCTTGTTTCGCACATTTATGGGCTTCTTGTAGCAGGCTACCCTAGTAGCAAGAGAGACAAAGACAGAAAGACTGACAGACAGACACTCGATAGACTGGTAGGCCACTAGAGAAAGAGTTGTATTTAGTACCATTACGACACAGTCTAGACACTCTAGGCCACAGCTGCAGGCAGGCTGGCTGCAGATCTTGAGAGAGAGCCTGAAATGATTCACAGCAGCTCTGTGCATCAAGCTTCTGTTTCTTGCCCAAAGCCGAAGACTTTTTCGAGCTAGGGTACTGTACAAGTATACTACAAGAGACAACTCTACACACTCCCACCTCAAACGAGTTCTGTCCTGTGCAAAAAGAGGTCGACAATGGTCAGCCTTGCGCAGAGCTGCATACATTACTTGGAGATCAGGGCCACAGTAAACCTGCATCCACCAATGCACCATGAAGGATGAATGGTAAGTGGTCATGAAACAGTTTTCTGTGGAGTTTCAATTTCCTAGCTAACCATGGTGGTTAGCTCAGTTGCTTTTTTTAAAACTTACCTACTAACAACCCACAAGCAAGTCGTTAGCAGGTAGGTAATAAAAACAGCCCTTACATATGTATAAACCATCTACTTAACTAGTAGTCACCTATTTTCCTACCTACTTACCTATGTATGAGGACTATTTCCTACAGAATTGGTTACCAAGTTGAAACCAAATATTAACTCAGTTGAAGTTCATCCACAACTGAGTAATAACAGGCATCCAGTGGATGGTGGGTGCTGGTTCACTGTGGCTGGAGATCAGTACTCTATAGGAAAGCTCTTCAAGGGAAAAGGGACCATTGAGTGACAATTATGAACTGTGGAAAACGGATTGTTGTATCAAGTGTGGGCAGGAGATCTCAAGCCTTGAAGAAGAAGGGATTAAATCAAATAATTCCCTGCTGTAAGTGGCACTGGCTTCATACATAGTGCTAGTCTCAGCAAGCATAATGTATAGTTGGAGTCTCGGACTCGAAGACTAGCTTCACAGTTGGACTTGTTCTGCAAACTTCGTAGGGTGGATGGACAAGTGGATGGACATACAAGGGTCAGGACTCAAAGACTAGTTTCACAGCGGGACTTGTTCTGCAAACTTCATAGGGTGGAGGGACATAAAGGGTCAGGACTCGAATACCAGCTTCACAGTTGGACTTGTTCTGCAAACTTCATAGGGTGGATGGACATTCAAGGGCACTGGCTGAACTAGTGCAAGGAAAACTTCTTTATTAAAATGATTAGTGAAAACAAATAGTACTGACCACCTTTCGAAAGCTCGAAGAGATTTATGATCTAATAATTCCCTGACTTGAGTGGGGACCTTCCCAGTAGTAAGGGTTTCAGGTTTCAAGCCCAGGAGATCTGAAAGTGCACAGTAAAGCACCAGGGTGGTGGGGCTATGTGGGGCCTGATAAGACAAGGTCCCTTGTTATTTTCTCAGGTTTGCAGAGGTTCCAGAAAAAGAGAAGAATCCTAGAGTCTAATGCAACCTAGCACTTAGGCTCGTAAGTACTAGGCTGCATTATTATCTAATGGAAGAGATTTTAAGGAGAATTCAGTAGCAGCGTGTGAATGGGTTTTGCACAACGTCTAATCTGGTTTGCTCTGGTGACTGATGGGTGCACAATTTATTATTATCATACCATCTATTTGTCAGATATAATGCCGTTTCCTTGTGTTATTAGCTTCAAAACAACAGCAACAATTGGCAATTGAGCTGTCTCTTTTGAAGACCAGAGTTTGAAAATTGTCAACAAATGTCTACTTTGTTTCGTAATGCCCTTCCCTCTATGGTTTTGCAAAACCAATGATTGCCAACCATGTTATGGCGAACAAAGTACACTGGTCTATAATTTATAAGTATTAACAATCATCAGACAAAGGGTAATTATTAGGGCCTTACATGTTGGAATCTATTTAACATTCAAAACCCATTTTGGATTTCTATGCCTTATTAGGTGTCTAATTTTCAAAAGGCATTTTTCATTTAAAATTAATCTGGAACTTTCATTATTATTTTTCAATATTCAATAACTTCTCCATTGTGGGTCAAAACATTCAGAATCTAACTGATGGACCCCTACTCATCAAAGGCTTTCCAACAACAGCAAGAGCATAGCTTCAGGTGTCAGGATTTGGGAGATCTCAATGTGAAATACAAACTACCTTCCTTCATGGATAGATGTAGGTGGGTAGGAGAAAGGAATGAGGTTGTTAGGCTTGCATGACATGGATAAACAAAACTATTTTTATCATATGGATTATAAAGTTACTAAATGCAAAATATCCCTGTGCTCACGATTCTTCACATGGAATTTTTTTTCAATTTTGTGACAAAAATTTGGCAATTTTTTTCAAAAATAGCAAAATTAGTCAAATTTTACACTGAAAAAGAGAATAAAAAGAAACCCAACTTTTTTGTTGGAATTTTGAAAAAATTTGTAGGAAAAAACATATTTTGGTTTGAAACCTTTTTTTCCAATTTTTTAATGTAATTGAGGTGGTGATCATCCATAAGTTATTTTAGTCAAATTCGGCTTTTTACAAATATGAAAGTGAAAAAAATTAACATCATCATATATATTCGGCTACCTACTTGAACCATGTACAGAAATCTGATGATTTTTCTTGATTTTTGAAACAGAATTCCAATTTTTGTTGAATTGTTTTATAAAAACCATGGAGATTGTATCAAATCTTTTTTTCAAATTTCACACCAAAACATTAAAGGCCGGTTCCAAACAGTGTTTTTTTCAGACAAATTTCCTCATTCTTCTGGAAAAAAAGGAAACTTATGGAAATTTTTATTTTTCTTGTGTAAATTGGAAAAAAATCTCTTTTCTTGGGAAATGTTCTCCAAATATTGTAAAAAAAAAGAAGAGAAACACTAGTCCCAAACAGTAGATTTAAGCAGAACATGGTAAATCATGTTTTCATCTACCTTTATTGTGTTATACCTAGTCCTATAAGCTCCAACTGAAAAAGACCTTGCTATGTCTGCACTTACATAGCTGGTCATGGCTAGGATTTTATTAGTATCCAATGGTTGCATGATCAAGAGGCTCCAGTAGGACAACAGACAGCCCACAATAAAACCTTTATTGAGGCAAAATTTCAAGTTACAACTGGTCTCTTGTCAGCCTAGATACATTGGGTTTTGCTCTCTGGCTTGGACTTGGGTCCTCACTCCTTGTTCCTTCTTTTCCCCCTTTGCTGGGTGCTTTGTTGAATGAAGTTTACCAGGGTTTTATCATCATCGATAGCCCATGCTTTGAACCAAGCATGGTACCCCACTCTCAGCTGAAGAAGTGTTGTTCCATGGCAAGCTTTGCAATCAGGACTCTCTTGACTCCGAGTTCACATGGTGTTGGAAGTTGGGAACCAGTGCTGTGGGGTTCTCAAACTTTGCAATCTGGAGTCTCTTAACTCAGAGTTCACATGCTGTTGGAGGTTGGGAACTAGTGTCCTGGGTTCGGGGCTGGGTTCCCTTCTCAGCCCAGTTCCATATCCCTTGATTGCTGGTTTTAAATCCTGGCAAAAAAACAGAACTATAGACTCAGGCTGCAAACTGGAACTGGACCAAGAACCAGAAACTTCTCTCCGGCTAGAACTAGACCCAGACCCAGCCTCAAAACCCATTTTGTACAGGTTCCAGTTCTTCAATGTTTTCTAAATTACTTTTTTCCTTTTTTCCTTTTTTTTCCTCGTAGGGTTCAGGTTTTTAATACGCGAAAAAGTTTCAAGGATTACACGTTTATTTTTGAGTAATAAATTTGGTGCAAGAGGGGACGTTGAGGACCATTTTTAGCAATGTAGTTGTTACTTTTTGGAAGGTGTTTCAAAGTATGCAATTTTATGGTTTAGGCATGTAGTTAGCACAAGCGGTCCCATTTTTGTTGGTTGTATAATGCTAGGAACTAGAAAATCTTCAATTTAGGACTATGTGTAGGTAAATATATGTAGAGTCAAATCCAGTTTGGAACCAGACTCTCATAAGAGTTTTTTTTTTGAGAACAAGGAACCAACAATCTAAAAATTGTGAGAATCAAGTCTAGGATTGAAAGTGCTCTCAAATTTTTGTAACAAAGTTGGAACTAGGACCAGAGGTTCTCTTGAGAAGATAAAACAAGACAACAATCGTTGGAACTTGGAAGTCCAAATAGCTTGCAAAGACTAACAGAAAGCACGTAAGTAAAATTGGCAAAATCATTGGGAACATTGAGGATGTAATTAGAGACTTTTGGGGACAGTATTAATGGGAATACGATTAAATACAATTGTGGGTTCCAAACAATTTTTGAGAACACAAAAATTTAGGAATTTGAGATTCATTAACTGAAACCTTAAGGAACTGTACCAAGAAACATTGGCACCATTGGCAACATACTTGACATACAACTCGGAACTTCATTTGTGGTGGAGTCTCTTGAGTTGGAGAGGTCGCATGGTATTCATTTCTTCTCGGGTTTCGTCATTGACTGCACATCATAGATCAATACAAAGTATCAAACTGCAGTTGTCCATGTCACTGGACTAGTTCACCGATGGCCCCAAACTGCAAAAGCTTTCCTCACTGAAATCCTTTTGTTGCATGGCATAAAGGGTGGAAGCAAAGTTGTACAACAGAGAGATGTTGAGAACCCTCCCCCACCACCAACAATTTTTTATTGCACATTTCAACATGGGGAGGACCGTCCTAGGCTTTTTTCTTGGAAACAGGTTTCAAGAATACTCATGACCTTCATGCATGTATCTACGTAACTCTTATATTCTTTGGTTTCAGCATGTGCCTTTGCATCAGGTGGTGGAGTGCAGTCAATATGCAATTGGGTTGGTCAGTTGCTTTTCTGTAAGGTGAAGCCCAAAGACAAGGGTGTTCAACATTACCAGAATAAGGGCTCATGCAAGGCAAGGGTGTTCAACATTACCAGAATAAGGGCTCATGCAAGGCAAGGGTGTTCAACATTACCAGAATAAGGGCTCATGCAAGGCAAGGGTGTTCAACATTACCAGAATAAGGGCTCATGCAAGGCAAGGGTGTTCGCCATTACCAGAATAAGGGCTCATGCAAGGCAAGGGTGAACATACTAAGTAACTTTCTCACCATAGGTCTGAACAAACCACCTTGGTACACCCCTATGCATTGAGGGCTCTCCAAGGATACCAAGCACAAGATGCCTCTCAAGGGGTGCCCTGGCTTGGGAGATCTCAATGTGACAAACAAAACAAACAAACCAGATTCCTTCATAAAAAGGTGTGCCTAAATAATACACTCACAGTTCCCACAAAGGTACTAAGGAAAACTGGCCCATCACCAAACATAGGCCAGTCACCGAGCACCCATGTAGTGCAGCAGCTGGCCTGTGTTAGAACACAAAAAATCTTATGGGCGTTGTCTTTTAGCCCATTACCAAACGCTTTGCTGAGAAAAAAATTGTTCTGGTTTTTTCATACTGGTGACCATTCATCAAATTTTAGTGTTCGGTATTAAATGTTTATGTGGGCAGATTTGTAAAAGTCTTGAATAATTTTACAAGGGACTAATTTGGGGATGGGTCATGGGTTGATTTCATTTTGCAAGGGGGGAACATGGGGGGTTCTTTTAATGTTTGGTTATGGAAAAAAATGGTTCAATTTTACAGGGCCCCAAATTTGAGGTGGAAATGAGTGTTTGGTGATAAGCAATTGGATTGAACAGTAAAATGACCATAACAAGTTTGTAATGGGGTGTATATGTCATGTTAAATAGCACATAACTGATCATAAACAAGAGTTAGAACTTACAAGAATCCAAGGGAAAAACAACAACTACACATAAATTAAAGAAAGGCTTCCAATTCCCCCCCAAGTACAAGCACATCCATTCCCATCAAAAATAACATGCCCAAATTCACAAGGCTATGGCACAAGTTTGGATACATAATTTTACCTTTCAAATTCAGAAGCAAAACTCTTTCAACATGTCAAAACTTCAAAGTTGTGAGAAATAATTTCAAATGTTTCATCAATAGTTTGAAAGCATATGGGCTAGACTAACAAAGGTGAACCAACATAAAAATAGTTGTAGAAAGTTGTAGGTCATAAACACAAGTCCTAACATAACATATCAACAAGAACAAAGAGGCCATTTTAGAGTAGCCAAAGAGGAACCAAAAGACATAGATCAGCAAAATCTAAACATAGATTAACCAAAGAAAGAGCTACAAGAGGATGAACATCAAACTTTAAATTTTAATGCTATCAAAGATGAGATTGAAAGTCAAGGTTCAAGGATGGATGTAAAGGGGTAGTTGGGAAAGGTTACAATTGATTAACTTTACAACCAAAAGTTCAAGAACTTGTTTTTATATTATCGTTGGGTGCAAAGGTTTATAGTTCATAGATACAATCTAAATAGTCATAAGCAAGGCAAATTTCATCAACCTCAAAAAAATTGTAGTTTATTGTACACACCTACTGCATGCACAAAAATAATAGACCATAACTTAGTTTGGGATAACTTTGAGTAGTTGTATGCATTAATAACTTCTTCCCAACAACTAGAGAGATATGCATTTCAAACATACCTTAACTTGTTGTACTTTCTTGAAAGTTAGGCAAAAGTCAGAAAATTCAAGTTTGTGTAAGGCCAGATAACACACCCCCCACTTTCAAAGTGGGTATGTAAGATGAATAAGAGTATGAATCTTGGTTCAATTAAAGAAACAAGCCCAATGCAAACTAGGGCTTGAATGCAAACCAAAAGGGAAGTTGTAGCATCCTTACAACAACCTCAAACACAAAATTGAAGTTAGAAAGGTGGGTGAAAGGTTTTTGATGCTTAGTGAGATAGAATATGATGACAAAAAACAACAAGGGGTTAAACTATATGTGAACAATTATCAAGAGGAGCAACAACATTGTTAAGGACGAATAAAAGGAGAACAACAACAACTATTAAAGATGACAAAAAGAAAGAGCAGAGGAACAATAACAACTATTAAAAATGAACAATGGACAAAGAAGAGGAATAACAACAATAATTATTAATGAAAATGAACAAAGGAAATATAAAAAGAATAGCTACTACTAAGAATGAACAAAAAATAAAAGAAAGGAGTAGTAGTGAGAATGAATAAAGGACAAGAAAAAGGAGCAATAACAACTATTACTGAAAATGTACAAAGGATAGAAAAAAGGAGGAATAGTAGCACCTACTAAAAATGAACAAAGAACAAAAAATAGAAACTTTTTGTTTAAAGAAGAGGAACATTAACAACTACTACTCAAAATGAACAAAAGAGATAAAAAAGAAAAGCACCAACAATTGCTACCAAAATGAACAAAAGAAAAAGAAGAAGAACATACACAATTATTGCTAACAATGGATAAAGGAGAAAGAAAATGAGCACAAAAAATTATTAATGAAAATGAACAAAGGATAGAGAAAAACAATTGAAACTATTGAGGATGAATTGAGGGGTAGCACAAGAAGGTCAAGAACTAAGGAATAGCACAAGAGGGTCAAGAGTTGAGGAACAACACAACAACACAAAAGGGTCAAGAGGTAAGGAACATCACAATGCAAAAAGGTCAAAAGCTAAGGAGTAGCCCAAAAGGGTGGGTCAAGAATTGAGGAGTAATGCAACAAAAAAAGGTCAAGAACTAAGGAACAACACAATGCAAGAGGGCCAAGAGTTAAAGAGCATTGCGAAAAGGCCAAGAGTAGAATATCAATGTAGCTTAAAAGGGTTGAAAGTTAAAGAGCAACGCAATGAAAAAAGGTCCAAAACTAAAAAGTAGCACAAGAACACTAAGAACACAATCACAACATAAGGAAGTCAAAAGTTGAGGAGCAATGCAAGTCCATGAAACTCAAGAATGATAAGCATTACCTTTTGAAACATAAGTGTAACAACAACACATGCACAACAAAGGCACAATGGAACAAGGTGCCTCAATGAAGGTCACCGCCTGCACATAAACAATGTGGTCAAACTCTAAATGAATGCCACCACCTGCACATACAAAAATATAATGTTAGGAGCTTCAACCAAGAATAGCAAGTAGAACCACAAGCAACAGCCTTGAGAGCTCCACAATAGTGAGTTGCCATAGGTGGAAGACCTTCATAAGAATAGGCATTTGAGCCAACGAATGGGAAATAAGGGAGAAAAAGTCAGTCAAACATGGGGAGAGAAGAGAGGAAAGGGAAAGAGGAGGGGGTGGCAGGTTATGGAATGGTGGGCTAGTGAGGCTTTAGCAAACCTTAAAGGTTTAGATCTCGGCCCTTGAATACCAATGCACATTTTTTTCACCATGTGTGATCGATTTGAGAATGTTAAAGTTTGGTGATAAACAAGATTTATGACAAATGTCAATGCTACAATGTTCGTTGATAGGATATGCAATGTTTGAACATAGGTAGGCCTAATGTTTGATGACTTTTTTTTTTGGGCAATGAGGCTGAGACCTTTTTAGAGCCCACAACTTTTGCGTCTGAAGTCCAAATTGCACGATCTAACTAAAGCGCACTAGGTGTGTCCAGACCTCCTTTACAATCCATCTTTGGGCCTCAAACGCAACCAAGGTTGCATGAGATCGCCAATTTCCTTGTGTTTTTAAGTATGCTATGACCGGCCTCTCTACCCTAATAACTCTCCCTGATAGAAAAAGTGGCTTAGAAATGAACTCCAGTCAAATAGATATTAGTTGAGAAAGGCACTTCACAAGTAGCTATCAGCATGCTCCAAACACAAGGTATTTGTTCATTAGAGAATGAACTACAAAATTGTGTTTTGCACAGAGGATGTAAAATCAGCAATAGGTCCTTAAAGTACTGTCTGCTTCTCTTTTTCTTGTCTGCCCTTGACCCACTCCATTTTTATTAAAAAAAAGATGCACGATGCCCCAAACACAATTTTTGGATCCTGTTGTGCATCCATTGGGCATGTAATGAACACTAGGAGGCCTTCAAATGGACACTATGAGGCCTAATAGAGGCCTCGTAGAGTCTATTATAGGCTCGAATCATGCAAAACAGATGGATGATGCCCTGAACACAAATTTTGGATCCTGTTATGCATGCTTTGGGCACCTAGTGAACACTAGGAGGCCTCTAAATGGACACTATTATGCCTAATACAGGCCTCCTATTGTCCATTACAAGTTTGAACCGTGTATAATAAGACATAAAATTTCTGTCTGTGCAGCACCAAGATGTGTCTGGTCATCACAAGACTCATCTTGGTTGGGCAATTGGGCAGTCAGGGGAAAAAAGAAGCAGATGGTACGATAAGGACCCATTGCCAATTTTACTTCCTAGGTTTTTGCACTTCCATTGTTCAGTCCAACTTGCTCCGAGTAGTTAGTTGTAGCCTGCCACTCTCAAGCAATGTAATATTCTGCAGTTAACGTTATAGCAGCTAGCTAAAGAGCATTTCAATGGATAGCAGTCATATGGCCTGTACACTACCAACTACCCAGCTTCCTTGGAAGGCATATTAGCTCAGGCCAAAAATGGTAATAAACAGTTTTAAGAATAGAATTTTCATTTGCAGCCAATGAGACAGCTCAACATGCACCCAGGATGGCCATCTTTTTTCCTTTGGTGGGTCTGACATAGTTATAGAGGTGAGCCAAAGGGAAGTACATCTACACTTCTATTTGTGGAGTGCCCAATGTTTTTAAAAACAATTATGACAAGCCAATCAAAGTGGCTCCTTGTGAATAATTTTTTTTCAAAAAAAGCTTTTGAGCACCACAAACTCATCAATACAACTAAGGCCCACTTTACTGGGAGTCAGGGCCAATGTTCAATCCAAATTAAGTATTTCTATTTGGTGCAAAAGTTTGAAATCAGCTGCAATGGCTTTACACTAGGAGTCAAGGCTGAACTAAAAAAAACCTTTTCAATCTGCCCAAAGTTACTGATAAATGCTGAACTGTATAGCCTTATATTGGCCCGAAGGCTGGATAAAGGAACAATCGAATTTGGGAGGCCAATTTGCAACCCTTAGGCCCAACGTTTCAGCATTTAGTAGTAATGTGGGGCCAAACAACAAGCCTAAAATGCTCAAAGTCGGCCCCAAGTTTTGCCTGCCCTGACTCCTAGTGTAAAGCGGGCCTAACAATATGTACAAAGAAATAATATGCTCACACACAATACTAGATCAAGTATAATAGGCTTGAATAAATAGTGTGCAACTAAGTTTTGATCTGTCAACATGAAGGATGTAATCACAAAAAAAAGGTGAGTAAAAGTAAAATGCAACATTGAAAGGGTAAGTAAACGTAGCCAAAATGATTCTCTCTGGGGTTGGCTTTCAAATAGCCTCTCAGTTTATATTTGACGACGAGAAAATTATTAAGAGCATCTCCACAAACAGGTGAGAGTAATAAATTGACAATTAGACTATATTTTAGATGAAGTCTAGGAATCATATAACATGAAACTCGATTTGAAACACTACACATGCCCCCCATACAGTGCTCTCCCCGAGAGCCAGTAAAAGGAAATGTTTATTTTTCATTTGCCAACCATAAAGAGTGATCCAGGTGCTAATATTTCAAAAGTCTCTCACTTTATACTAGATGCGTTTTCATGTTTATGGGTGTAGAGGGTAGGATATTTTATCATTGTATTCTCTCACTTTATACTAGATGCGTTTTCATGTTTATGGGTGTAGAGGGTAGGATATTTTATCATTGTATTTTGAATGTAGGTGGAGCTGCTCTAACAATCTATGTTGGATGTGGTAAATTATGGTATAGGCCCAAATAAGGGATGTACATGCAGGGAAGACAAACATCCAACAACCTTTTTGATAGCATGGGATTGCCCAGCAGACCATTCTTGTAACGCCCTTTTTCGTTTGTCACCTTGCATTTCACACCCATGTGAAGTTCTTCTTGTTGTTTTCTTAGCTCCTAGCTACATGCACATCCCACAGCACACTTGGTGCACACTTGGTTTGTCCCAATGTCTCAACCGCTCAGGATGAACTTAGATTCTCTACTTAGACTTATTAGACTTCGCTAACGAAACTAATTCTAACCTAACTGGAAGCTACTCTTGGATTCAACTCACAGAGTCAGAGCAAAGGGCTTGAAACCTGGGCAACACCAAGTTGTCCTGGGCCAACCCTCTCTTGATGGCCTTGAAACTTTTTGGAGGGACATCTCCTAGTTGTCCCAAATGCTTTAATGGGTCAGCCCCCTCTCGTCAAAGGGTATAGTGCCTCGCACTATAATCCCAAGGACAACCCCCCACTCGTCCTCTTAACCAAGGCAAGCTCAAGCTTGCCGCCTTCACCAACCCGAGCTCACTAGCCCAAGTTTCACCCGACTCCTAGAGGTCTAGGAGTTGAACCTCCAGGAATCACTTCTGACTTAACTTTCACATCACGTTAGTGTCCATTAAGGTGGTCTGGATATGAGGCCCACGCCGTTTAAGACATGTCTTAAGTGGATGGGCATGTCAATTCTCCTCTTGCTGGCCACTGGCTTGTAAGTCTTGAAATAATGATTTCTCTCTCAAAGATTCACACATTTTTCATGGGTCTAATGTGTGATTGGAGACAGGGAAATTGGTGATGCTACTGGTGATACAATGTGCTGCAATAAATTATTGTCGACTTTGCAATGACTGCATGAATGGGCCAATAAACCTAGTCTGCGTGCCGCATGTATCAAAGCTTCTGAGATCATGGTTTTGTAGCACAAACTTTTTTGCAACAATACTGCAGATCAATATGCTTTCTCAAACAGGGGTGTGCTGAAGCAAACAAATTGTGGGCCAAGTCGAAGAGTAGAAAAACTGTGAGATTTTTAATTCGCAGTTTCAACAGTAGACAAAAGCCAGATGTATCACTAGGTTGTATCTTGACTTCTAACTTGTGAACAAGATTAGGGTATGAAATTTCATAACTCTTTGATATAAAATTATAATGGGTTTATAACATTGTGCTTTCCTATTGACTAGGTGGGGTGCCTTGTGAAGTTCAGAATTTTTTCATTGCAATGAACCTCCTTGATTGGATCATCACAAAAAAATATGAAATTTTGGACACTCCCAAAGTAGAATCTCGTTATAGAAATGCATAAGAGCACAACTATTTTCCACAACCACAAAAAGAATATTGTTCAAAAACTTTTCCTCCGATGAAATTACCCTGAGATTTTGTTTTTCTAATTGATTATTGACCACAAGTATGACCTTGTGGGTGGAGAATTCATTTAGTGAAATGCCCCTTATAGGGCTAGACTATGCATAGGGAAAGTGCATTTTGTAATTTCCTACCATATCAACAAGAGGGCTTTATGACTGGTCTACCGCAATCATTACTAAAGATAATGCACTAGCAATAGGGCATTACACCCTTCACCCATTGTTCACAAGGTGTAATGCCTTGCTACCACCTAGCAACCAAGGTTTACCAACACCTACTACATACACTGGTACCTCCACCTTGTTGAATAAGGCCTCATAGAGCTAATAATTAATGGAGGAATTGTTAAATTTGGACTTTAAGATCCCGATTTAGTGTATGAATGGGTTGTATCCATCAAGGATGGTTGTTTGTTTGTTTTGTTTATTGGTTTTCTTTGTTATGTTGAGATCTCTCAAATGAAAGCGCCCTGCATTCATTGAGGGGTGTGTAGGACACGAACGGGTATGGGACCGAAATTATGTAATTTTGTTACATAGCTATGGAGATCTATGTTATAGGTTGCACATCTATTTTCTCACTCTCCTTTTGTCTATACATAAAGCCTTATCATTCTCCTTCTACACACAATCAACACCAACACATTTGTCTACGCATGGGTAGTTAGCCTTAACATCCTCCTACCATAAACCTCACACAATCAACACCAAAACATGAGTCTATGCGTAGGTGGTGAGCTTCAACATCCCTCAACCATGAACTACACACTATCACACTCAAAAAATTCAAAACCAAAAGCCTTTCCAAAAATCAAAACTTTCATCCTAACTTTGTATTCAAACCATAACTCTTTACAAAGGGAGGAGGTGTGTGTTAAGGTCACAAACATTTTTTTATATACTAACCCAAAGGAAACAAGTCAAGAACCTTCCAAAAGTTATCCCCCACATAATTAATTATAAGGAAACAAAATGACATATTTCCCCATGAGATTCTACATTTAATTAATCCCAAGGAAACAAATCAAGAAACTTCCAAAAGTTATCCTCCACATAATTAATCATAAGGAAACAAAATCACATGTTTCCCCATGAGATTCTACATTTAATTAATCCAAAGGAAACAAAATCACATGGTTCCCCATGTGATTCCACATTTAATTACAAGGAATGACATCACATGATTCCCCATGTGATTTCACCTTTAATTACAAGGAATGACATCACATGGTGCACATGCACCATGACCATTTAACTTACCCCTTTTAACAAATTACCCATCAAATTACAGGTGCACCGGCCGATGGCTTGGTAGTGTCTTTTTATTGTATGCAGATGTCTATAATCAACAAACTTAGTTAAGAGACCTGAACCTCAGGACTCACCAGAGTGCTAACAAGCGAATTACTAACATAATAGTCAGTAGCTACCAGAGGACATACGTATCACTAAAATAAAAATACTTAATAGGGTTTATCAATAACTTGTAACAGTTGAATCAAAGAACTTTTAGATCACAAACTTTTTGAGAGCATTCAGACTTGTCCCCGCAATATAAAGTTATCAACTCATCAATGTCTAATGGATGAGAGGGGAAAGCAACATCAAGAAAACCATTATTAATTAGTTCTGGGTTTTGAGTAATTCTGGGTCTGGTTCTGGGTGCAATTCCATTGTACAGGATCCAATCCAAAATAGAAATTATGTAATATTTTAATTAGATTCAATGTCCTATTTTGGATTGTGGGGGTTGTAAGGTCACATTTTTGTGACCCGAACTCAAACTCATATCTCTTTGTTGAAATCAGCCCAAGAACCAGACATTGGAACTAGTCTTTTGTTAGATCCAGACCAGTGTTTTTTTTTGGAGTTATGTGGAGTGGCCAATATGGCTACATAGTTCAACTACTGAGTAGCTTAGTTGGCTACAATTTTGTGTGAAAAGGAGTTAATTTGGTGATTTTTTCATTGCACAATAGCTCCCATGGTGAGTTTTGATTTGCAATTGTCCACAAATTGAAGATCGCAACATTAGTTGCGATCGAAAATGCAGGCGACATAGGTGCTAGCTAGATCGTCTATTTGGCTAATAGGTTGCTCACAAAGGAAAATATATGACTACAAAAAACCAAAAAAGTTTGAAAACAGTCAAAAATTTGGCAACTTACAAATAGTCATAGTAAATAATTTGACAACATATAGACATCAAATTTCATGGTAATGTTGGTTCGAAGCCCAACAAAATGAAAATTTTCCCTATTTTGCAAAGGTAACTAGCAATACCAAGAAAAAATATGAATTGATGACCATTCCTATTATACAAACAAAAGACAATTTTAAAGTTCCAACACAACACACGAAACATGCCTTCTAACTTCTAGACCCCCCACCTGCAGTGGCTGCATCAAAGGCCCTCTCATTGCTCTCTATGAGAATTATTTGCTTATCACTTCTCTACAAATTATGCACTCAAGGCTTGCAAAATTACAATTCCCAAAATTCCTAAATCTCATTGCTCTCCATGAAACTATCAACTACTCTGTAGATTGTGCAACCAAAGCTTACAAAATTACAATTCCCAAAGTGCTTGAATCTCATTGTTATCCATGAAAATTATTAACTTCTCTGCAAATTGGGCAGCCAAGGCTTGCAAAATTACAACTCCCAAATGCCTGAAATTCAATTCCCCACTTAACTACAGAATCACAAGATCACAGATCTTTAAAATGAAGTATGAACTTTGCCCCATGCCTTGATGTAGCCCACATGACATGCCCAAAATTTGAATGCGATGATTCTAATACCAACATCTTCAAATAACATGTTTGTGACCAAAGGACATATTCCAAAATCATGGCACTTTCTATGCTGCAATGTTCTAATTGGTTCAAAAATCACCAACTTGTGAGGTACATTCCTTAACTGCAATGTTTTGACAGATTCAAACATCACCAACAAGTTAGTGGCAAGGTCCATTCCCATACTGCTAACTAGAACAAATTCCAAAACCAAAAGGATAGACCACAAAGCCATTCCATAGTTCTAGATTTAGGACACATTAGTGGCAAGGTTCATTCCCACTCTTATTAACCTTTTGAAAGTTTCCAAAATCAAAATCACAAATCACAAAGCCATTCCATTACTCACTACTAGAAAACCAGGTCTTATGCCAATACACAATTCCACTCAAATCCAATTCTAGTGAAATGGGACTTAATCCATACCACTGCACATTGAATGTAGTGGATTGGTCCACCCAAATCCAATTTCAGTGGATTCGGACTAATGTTGTTCCACCATACATTGGATGTAACGGATTAGTCCACCCAAGTCCAAAACACTACATAACACATTTTTCTTCTTTTAGACCCCTCCTACTTGCAAAGCTCATAACTTTCTCAAATCCTATTCAAATTGAGTGATCTAAAGTGCTATGAGAGTGCCACCTTAAGCTCTATAATTCATCTTTCAACTCTAAAGGCAACAGAGCAATCGACAAGGATTTTTTTGAGTGTTTTCAAAATAGTTTCCTAATGTTGGGTGTGGCACTTTTTTGACTTTTTGACCATGCACACTTTGAAGGGCCATAACTTTCTCATTTCTAATCCATTTTTGATAATTTTTAGTGATATGAATGTGCAAAAAGAGATCTCGCAAGATTTTTGCCAACATTGCATAAAATGTTTGTTTCTAGTGAGGATAAGAACAACTACATGTGGTTGCCTCAACCACCTTTAACTCCTTTTGTCAACAAATTGACATTGTGTTCATTAAAGATGGAATTCATAACCTAATTAACATTGTCATAGTCAACCCAACACATGTGGATTTACTTCTTCAATCTTGCACAACTTGAAAGTTTGTTGCATGCAATGTCATTTGGGGCTTCAAAGGCCTAGAAGGCCTTTTCTTCATATTGAGGTTACTTTTCTTCCTCAAACAATTTCAATTATGTTGCAAAGGATGCAAGCATCCTCCATCTTAATTCAAGCAATAGGGGTAGGCCTAGCTACTTCCCAACTTCCACCCCTTTAGGATACACTCCTTGTAGTCACAATTGACCTATTACAAATGGTCGATTATTCAACTCAAGAGATTTTGACATCTAGTTTGTGTTAATTTTGTGTCCTTTAAATTTTCCTTTTTTATTTATTACCTTTTTACATTTTTTTAATCAGCAGTGTGTTTGTAAATAAAGTTTTGCAAGGTTTTGATGACTTTAGCTACTTATTCACCTCACCTATCAATTGGATGAGGTGGTTTTGATGACTTTAGCTACTTATTCACCTATCCTATCAATTAGATGAGGTGCCTCCCAAGTTCAATTTTTCCTTTGCAACAAGCCAATTTGATTGGCCCATCACTCCACAAAAAAGAAAAAACTTTTGAACCTCCCTAGCATAGAAAGTTATATTTTGAAATATATAGTTCCACCCCTTTGGCCCACTTATCCTATATATTAAAACAACAGTGGTGTCTGTCTATGTGGGCAGTGCCTGGAAGATTCTTCCAGTCACTGCCCCTTCCCTGTGGAGCTGGTCTGTAGTAGATGGGGGGGGGGGGGGGGCAGCATGGGCGGGGAAGGACCGGGTGGGGGGCTCGACGGGTGCATTATGCACTGGGTTCACACTAGTATAGGTGAAAGGAGGATAACATTTGCCAAAGCATATGGGATAAAAGTGAGGTGCTATGGAGATCATGTTGGGGACATATTGGGAACCTGATGGGAACTCATTGGGAACTTAAAGGGAACAAAGTGTGAACACATTGAGAACCAGGGAACAATGGAAAAAAATCCCCTATCCCCCAAAACTTAGAAGGAAAAGAAGCAATGAACCTTGGGTGCATGCTTAGGCCTTCCCCTTGGCTGCATGAAATTTCTCTCCCCAAAAGAGTTCATCACCATGTTTGGCCTGGCCTAATATCGCATGCAAAGAACACTCTACGGATTGGTGCTCAGATTAATTAGTTATGAGGACCCCAAAGTTCATTTTTTTCTTTTGTGATGGCCATCTTTGGATCTAGGATATAGTGAAGCACTATTGCGAACAGATAGGGAACAACACAAAATTCAACACCCCACCATCCCCCCCCCCCCCAAAGTTCATTTTTTTCTTTTGTGATGGCCATCTTTGGATCTAGGATATAGTGAAGCACTATTGCGAACAGATAGGGAACAACACAAAATTCAACACCCCACCATCCCCCCCCCCCCAAAGTCTTCCTCCTCTGATGTAGAACCCCTGGATCTCAGTGCCTAGTTTAGTCCATTTGTTGTGCCTAGACTTGAAGAAAAAAGTTGTGGGCAATGAGATTGTTCAAGAATTTGATTGGAATTGTTTTAAGGATTTGCCTTAGTGAACTAGTAATGTTGCATGTCCTTTGCATGGGTCGTCGGCTGCCATGTGGCCCATGCAAAAGGCATGCAAATTGCAAGGATCTTTTTACAAAAATTTGGAGCTTTTAAGACATGCTTCTATGATTTGGCTGCAGGGTGTACAAACTCCAAACCTTAAAAATTTCTGTATACAACCTTGTGACCTCCTCCTCATACTAGCAGACAGGCTCTTCGCACATTACTTGTGCTGTCTGCTAAGCAATAATACAAAAGGAATTCCAACATTTTTCATTAGGCTTCCAATACACAATGTATTATTATGTCACATATTTTTCAAAGAAAATTTAGTTACTTCCTTTGTGGGTATTGAAACTTTATCAACCAATGCCAACATCTTTTGAATCCATTGGTTTAGGTCCTTCGAATTCATTGTAAAATGGACCAAAAATGGGAAAACTGAATTCCAATATAACATACAACTGGTGATGACCAAAAGAGGGAATAGGCTAATAAGTAGTTATTGAGTATTTCAAGCTAGGCGTGCCATCAAAGTTTGAGACTTTCTTATGAGCTACCTTAATGACCCAGCCAAACCATGCTCCGTTTCTTTGAGTGAAATGCCTCAATCAAAAGAATGGTTAGCATGGAACTCTCTGACTTTACATCTATGAGACTTAATATAATGTCGCCACTCTTGCTTCTATTCCACCTCTTGCAACTCCTCAACATGTGATGAACCAGGTTTAGTAGCCCTAGTATCTCCCTTGCTGTTTTACTTTGACTGTTTCATAGCTAGAGCATACTTAACTATGCACCATGATCCGTGCAGAGGATTGTGTGTCAAATATTATACATACCACATCTAGTACGTACCTTGAAAGCTTATCTGCATACTGCACAATGTCAATCTGAGCTTAGTGGAATCAAAAACTAACCACCGTCTTCTGGTGTTGAAATAGTGTACTTTTGTCACAATGAACAAGTAGAAGTTTCCATATCAGTAAAGTGATAGGATCTGCAGATGGTACTCAAACAACGACTGTCTAATGAGTATGGATAGAATCTGGATGCAGCAAAATCAGTTCTCAAATGAGCTATATACACAGCCCACCAGCAGGACCACCCCCTCCTCTGCAGCTTGACAGAGGGTTTCTTTTGTTAGGCCTACACATTTTCTTGATGCAGCAGTGCTGGAATGGCAAAAGAGCCTTTGTGTCATTAGGCTCCATTCTTCATCACAATTCATCACAGAGCTAATCACTACTGCAAGATCTGTGAACCCTTCACTCAGATGCATTGTCTGATTCTATCTTCAACAGAGCTGTGATGAGTCCTGAGAGGCTTTAGCACTCGGCTTGAAGCCCTGGAAAACTGCTGTTGTTGGGACGTGATCAGCTGGATTGTGCTGCAGTTGGCATCTTTATCTGAAGTCTTTCTCCAGTGCCACTAGAACTAGTGAAGCCCCATGCATGGGTTTCTTCCATTGCTGAAACTGTTCTTTCCATGAATGGAGCAAAAACAAAACCATAGCTCTGGAAAGATGGTGCACAAAAAAGGATGTGTTTAATTTCAAGTTTTACTGTTAGAGTTTGTAAACTATAACTACAGTAAAGGGACCTACTATCGCAATTCCCGCTCTTACCCCACTCCTATTTCCCTATTGTCGCAGACTGTTGTTCCCTTGTGCGAGAGCACTTGGGTTCTTGTATGTGAAATAGCAATCTTGGGTATAAGGTGCACAATGACGAAGTGTGATAATTAGGATTTTTCTGTGCAATGAGGTGTGCACTGAAGTGTGCGATTGAAGGGGTAAATGGTTGACACAAATTATATGTAGGTCACAGATTTCAACATCCGCATCATATTTGTACATTCTAAAAATTGGGTTTTTATAGTCAACATAGCAAATGTGGTGTATACTAAATTTCATCAACAAATCATTTAGTATCTGGAGAATAAGCAAAATTCCAAAATGTGCAATACAGGGTCAGCTAGCCAAGTTCATAACCTTACTGTTCCAGGATATAAGCGAGCTAAAAAATACGCTGGAGATTTCTTGGAATGTGAAAGAACCTGCACTAGGCCTATCTGGAGCTATGGCATCCCATTCCATTGACCGATTCCAGAGCTTGAACTTTGAACCCAACGCCTGGTGGCGCATGCCTAGCTTACAAAGAGGGAGAAAGGCCACTCTGCACTCCCTCCTCCCTGAGTCTTTAAAAGTACATGGGAGTGTATTCTGCACAATATCAGCGTTTTCTTTGAATTTGCATGTGCTGATTCTGCCAATAGAATCTGTCAAGGTGGCAGATTATGCACTTCATTTCGGCTTTGAACTCTTACACTAACTTACTAGATGACAGTCCAACAACATAGGGCACTCCTATTGATCAAGAGCCATAAATTGGACACAAGGACTTTAGATGCGGTGTGACCAGACAGGAAGTTAGTCGGATATTTCTCTCATGTGAACACAATAAGTTTTTAGGGTTATGATTTTGTTTTGAATGGCCGTCAACTTTCTACGTGCTAATGCAGATTTTATTCCATCATTGTTTGTTAGTGGCTACAATGACTACTTCAAGGAAACTTGTGAGCTTGGGTAGGAAACTTTGTTTATTTGTGTATTATGTGGAATAGATCGACAACATGTAATGGGTGGCTAAAGAAGCTACAACATTTAATGGAGGTGTGGAGAGTAAGACAGTGCATGACAACATAAGAAGAAGAATTCAAGGGCAATACGAGGCAGGTCTATTGGTTTTCTAGATTCTGTTTTAGAAAAATAGAGGTGGAGTTGTAGTTGTTGTTTTTCTTATATTTCTGTTGTGCCAATGACTACACTATGGCAAGTTGTATGTTCTTGTTAGTACTAGGTTTTATAAAGGGTTGATGTTGAAGGTTGATGACAAATAAAAGGAAGTCCGAGTTGTTAAGATAGGAGCATGTAGAGGGATACGTATGCATGAGGACCTTGGTTGAACCTTTCTTTAATCCAATTAGTAGGGCAGAGATCTCAAAGAATGCTAGAAGCCTCAATGGAATGTCCTTGGGTTGGGCAGAATGAAAGTCAAACTAAATGCTACCACTATAATAAGTTAGAAGAAACTACCATGTATGTGCCAATTGGACATTCACATCGTAATGATGAATTCTATTCTGATAGGATAATAGCACCAAGAGATTATAGTAGTGTCGAGTTGGTAGTTTCAACGACATAAGTTGAGTTGGTTCATAGGATTTGTATCTTTACTGTGAGTCTTATGTGCCTAGGAAATTTTCTTTATACACTCTTCCTTTTAGTTACAACAGATCCAAAAGCAAGAAATGTTGAATTGAGGTGGCACCTATGTGGCATCATTTTGGAAGGAAAATTGGTTGATTCATACTAAAAAAATGGAGCTTAAAAGAGAGTTCATGGTTTGGAGAACCATGATACCAAGGAGATGCCAAGATAGTCCCTTCCATTGCTTGTTGTTGATTTCCATTTTTTCCCTTCATTTTTAAAGTTGCGAGGATGTAAGTTTCATGGATTAAGGAAGTTGTGGATGCACACCCACTTTTCTATTTTTGAGTAATTCTAATGTTGACATGGTTAAATTTGTAGATTTGCACAAGGTTGTTGCTCAAAAGTTTGCATTTTAGCCCTTGGAAATGCATGAAATAGGATGTTTCAAATATGGGGATAGAATTATAGGTTGCAAAAGGTTGAAGCAACCATTTTCACAAGTTGAAAGAGATTTGGATTTGCAAGAGATCTTGAAATTATTTCTCCTTTCGTTTAAAAAAACAAGATGGAAGAAAAAAGTTGGTTTGACAATGAAATATGATATTTGATTACACTAAGAGGAGAAATGGAGCTTCAATTTGCCAAAAATGTGAAGAAACAAGGTAAGCTATTTCATTCCAAAATGTGATTATCTTTTTAAAAGTTCATTCCAAGTTTAACACTTGAAACCCTAGTTATGCTTCCATTTTTTGAAATAAGTTTTATTTTAGGTTTGAAACTTGAAACCCTAGTTGTGTTAGCATATATATGTTTTCTCCTACTTTGGTTGTGTATAGGAGGGGTCATAACAAGAATGTGAGAAATAATAAGAGAGCATGAACAATAGGAGAGCGAAAAAAACAACATAAGAATGTGAAAAAAAAAAACTTGAATTGAAATCAATTATAGGATAAAATTAATTAACACATAAAATAACAACAATCATAGCAATAGAGCATTGACCAAAGAGTGATAAACAAAAAAAAGTAACAAATAAGAAATATTGAACAAAACAATGGAAGCAAAGCCAAAAACCAAATGAATTCAATAAACTAGTGATTAAGAAAGTCAAAAAACAAACAAATAAACACATAACAAAAGAAAAAAGAAAACAAGAAATCAAAATGGAGATGACATTCTTTACGAGAGATTTTTATGTTGATTGGTAGCAATTAGAAACCTTAACCTTAATTAGCCTAGACCTAGACCCTCCCAATAAGTTTTAATTGATATTTTTGGAATTGTATATATAATGCGGTCTTAAGATTTTAAGTGTATTTGATTATTCATTTCATGTAACATTAGGGTTTGCATAATAAGTTTGTGCGATGGGAATTTTTATGAGTTTGTATCCATGTTTGTGATAAAGTATATGTTGCTTTTAGTTTGTCATTTATAACAAGTGAGATTAAGATCTAGAATTATCATAACAAGAATTTTTACTTCATGAAATACCAAATTTATTTGTTGAATTAACAATTATTTTGCACTCCTATTATTGAAACTTTGAATTAAATGGTGAAATATGAACACGATCAAAGGTAAAATTTTCAAATTACCATGAAATGGATTGTTTGCTTGTAATGGTTTTACTTTTATTATGGTCATAGGTGCATTCACATTATTAAGAACCAAAATTGTCACCAAAACAAAAATTCTTCTAAGGAATGGATTAACTAATCAAATTGATGTGACATAATATAATTGATCAATTTAAATGATTTTTTTTTAAAATCATGATTTATAGGTTGTGATTTTTTCAAAAAATGATGTTGCATAATACTATTATGTAAAGATGCATTAAAAATATATATGAAAACAAATTCATTTTAAATAAAATTCAACATAGTTTTAAATTCCTTTAAGCAACAAAAAAATTGGTTATAAACAAAAATTGTGTTTTTGCATCCCATTTCTTTTGTTATCATCTCTTACTTTGGATTTTAACAACATAGTACATAATGAAGGGATCTATGCAAAACATTTACAAGAAACATTATATCAATGCATCAATATTTCAAGCCATATTTCAAAAAAGTAAACATATGGTTCCAAATAACATGAATACATCCTAGTGCACATGTTTTCATTTCCAATGGATCTAATTCACATACAATGGTGTCTAGTTCATCTACACTTATGTTTAGTTTTTCTAGTATTGATGTGACCATATTAGTCACAACTCATTAGCCAACTTTGTTGAAACTAGTTACGAGACCAAGAATGTTGGAAATACAAAATCAAAGAAGGAAACATAGAAAGTGAAGAGGACAAGAGAAACTTGAATATTTATTATGTTTTGTCATTATGTCTAGATACAAAAGAATATTTTATGTAATATTCAAGTGAACTATCACACCCCTTCAAATGTGACTAATTAATCTCACTAATCAATTTCATTAATCTCATTATAAGTTAATGCACTATCTAATACTCCCATTTAATGATAATTGAGATTGAAAAAAACTATTATTTATTATTTTATTTACCCCTTCAATCAAAAGCTTGGCTAAAAGGCCAAGCATGTGGCAACAATAACAATGTTTAGGCTTGGGGGGAACCTTGGTCAATTTATTGGCAAACATGGCTTCAATAGAAATATAAACCAAAGACAATAATTTGGCATCAACTTGGTCACACAAATAATGATATCAAATTTCAATGTGTTTAAAATGATCATGAAAATTTGGATCTTTGGACAAAGCAATACAAGAATGGTTATCATAAAAAATTATCATCTAATAGTAGCCTAGGTTTCCAAGAAGTTAATGTCAAGTGGATTATTTAACAACAGTAGTAGCAACAATATATTTAATTTTTATAGATAATAAAACCACAAATTGTTGCTTTTGATATTTCTGGGAAATAACTCTCCTAGGTGTAGTCACATTAATGCATACACAATTAGTTAAATACACAATTTGTGTATCTAACATTTTTTTTAAAATAAAGAACTCCAAATGGAATTTTTTTCACATAATGTTAATTTCAATGTATTGATATATATATTCTAAAATTTTCAAATCAATCTAATGAATGAAAAATACCCAAAAACAATTTGAAAACATTGTAACTAGCAATTTTAAACAATAAAAGGAATTGTAAATAGACTTGAAATTTTCAAAAATGACATATATTTAGCAAACTTTTGATTTAAACTATAACATAATATTGTGATGAAAATTTTATAAATCTTTAACAATTTTCTTAAATACTTTTGTTCAAAATATTCCAAAAATATTTTAAAATAAACACTTGATAAGCAATCGCCCAAAGGGGTGGATGTGGTTCATGATATCCCATTTGCATCCTCCTTTCAAAAATAAAAACATACCCAAAAGTGGATTTTTTGGTTTACATATCACCTACCTAGATTGCATCACACCAACCAAATGAAAATATAGAAATAGGAGCCAAAAACCATGTTGGATAATGGTGAAAATTGTGATTTTTTTTACATATGTTTTTTTCTTGACATTTTTAAGTTATGTTAACCATTCCAAGTTGTGCTAAATGATTAATATGAATGTCAAGGAATTCAAATTAAAAATTCATTAAATTACATTTTGGGTTCTAGGCTTAGAAAAAGATGTTTGAACTTGAATAGGTATTGCATCAAATTGTGGTTAACTTTATAAAGGACTAATTATTATAATAACATAATTTTGATGGTAAAAAATTTTAGATGATAGTAACTTATTGCCCAAGTTCAAAAAACACTCACAATTTAAAAGATATGAAATATAATTTTTTTAGAAATTCAAAGTATTTTTCAATTTTCAAATTTTCAAATGTTCTTTACCACATGTAAATGGAGTGTGATGTGCATGACATACACAAGTTAAATCCTATCGATCCTTTAGTCTTTCGGAATTTGAAGCTAGAGGTGTCAGAAAAGTTACCACATGGATAACTGGCTTGTGGTAGCCAAGCGTTCATAACAACGTTGCTTTTTGATCCTTCGATGTCGGCTCTTCCTATCATTGTGAAGCAGAATTCACCTGCAATGAGTGCACACATACGTTCTTGTATGTTTTCAGGCATCTTGGGGCGGGGGGTTTCCCTTGCACTCTTCGAGGAAGGTCAAGGTTACACAGAAATTAATTTGTAAATCCCCATCAAATCTAGATGATTTAAGATTAATGGAAAGTTCGCAACGCTTTCAATAATCTAGAGCTAAACTAAAAGTCATCCTTCAGTTACGTACAACACAAGACATCCAAAATGGTAAGGATGATCCGTTTGCCACCAAGCAAAGAATTATCTCAACCTTTGAGGGCCTTATTTGACCTAAAGAAATGGGCAAAATTGATGACGTCAATAATTGCATAGTGGAGCTCCTTCAAGCAAACGACATGACATCAATGAATTGTTGAAGAATGTACAATTTGCATTCGTTAATGCATGACTTCCATTCAAACTCCATCAAGATCATCTTCAAGGGGACCTCTGAAGTAAGCATCTGATGAAGCTCATTGATGTTTGTTTACAACCATGAAGTTCGAACCAATTGGAAAATCATTGCTTCAAATTCTTTTAACATTTGAGAGTCTACTTGGAAACTTGAGGTTTAATGTTTAATCCATTGGCCTCATGTTAAGCATATGTTTGTGGAATAATGCAAAATTTAATATTTGTGTAAATGTTTTTTCTTCAAATGACTTTTGAAGCCCATTGAACTACATATATATTTTGATTATGGTAATTGAACTATAACTAATAAAATATTAGCCAATCAGAGATTTTCATCTTCTATATGTCCAATATCAAGTATATTAAAAGTGAAGTTTTGGCTAATTGAATACAAAAGATATATAAATATTTTATGGAATCCTCCTTTTTGGTACCTCCTTTCAACAATATTCATGTATCATTATTTGCTTGGAATGAAATTAAAGTGATAATGGGAATGCTCTTATTTGTACTACTATGCAAAAAAATTGTGTGGTTGTTGGTATTTGGTTGACATGGAATGATAATAGCTTGTTACAAGTTGGTTTAAGCTTTGACTGGGACATGAACATTCATAATATAGCAATCATTTCAGCCATATTACTCTTGTTCGTGTGATGTATATCTTTGCAAACCTTTTTGCAAATGTTTGGTATGTAATAAAATTATTTTAAAAAATAATTGTTTGATAATTTACACCCAAAATGTTCAAATAGTTTTAAAAATGTTCAAAATTAGTGCACAACAAAACCCTCACACTTGGCTTTTTGACCTTGTAGCTTTCAAGCCACCTAGCAATGAATTTCGACTTAGTACGAGAAGAACCATCGATTCACATAATTGGTCATTGCGCTTGGTTGAAAAGCCAGTGGCACGAATCTACCATGTGTAGGATTATGATTGAACGCTTCTAAGTCAGAATCCATGCTAGAAGCGATGCTTTCTACCTCCTCGGTTGTTACCCAACTATTAGTAGAGGCGCTTTGTGCGCCCCCAAAAGCATGTGTCAAGAGCCTCCCCAAGGCGGCGGAAGAAGCTGCGCCTAAGTGCTTTGCATCACAATTTCAAACAATTGGGGAAACATTTTAACTGATATGCATTAAGGTTCTAAGCTCTTTACTTTAGTGCATTGAAGCTTAAAGGTCTTTGGTTAGGTGTGTTGAAGCTTCGTGTTGAAACTATAGGGCCTTTAGTTGGCCTTCTAGGTTTTTGAAGGTTTGCATTGTAATTTTGCATCATTTGTCGTTGGTGTTTTGAACCTTTGTGTTGAAGCTCCACATCAAGTTGACAATGTTTTAAGACCTTATGTTGACATTGTAAGGTTTATTCAATTGTCCTTTTGGGTTTGTTGAAGCTTTCTGTTGAAGCTCCTTGGGGTCTTTGGTTGTCCTGAAGTGGGTGCATTGAAGCTTCTTCTATTGCCTTTGTTTGTTATTTTTTGATTTATTTCATTTTTTTTATTTTACAAATTGTGTCTACTCGATTTGAGTTCATGGACATTTATTGTACAAAAGAACTTCACAATATAAGGTCTGATGATGTCGTTATCAACAAGCTTGAAAATTCAATTTTGTCAAAAGAGATGTTGTAGGAGATTGAGGAATAGTTGGTGAAGATCAACGAATTGAAAAAAAAACACTTTGGAAGCAGTGATTAACTCAATTCACAACCAATGTGAGTTTCTAGGTTCCTTTTCATCATGTAGCAAAATCATGGGCCTAGTTTGTTTTGAGTGATAACATTGTTGAAGTTGACGTGCAAGGGGTGGTGCAACCCATGAGGTGTGTGATGTGTCACTCTTTTGAAAAATCTTCAAGTTTACAAAGTTCAACCAAGTCTCAGAAAGGATTTATAACTTACAATCCTAAACATGGCATTACATCATGTAAAAACATGTTGCAAATGAACATAGTTTGGATTTGCAGAAATTTCTTTTACACAAAAATTCTAATGTAAAATGCAGATGATGGTGGTAAAAGATAAAAATGCAAGCAAAGGGCATTTGCCACACCTACATCCATCACCATTTTTTTTGGAAGTGTGAGGCCTTACAAAAAATCTAACCCCATTCAAATGGCATTTATTGAGGATCTAGTTTTGATGATTGTTAAGGGCTATATGCCTTTGTCTATTGTGGAGAGCCCTTAGTTGAGGTGAATGGTGTTGTGCCTTTGTGGTCAAGTTTAGTTTCTTTTTTGGAAATAACTTGTTCATGAACACCTTTTTACTCAACTACAAAAAACCAAGGCAACTTATGTGCTTCTTGCCATTGTTTGATGTGCATTTGGGATAACAACATTTGAGCTCTAGATGTAAAGGTCAGGCCATGACACTTTTGCCTTGGTCATCAATTGCATTAACCCTAGCTAGGTTCCTTGTCACATTATTGTTGGACTATTTGAAGCACCTGATATTTTTAGTGTAGTTCTTGTAGAGCAAGTGAAAGTTTTGTTGGCAGAATTCAACTTGACAAATAAAGTCATCATGTATGTCAAAGATGAAGGAACTAACTTGAATTCTCTCACAATTGCCTTCATTTATGTTATCTCATGTGAGCCTCTGTAGTTATTTCAACCATTTGTTGGCTTCTACTTTGGTCATGTTGTGCCAAAGGCATGTTAGTATGCCATGAATGAAATTAACGTGGGTGTGGGCATGAAGGAAGTTAATTTGAAAGATGCACAAGCTGCTTTTCAAAAGACAATTACCTGGACTAAAAAGTCTGGTAAGGGCACACTTGAGTGGGAAAGGGCTTGCCATGAGGGTGGCATGTAACACAAAAAACTTTAAACCCTGGTGAAAACACATTTTGTTTCCAAGGTAATTTTAATCCAAGAAACCTTGGAGTACACGAATGTTATCAACATTTGTTACACCTAACAAAGTTCAACTCTATAGGTTAGGGTTCCCAATGGGTTGACATGGGCTATTACTCAAATAGTAATTTAAACCCTAAACTGAATTGTTCATCAATGCTTGTTAAATCGACGTAGAAGGTACTTGCTATTATTTAATGCATTGTTTGTTGCTTTAACGATCATGGGGGCAATGAGGAGGAAGTATGTGCATCAGGCTGCTATTGTTCCTCCACTTTAATGTGGTGAAATTGATCAAGAGATATAAATCTTGTATGGCAAAATGGTTGTTAAAGTCGTTAGGGACTTTATAGACTTAGTGTAAGTACATTCCCTTATTAGACTTACACAGATGTGGCATGAACATCCTAGACCATATACATGGCCAACACTGGTCTTACCTCTTTTCTTCTTGCTTCAGCAAGTGCATCCTCCTTCTCCGTTGCTAGTTGTTGGGCAATCTCATCAAATAACTTGTTATTTTTGCTTCAATCTCTTTCTTTACTTCTTCAGAATTCAGAGCCTCATTGACTTTCTTTCGTATGGCTTCCTCCACTCTTCTGGCAGTTTCTTCCTCAATAAGTTTCAGTTCAGCCTCCACCTGTGACCGAGATTAATTTAGGAACTTAATCAGTAAGCAAAAGAGGACAGAATAAAGAAACCCTTACAATCAAGGACATATGATGTTGGGTAGACCAACTCTACAGTCCCCCAGTATTCAGAAAATAATCGAAGGTACAACACTAAATAAAAGCAAGGCAATACCTCTTCTTTTCTAGCTCTTCCTCCTCACGAGCCTTGCCAAGGACTCGCTTTCGTTCCAAGGAGATAAAACTGGAACTTCGAGACCTACGATCAGGGGATAGTGAGGGACTGTGCCGCCTTCGCCGAGGTGATCTAGATCTACTCCTGTGCCTGGTACACAAGGTACATTTAGTGAGTGAGAATACCACAACTGACATGCCATTCTCAAATGAACAAGAAGCAGAGTGTCAACTCCATGTCATCTGGGTTTTTTAAGACCAATTTCAGTGCAAACTTCTCTCACTAGGCAGGTCATTGGTTATGATCCCAAACCATCTGCCCCTAAAACTTGTAAGATGTGGAGACTTTCTTCTCGCCATCTACCACTTTTAAGTCCTCAACCCCTGTTCTTTAGTCAAGAAAGTTGACTCTAACCCTTGACATAGACTTCGCTGACACGAGTTGACTTGAGAAACCATACCCTACACTGAAAAACGGACACGGCGCCCAAGATCAAAACAACAGGGTTGGCGCATCTATGGTACCGTTACCAGAGGTGAGAGGGCGACCATCAGGGTTCAGCAGAGGCACAAGTAGCGAATATAAGGTTCCTGAAGAGACCCTCCCAAGATCTCATGCTTTTCTCCAAAACAGCGGCTGCGTCATCAAAACCCCTCCTTCCAAGCCTGTCTGCTTCCACCTCATTCTCATACTCTTTTTCCTTCTCAAGAATTTTGTTGACAAATTCTCATCTGATTCTCGACAACTTCACTCTCACCTGGCTTTTTCTAGCCCAACAACGACATCAGCTGAAGGTTTTGAGAAAGACGCCAAGCAGGGGCCATTGTTTTGCTCACTGTAACACACCTGCCATGTCCATGTAGATGGGCAGGAGAGCGGCTTCTACGGTCCCGCCTCCTTCTACTGCTGTGCCGGTCCCTTGCAGGCGATGGAGACCGTGCTGGTGATCGCCGCCTGACCTTGCGAGATGGCGACCTTGAAATTGATCGAGTCATTCCTCTCCCCCTTTTACCTGTGGCTTTTACCTGCTTCATGTCATGTTGCCACCAATAATTACACATTAAATAATTGGAAATTCATTTGAAAATTTAAAATATTTGCTCAAAATTGAGTTTAATTGTTAAGTTATTCATTGGAAAAAAATTGCTCGATTGGGTGGTCTGAAATTTTTTTTTAATAGTTATCTTGAGTGAATTAATAATTAAATGTGTAACATGGTTTGATAGGTTTGTGAGAATTTCAAAACACGAATGGAAATGTTAGAAAAGGGAACATTATTTTCAATGTTCAACAGAATAAGGTGGTTGTGTGTAGGCTTGAAGATTTGTTTTTCAGCCCAATGGGATTGCTGGATTCGGTGGTCCAAATTTGTTTTCTTAGTTAACTCGAGTGAACTAGGCTAACAGTTCAACAAGTTTGTGTTCCTATGTGGGAGAGGCAGTCATCTGCTGATTCCACTTTTGGTTTTACCAGTTCCGCATATAATGTCAGTCGACTGTGATCACAGAAAACTGTTCTGATGCGAATCAACGGTGGAGAATACGGTTAAGTTCCGGAACGTGTCTCACCTCTCTGCAGGCTGGCAGCGTCCTAACCGTTATGAATTCTGGAATTGTCGTCTTCTCCGGCAAAGGTAGGGTTTGCACCAAGGCCGGAACGCGTGTATGTGTTGTCTCTCTCCGCGCAAGAAGACGCCACCCTTCGAAAGAGTGTTGCAGGAGATTGAGGGTCCTGGGAGATACTCTACGGGTATCCTATCTTAGCTTCTTCAGCACGCTGATGTGGTTTCAAATCTGTCTTTTCCCTGCCATTTTATTTGCGTTTCATTTTCTTAAGCACTCGCGAAGAAGAACGGTTTTCTCCACGAGGACGCGTCCTGTGGACTAACGCAGAAAAAACTGGGTATGCATTGTTGGTTTCTTCGTCTGTTTTCTTTTCCCCCCTTTCCCCCCGGAGAGTATCTGTTGTGTTGCTGAACTTTTTTTTCTCCTTTATGCATTGTGTTCTGTAAACTAGGGTTTGGCGCTCTGTGGAAACGGAAAGTTGGTTTGTAGATGCCGGCTTGCAGTGGTGCTTGGTTGCGTAGAAGCTAGAGAAAATTGCTTTGCAGATCCCTTGTGGTAACCTTCTTGGTTGAGGTGTTCGTAATCACTGCTGTTTTGGCGTCTTCTTCTGGTGATAATTTGCAATATCAGATGCAGGTGAAGAGAGTAAGAAACCGCGAATGGCTTTCGAGGATGTGGGGTCATTTTTGTGGAGTATGAGGGAGAGGATGTGTTGTCGATGACGTCGAGTGGGCGTTGGGGAAACGATCGATGCGTGGCTTGAGGGTACGGGAGAGGCGGGAAAGCAGTTGAAGTTGAGACCTATCTTTGGTTGGTCTCTTGTGCGTTTTCTGATTCTCGAAGTAGAGAAAAAGCTGTGAAGGAGCGATGGGGGGTAGTAAAGGAAAGGCGCGGAAGAGAAGGGAAGCAAATTACAGTGCGGCGCACCCGGGGATAACGCCACAGTTAGCGCCTCCTCCGTCTGCCAAAGATATTGTGGCCATTCCTTCCAAGTTGCGACGCATTATGAGTCTTAAAGCTCCTTCCGCTCCTAGTAAGGCTGCTTTCCTATTAAACCCCGGACCTCTTGAAACCCTAGGTGAACTAGAAGTAGTACATTGTGCGTGTCATTTGGTGGGATGAGGAGTGCAAGATTTGCTAAGAATTATATGAGCCCCCTTTTCTTCATTGGGCTGCTTGTTGCAGAGCCCCCTAGCCTGATTGCTTCAAATTCCACATGCTAAGTCCCACACCACTAAACCCTAAACCCTTTGGAACAGAATTCTCTAAACCCCTATGAGCACTTTAACGCCATAAAACTGCATTTGAAAGTGGTAACTGCGGAGCCAGAACCTGCAAATCAGTCTCATTAAATCTCTAAAGAGGGAGTTAGTTAAACCCCAAACATGTCCAGTAAGCTTCTCATTGAGATTGTTTGAAAGAAGGGAATGTGCTGGTAACAGTTAGAGAAATCAGCCTCAATCAAATTTTTCACACCTAAATTTCTACATGAGTGGCCAGCATCGGGTTTGAGCTATTTGATATCAAACTAGAAGATTTTTTCTCTGAAGAACCAAGGCACCTTTGGATATGTTGGGTTCATGGTTGGCTTCAGTTTTTGCTGTGAGTGATATTCAGGCCACAAAGAACAACAGGTGGGTGCTGCAAATGCTGCTCACAACAAACATCCAAAGGTCAGCTCCATGCTATCTCCATTCAAGCTATTTGTGTGCTTTGTGATCCATCAGTTTGTTCCTCGTCCAACAAGAGAAATCCTGTTGCTCCTTTTTTGCTCCTAGTGAAAAATTTCTCCTCCTTCTATTCACTCCTTCAGCAGCTGATGGAATCACTGATCTGATTGCAGACACCACCAAATACAAAGGGTGGGAAGCAAGTGTCATCAGCAGGAAAGCTTGATGCCAGCAAGCTAGCACCTCCACCTACTAGTGACAATAAAGAGCCTGTAGTTGAAGAAGTAGGAGGAAACCAGAGTGTCCCTAAAATCAGCAAGAGGAGGAGAGCAGAAGAGGAGCTCAAAGCACTTTCAGAGAAATTCCAGGCAACACCTATTCGCAAAGGCATCCGAGAAAAAAGAAAAAAGTAATGGTCATCCAAGCCAGGGCTCAAAAATGTTGTGTTTACTAGAAATAGAGATAGGTCGATCCTCTTTGATACAGGATCATGTTCTCCATACTTCAACAGGAATGTGAACTGGCATAGTGATGGGTCGTGTCTATGCTTTTGGACTGTGAACAGGTATCTGGAAGAGAAGAAGAAGAGGAAACGATTGAAAGGCATCACTTATGAGCCTGCACCAGAGCGTGAGATCATTGCTTTTGGAGATGTTGTACAAGGACCACCCAAACTCTCATTTCCTCCTAAAGCAAAGGTCAGTACACTTCCAACTCCTTACCTTAAACTCTTCCAACATACCCACAATTTTCATGATTTTTGTGGATTTTGGGCCATCTATAGCTGATGGTCAGAGAATGTTGTGTTCTTCTCCTCTGACGTGTAGTTTGGCACTGTACAAAACGCAGTGACAAATGTGTTTCTATAAATGCTTGTTTTCTTTCAGAGTTGGCCATAAAGTGATGAGAAGGTTCTCATTCTTACCAACCTTTATATCATGTTGTGGGATTGATTGATGGGGACTTATTTTTCAGATAACTAAGGAAGAGAGACCTGCATCACATGAAAGGATAAGGTCACAAGTTATAGAAGCATACCGACAACGCAGGGCTGGTGCTTCCAGGCTAATCAAAGGTTCTGTTGTCATGTTAGATGGTCCAAAAGTGGAAGACTCTTAATATGATATTCTCTTAGAGAGTTCTCGGCTCTGGGACTGTTGTCCTCTCTCTGTTATGTGAGGTTATTGCTCAAGTAGTAAATGTAGCTCCTCTTGTTCCTAGCCAGAAGGATTTTGCAAGAACATTTTACTGTAGGCTAAATCTGTTGCAGATGAATTGCCTTGTCTGGAATCCTAACAGTGTTTGTGAATACTGGGGGAAAACTTCAAGGAAAGAGTTTCAGATTGTGTCAGGGAATCTCTGCTGTTCCGGTTGCAGATGTACTCAACTTACAACAAACATCAGTTCAAAACATTTGTTGGTTGATTCCCCACTTTCCCCACTTTCACCAACTTGGGTCTTAATATCCATAGCCAATCTATTGGTTAAGGTTAAGAGATTTCACCAAGCCCGATGTGGCAGTTCATTGTTGTTGCTGAGCTAGCCTCTCACAATCCAATAGCATTGGATAATGATCTAACAAGCAAGTTATCATTCGGTGTTGTGTAGCATGCTTGCATTTTTAAAGAAGCACACAGCAAAACAAATGGAGGTGAAAATTGTAAGCTTGCAGACACATCAGCAAGTATCTCATTTTCATCAACACTCTAGAACATTGTCCATGGATCTACCCGTCCCCACCAATCCACAATCCTACTGTAAACAAGTCATTTTGTTTGGCAACCCCATGAAGTGTTTTTTTCTTTTTCAATTTTGTGCTGTAGAGTGGTAATCGTGCATAACAAGCTAAAGAGAAAATGTCAATCATTTATAACAATTCAAGCATCATTTTATAATCTTTACTACTTAAGTAATTTGAAATCCAGTGATTTCTATGAAATGAATTTCATCGAAAACCCCAAAATTGATAAATTTGCCATCATGTGAAATTTTATTACATAGTTCAAATCTCCATTTAGTTGCACTCATATGTATTATGGTTCACATAGAAGTGCTTATATTGACATACTACCTATGGGAAGCACATGTTTCTATTGGATTACTGGCTAATCCATGTGTTGTGCATGGAAACACATAGAAAGTGGTGCTTTTGTGGCATATAATATAAATTTTGTATCCTCATGTAATGAGAGCTCCCCAACTTGACTAGTACAATAGGTATTGTTGGTTGGTCTATAGTAGTGTAAAGACTTGCGTCAATATTTCCCAATGTAATTGCAAGGCACCTTACCTAGCATATTTTTTTCCTCCATTGTTTGCGGGGCATTTTGAAAAACAAAACACGCACCAAAGTAGGTGTTCCCTTTTTTGAAATGCACCCAATTTATTTTTTATTTAATTTTCACAAGATACCTACCATGCATCATGGGAAAAAATGAAAAATAATTTGGACCCCTTACTTTGGTATTGCCTTCACCCTAGCGGCTTACCTATGACATAAAGCCAGCCCTCAAAGAACAATTCAAGTATAACTTTAGGGGAGGCACATCTATCCAATATAATTTACCTCCGCAATTGCATGAAGGTGCATTTCATTGCAAAGAAGGTTTTCTCATTTAAAATTCCACATTTACTAGACAAGCTTGCAAAGTCATAAAGATTTTATCTCTCAACCACTGACTCTGCATATGTCTTGTTTGATCTCATTTGTCGACCTCCTTTCCATGAAGGCATAACCAGAATCAAATCAAAATAAAATAATTCTTCAAATGGATTTATAATTTTGCTTGAAAGATCTATTGTCAATTGACTTTTTAAATGCAAATTTTGAAATTAATACTTAATAATGAAAAACTATCTTATTTTTTATCATTCAATTCATGTAAAAATATTTAATATATAATAATTTATTATGAGTTTTGTTACTATTTTATATCTACTTTGCAAGTAGAAAAAAAAGCAATAAAATTGTTGATTTTATCTTGCTAATGCCCACCATACGATAGAGCTATGGCCTATCTAATTGTATTTTGTGTGTTGTGCTTTAACATGTTTCGAAGAGATGTGTAGTTCTGTTTGTCCTGCTGGAATTTGTATCCTTTCTTTCTTGCTAGGCAAGGATGAACATTTGAGCAAAATAATGTATGGGTAGATTGGAAGTTATTGTTCTGTACCTTAAGAAAAAGAAATGAAGATGATGACCGTGTTTAGGTTCTAGGGTATGTCAGGTCCTGTACTTTGCCAAAGAAAAAAAATTTAAGTGAGGAGGAAAGTAATTGATGTGTGTAGAATGTTACAGTAGTATAATTGTGCATGGAGCTATTGTTCAGGATCTATGTTTGAGCGTTAAGTTTACAGAGAGATTGTTCATGATCTTTGGTGTTGTGGGTGTGTTAGAGGATGCTACAAAAAGGAAAAGGAAATGTTGAAGTGAGGTTGGTGAATAATTTATGTGTGTAGAATGTTGCATTAGTATAATTGTTGCATGGTACTATTGTTTAAGATCTATATTTAAGCGTTAAGTTTACAGAGTGATTGTTCATGATATTTGGTGTTATGGGTGTGTAAACACGTTGCAAAAAGGAAAATGAAATGTTTGAAGTGAAGCTGGTCAATAATTTGATGAGTTGTGGGTGAAATAGAGACAATCTGGGGACGTTATACAACTCATCTCCTGTGGGTTTTCTGTTTAATTATGGCAAATGTTGGGTGATTTCTTGGGTAAGAAAACCCCAATGAGAGTTGAGCATTTAACATTTGATCCATTCCATTCATTTAAACTTGTTAGGGTACTGTGCGTGTATGTAAGATGGTAACTGAAATGTTACATTATGCAATCTATGAGGACTGCACATGTGTGCAATGTTAGATCGCACATAGAATGAGGTCGTCCTCAACTTGCAGCATAAAGATCTGTTTGTCTTATTAGGATTGCCAAAGTTTGAACCTTCGACAAGTCTTTGGTTGCTATGTTATGATACCCTACTTTTTCAATCACACTAAGTTTTATAGTACTTAGAACATTTTAACTGATATGGGCGATCGTGTAAAAGACATGTATTTCAAAATGGGCATTCATGGATGAATTTTGTTTACGATCACATTAGTAATGACACAAATAATGATGTTGTCAATGATGTTAAAGATATCATTTGTGGTTTCACCTCCCTTTCTAGCGATAAGTTTCACAAAGAACAACCTTGGGCTTGCTTGGGTATTATCAGTGGAATTCTTAGCCTTTTCATGGCATTTGATAGGTGTTTAATTAGCTTGCATGTGTATTCATTTGCATCATAGTCTCTTGCCAATGAATGAAATATTGTAACTAACCATTTGTGTCTTCTAATTTTTTTAACTTTCCATAGCATTCAATAGGTGTTTAACTAGCTTGCATGTGTGTTCATTCACATCATAGTCTTGCCAATGAATGAAGTATTGTAACTAATCATTTGGTCTCCTCAAACAATATAAAACTTACACCTCATACCCTTGTTCACCATTGATTTCAATTAACAAAGGTGGTTTGAGAACTTTTCCTATAACAGTGGTTGCATAATAAGGTTCCAAAAAACAAACATGAAACATGAAATGGATTTTCATGGAAATTGGAAACTTGAGCTATAATGCCACATCATTTATTTTCTTCATGATGGTGAATGGACCAAGTCTTGGTAGTCCAATTTCTCAAAAGATTTGATCTTTTGTCATCAAAAACCATACTTGGTTTTGACCTCGAAACTTGGTTGTTTCTTGTGATGTTCATCGACATTCTTCTTAGATTATTGTTTTGCACTTTTTTGAATTAAATACAAGTTGAATTCAAATGTCCACTAACCACAACCTAATCTTGGGCTTCAAGATTTATGGATTCGTTCATCTTGGATATCAAACCTAGAATGCAAATCATGTTTTTTAGCTTAAAAAACAAGGTGTTTGTTGTGTTTTAAATACCTTAAGGTAATTTAGGTTATAGCCTATGTTATTTTAAGCTATCCTAGGTTATTTTAAATTATACCCTAGATTATACCTGTAAATTATTATAAATTGATTACCTTAAAATATTTATGGGTTATATTTTAACTTAATATGAGTTTTTTACATTATGTTATTTTAAGTTAAACTATTTAATTAGACATAAACTACACCTAAAGTTATTTTATTTTAAGTTATTATATGTTATTTCAAGTTATACCTTAAGTTATTCAAATTCTACTCTATGTTCTTATAGATTATTTATCATAAGATATAATAACTTATAATAACTTGAAATATGTTTGGTGGCATCAAAAACTATACTACTTTCACCAAATGTGAATACACATACATGATATGTGAATCTTTTAACAAGACATAGGAAGAATCACTACTTCCCCATTTTTGATAGTAGAGTCTTGCTACAACATGATCACCTTCATCAAAATAAGTCCCCCAGGGATCAGTGATAGCTTTCCATACCTTATGAAGTGCTTTGGTAAAAAGAATTAGATAGAAAGACACACCTTCTGAATAGCCATCCTCAAATTAATTATTAAGTTGTCACTAACCTCCAAAACATTAACCATTTCATCACCTACACAATATATAAGAACCCAAAATCAATTCAAATTAGGACCAATGAAAATACACAAATGCACCTAAGATGCAAATAGGACAACATGATTTTGAACGCCCACCTTCTATTCCAAACTGCCAATCTCCATCCCAACCTTCAATCATGGTATCTCACAAAGATTGAATATCTTGAGGTTACGGTACCTTTGGCACCCAATGCCCATTCCATGGGATATTAATGCACATGTTTGGGGTTTAACTAACTCCCTCTTTAGAGATTTAATGAAACTGATTTGCAGGTTCTGGCTTCGCAGTTACCACTTTCAAATGCAGTTTTATGGCGTTAAAGTGCTCATAAGGGTTTAGAGAATTCTGTTCCAAAGGGTTTAGTGGTGTGGGACTTAGCATGTGGAATTTGAAACAATCAGGCTAGGGGGCTCTGCAACAAGCAGCCCAATGAAGAAAAGGGGGCTCATATAATTCTTAGCAAATCTTGCATTCCTCATCCCACCAAATGACACCCACAATGTACTACCTCTAGTTCACCTAGGGTTTCAAGAGGTCCGGGGTTTAATAGGAAAGCAGCCTTACCAGGAGCGGAAGGAGCTTTAAGACTCATAATGTGTCGCAACTTGGAAGGAATGGCCACAATATCTTTGGCAGACGGAGGAGGCGCTAACTGTGGTGTTATCCCCGGGTGCGCCGCACTGTAATTTGCTTCCCTTCTCTTCCGCGCCTTTCCTTTACTACCCCCCATCGCTCCTTCACAACTTTTTCTCTACTTCGAGGATCGGAAGATGCACAAGAGATTGACCAAAGATAGGTATCTGCGACTAGAAAAATAAATGAAGAACAAGTGTGGCCAACACAAAGACAATAACGGAATCGTGCCTCGCTTCTCAAACCCTAGGCTACAGCGCAGCAAGAAAAGTGAAAGAAGAAGGTGACAGCAGCCGTTGTTGCTGTCGCCTTCTTCACTGCAGCGTAGTAAAAACAAAAAAGGTGATTTCGTTGCGTTGCACCATGGCAGTAAGAAAAAAAAGGTGACTTCGTTTCACTGCAGCGCGGCAACAAAAAAAAAAAAAAAAGGTGACTTCACTGCGCTGTAGCACAAGAACAAGAAAAAAAAAAGGTGACGACATCGCGGTTACCATCGCCTTCTTCGCTACGCTGCAACATTGCAGCGCACTGTAACAAGAAAAAAAAGGCGACTTCGCTGCGTTACAACGCGGCAGCGAAGAAAAAAAAAAGGCGACTTTGCTACATTGTAGCGCGACAACAAGAAAAAAATAAGAAGTTGACGGCAATGTGGCTGTCGTCGCCTTCTTCGTTGCGTTGTAACGCAACAAGAAAAAAAAAAGGTGACTTCGTTGCTCTACAGCACGGCAAGAAGAAAAAAAGGCGACCTCGCTAAGCTGCAGCGCGGCACCAAGAAAAAAAAAACGACTTCGTTCCGCTGTAGCACGGCAATAAGAAGAAAAAAAGAAAGTGACTACACTGCGCTACAACGCAGCAACAAAAGAAAATAAAAAAGAAGGCAACTTCGCTGCATTGCAACGTGGCAACAAAAAAAGGCAACTTTGTTGCGTTGCAACACGGGAGCAAGAAAAAAAAACGACTTCACTGCACTGTAACGCAACATCAAGAAAAAAAAAACGACTTCGTTACGTTACTGCGCGGCAACAAGAAAAAAAAAACAAACGACTTTGTTGCGCTTTAACGCGGCAGCAAGAAAAAAGAAAAAGAAGGTGACTTCGTTGCGCTACTGCGTGGTAGCAAGAAAAAAATAAGAAGAAAGCAATGGCAGTGTGGCTATCATCGCCTTCTTTGCTACGTTGTAGCGCAGCAAGAAAAAAAAAAGGCGACGGCAGCCATGCTGCCTTTGCCTTCTATGCTGCGCTATAGCGCAACAAGAAAACAACGCCTACCATTGCCTTCTTTGCTACGCTACAATGCTACAAGAAAAGAATAAGAAGAAGAAGGCAATGGCAGCCCTGTCTTACTGAGCGAACCAATTGAAAAGTTGGTCCGGTTGTGCCATTGACCCTTATAGCGGATGAGGCCTCGAAGTAGAGGGTCTTGACCCAGTGGACCTAGGTTTCACTAAAGCCTAATTTAGACAGGGCTGTAAACAAGAATCCCCATTCGATTTTGTCAAAAGCCTTTTCAAAGTCGAGTAGGAGTAGGACTAGATGCTGCTCGTTTTCCTTTGCCCACTCTATGGTTTCTTGAGCCATAAAGGTGTTGTCTATGATGTTTCTGCCTTCCACAAAACTCGTTTGATTGGGTCTGATAATGTGTGTGAGGGCCATTTTTACCCTCTTGGCGAGTATTTTTGCCAATACTTTATACGTACTACCTAACAAAGTGATTGGCCTCTAGTTACTGAGCTTGGCTCTGTCTCCCGCTTTGGGGATGAGGGTTATTAGCCCTTTGTTGATTGAGGCTGAAGCTCTCCCGGTGCAAAGCATTGCTGTGAAAGCTTGAAGAAAGATTGGCACGGTCTCCTCAACACACTTGTGGAAGAACTCCATGGGCAGGTCGTCATTCCCAGGTGCCTTACCTTTGGGGAGGGCGTTGATTGCTATGTGGATTTCGCTCAGTGTGAGCTTCCTGGTTAGGGTCTCGTTTATGTCTCCCGAGACCTTGGTCGGGACGCTGGTTCAGCAACGCTTTTGTGCCTTTTCGGTGCCTAGTGTATGTGCATGCGAGGAGTAGAGCCTCGTATAGTACTCAGTTATATACTGGGTGAGGTCGTTTTGACCAGTGACGGTGCTTCCATCGATTTCTAACTCCCTTAGTAAGGTTCTTTTGTTTCCCGCGCGATGGAAGTCGAAAAAGGTTTTGGAACATGTGTCCCCGTACCTGAGCCAATTGGAGGCTGAGAGGTGTCGGTTGCGCTTGACCGAGTCTTGGAAGACTTCTGTGAACTTGCTTTGCGAATCAGATAATATTTTTCTTATCTCTTCGTTTATAGGGTTCCTCTACAACTAGATTTCCGCCAGCTTAATCTTCTTGGTGTAGGACCTGATCTGGGTCCCTTAGGCACACTTCTTTTCCTTTGACAGGCGACAGTTACATTGTGTAGTTCTTTCAATGGCTGCTTTCAGCCACGGCGCCCAGTCTTGATCGTTGGTGGGGAGCGGGGGGTCTCCGATCCAAGCTTCCAACATATCCTTTTTTTTCCTCTCGTCATTCAGTAATGAGACATCGAAGTAGTCGGATGTGCTTTTGCGGGTGTCGTGGCTTCCTTAGATCTTGATGCTTAAAGGTGAATGGTCTATGAGTTTCCTCATTGAGGCCGCAACCTCAATTCTTCCTCCTCTCTCCTCTACCATTTGCGATATCATGAATTTATCTATTCTTGATATGGCCGAATTCCTGCCTGCTCTCGTGTTATCGTAAATGAATTCTTTCTCTGACTGTTTGTGAAAATTGTCGAGGAGCCAGGCGTTTGTGAGGCCATATCTCAAGGTCATTCGGTGCCAGGAAGCGGCCTCCCTTCTGTGCATTTTCCTTGTGCCGAGAGGGCTCTTTTGGTCAGTGACTTCAAAGTGGTTGAAGTCACCACCCAGAATAACATGGTCCGATGCAAAATCGGCCTGAGTTATTCCGCTCCAAAGGAGAGCTCTTTTGGCGGAGGTTTGGGAAGCATATACGTTGATTATTGTTAATAGCCCGTTGTCAGGTGAGTGGAGAGTGACAAATTGCACTCTGCCCTCGACCAGGGTGCCGTGTTCTTTGATGAGCGAGGCCGTTGCCCTGTCTACTAGGATTGTTGTTCCGACTCCGATCCTCTGAATGCGCCCTATTGGAATGCCTTCATTCCAGAAGGAGCTCCCTCTCCAAAATTCTAACCCTTTGGCGGAGTTTTGGTTGTCATCCTTCCCTATGTGATGTTCTTGAATGAGCAGTATTTGAGGAGGAGTTTGGAGTGAAACCAGCCACGCTCTAATTTCCTTTGGTTTGGCCATGCCTCCTCTCAACCTTCTAACATTGAAGGAAACCAATGTCAGAGGTTTTTCCATCATAAGTGAGCTTGTTTCGAGCGGCCGGAGGGCCGATCGATCCCGGTGTCTTGTTGTTGTTGCTGAGGGAGGGCTCTGAGTTCTTGTTCTCTACCTTTCTGCCTGTGAGCGTTGTGGTGTTTGTGTTCTACTTGGATGCTATCATTAGTGCTAGGTCTAGCTTTGTGAATCATTTCTTTCTTGCCGCCTATGGTGAGGCAAGAAGGCTTGTAGAGCTATTCCTGTGAGCCTAGCGTACTGTGTTTCCTATGTCTGTTTTCCTCAACAGATTGTGTGTCGGGGTAGCAAATTCGATGTCATTGTTCATATCATGTGCGGGGTCAAGGACCTTCCAATGCAAGTGTCGTTTGTTCTGCATGCTCAGGGCACTGGTTCCGGTTTCAATGTGGGCTAGGATGGTACAGTCCATCCCACCTCTACTCTTCTCTTCTTGCCAGCTCCATTCCAAATGGAGCTGTTCTCTGATGTTCCATTTGTATCTTAAGATGTTATTTTCCAGCTCCAATTCTAGACACTGGATGAGGTCCACCCTTGCTAAATCTTATGTCCATTCTGTTTCTGTTGTTTCTGTTGGGCCTGTAATTTTGAAGCAGAGCGGTAGGTTCGGCGGGGTCTGATTTCTGAAGTGCACTAGTGTTTCATTTTTTTCTTCTTTCACCCTGGTGAGGATCGGCCAAATCCTGGCTCTGAGAGGTTCCTTGCTAGGCAGGACCTATATGTCGAGGGAGGTGAAGTAAGAAGGGTGTACCTCGGAGTGCATTAGGCCTCTCTTCCCTCCTGGGGTGATCTCCCTGTGTGAGGGATGTGGGGAGAGACGATGCATAATCTACCGAGGTGGGGTCTACTTGGGGTCGTGTCTCTTTCGTCCTTGGAAGGACCAACCCTCCTTCATATCCTCCTACATTTCCATTAGTGTCGCAGCTCCTGCGTTGTCTTCCCCTAAAATAGCGAAAGGGTTGGACTTTGTGGCTAGACTCGAGGCCTGGGAGCTGGCCAGCTCCTGAATTCCGAAATTTGGTGTGGAATTCAGGGTGGCTTTCAGCTTTTGTTCCCCTTCTGCTAAAAGTTCCTCGCTCGACTTGGCTTTTGAGATGAGTTGGCAGCTCAGTGGATTCCTTCATTTCCTGGTCCTGCTGCTCCTTTGCCGTGTTGGCAATTGTTTGTCTCTAGCGCTGCGCGCCAGGAGTCTTTTTCGGTGCTGTCTTCTAGCTCCCTTTGGAGGGGGGCTTGGCGGATGTGTTTCCTCCCTGTGTTGGAGGTCTGTTATGCAGGCATACTCTTGCCAGGTGCCCAAACTGTCGGCATTTTCTACATTGATTTGGCAGCCTTGAGTAAAGAATTCTTTGGGCTGTCGTTTCTCCTGTGTTTGCACCCTTGGACATGGAGGGGTTCCTGATGATCCCCATTAGTTTGCTAATGTCTCTGACTTCGATAGTAACCATTGGCCCTGCTAGTTTTTTAATGTATGAGTCGGGCGATTCTATATCAAGGACTTATTTGATGCTGCTGGCCATTATGGTCAGAGCTTTGACTGAGCGAAATTGGGCATGAAGGTCAAGGAATTACACCTTGATGGAATGTGTGAGGAGCTTTTCTGCTCCTTGTTCGTTTGGTCTGAAGTTCTCTGAGTACTTCGAGAAGGAGAAGGCCCACCCGCTCCATTCCATCACCGCGAGCTTCCTCGTGGCTTTGGCTCCATCCTCTTCTTCGAAAAGGATCTCGAAGTAGCCTTTTATTAAGAGAGTTATGGTGACAAAGGGCGTTGGGAGATGCAGCTTGAGGCAGTCTACCAGATCTTTGTAGGAAGTTCTGCCTCCTAATGTTCTTCCGATCACCGTTTTGCGCGCTCTTTGCGCCATGCATTTCTGCATGTCCCGCACCATATCTAGCGGGAAGACCGCTTCAATCTCCAGAGTGTAGTTAACCGGCGATGGGCCTTGGGTGTCTTCCCCCAAGGGGGAGGAGATTCCTGACCCACTGCCTGGGAGCGCATTTAGAAATGGAGGTGGAAGTTCCCTCACGGGAGGTGCCGCTTGTTTTTTCCGTGTGTTCATTGCGCCTAAAGCTTCCGGGGCTTCGGCGCTTGGTGTTGCAGATCCGAAACTCTTCCTGATGACATCAGATAAGGTTTCTGAGCATGAAAGGAGAGGGGAGGGATTCTGAAGTACTTGGAGAGGATGATTCTTGCTTCCAGGGCGCTCAGTCAGGCAACGATCGTGCTACGCCTTTTCTTCCTCCGGAGCTTCTGACATAAATAGCCGTTGAGAATTAAAATTGTCCGTTCTGCCATTGCTATGCATCTGGTTGCTTCGGGCTTCTCCTCTTCTCTTTGAATGTTTTGTCTATTCCTCTGGAATGACTAAGGGCGTCGGAGTTCGATCGGCCGAGTTCTTGTCCCCGGATCACGCTCCCCCCGGGGAGGGGATGCTTGCCTCAAGGGAGATCGAGTCAGGATCTTGTTCTGGCAAAGCAAGGTGGCTCCTTGATGAAGGAGTGCCATCGTTTCTTGAAATTGGGTAGATAGGTGCGTCATTGGAGATCCGCTTGCTGCTTTTGAGCTTGCCGATTTCTAAGCGATCGCATCGGCTTGCTTCTCGAATTTTGTCTGCTACTTGACGACATTCGTTCATTTTGGAATCGCTTTGCTCTCCTGAATCCGAGCAGAGATTCATCATCACCATTATGCAATTACAGAAAAAATTCAAAAGAAAACGTGAGAGAAACTATGGGGGATGGGCGCTCTCTGATGCACTCTCAAGGAGCGGAGAGCTCATCACGAAAAAGTAGCCGTTGCGGGGGGCGGGGAGCCGCAAAGAGTGATCCCCACAGAAAGCCGTAGAGAATACTATAAGGAGGAGTGGTTGTGTGAGTCGGGTGCATGTGGCTCGTTGCGTCGCTGTCGTCGCCTTCTTCTTGTTTTTCCTCCATTGCAAGCAAGAAGAAGAAAAAAAAAAAAATGCTTACCTAGGTCATGCGTGGGTCCTGCTCCATCTCCAAGCTCCAAACTTTGGCAGCTCTCCTCCAAGCTTTAGCTCCTCCTCCAAGCTTCAAGCTCCTCAAATTCGTCCTCCAAGCTCCAGCTCCTCCTCCAAGCTCCAAGTTCCTCAAGCTCGTCCTCCAAGCTCCAGCTCACTCCCCGCTGAACATTTCTGGAGCTCTGGCGATGGAGTGAGGTAGGTGGTAGGTAGGGGGGGGAGGTAGGAGGGGAGAGGTTCAGGGTAGGAGGGAGCTAGGTAGGAGGGGGGAGGTAGAGAATTTTTTGGTAGAGAATTTTGGGGTAGGGAGGATCCAGGAAAAAAAAAACCAATGCAGGCAGGGAGATGTTCATCCGCGAAACGGGTTCAACAGGCTCATCTTCAACTGGTGCATTGGTGGCTGCTGGTTCACTCCAACCCTTTTTTTAGTGCTACACACCAAGTTGAACTTCAATCATCTAATGACTTGTGATTTCACCCAATGCATCTATGGCCAGATTATAAAATCAACAAAAATATTTTTTTGTGATGTTTTCACAAGGTGAAGATATCGCTACTCACGATCTTGTTCAAGATGCTTTTGACTCCGTTGCTAAAAATGTTAATTTTCATGTCCTTCCATCATCCTCCCTCTAGTCTTCATGTCAACATGCCAATATCATGCTCACATCAAATTAGATTTGCAATCTAATTGATGTTGTTAACATGAATCCTACTCAAACAAATTTAATTTCACAAGATGTCATTTTTTGAAGAGAGGTCACAACAATCGTGACCTAGGCAAAAGACAATTTATACCATGATCAACACCCCCAAAGACTCGTGTTCTTCCTCTTGCCAACAAGTTAACAATTTTTTTCATCAATTTGTTAACACAAAATGATTAGCCCAAGGCTCAAGAGGTTTTCTTTTGTTATTTTTGCACTGAATTTACATGCAAAGGGTGTCAGTGACTCTACATTGAGTCCAAGCTGCTAGCATATTGAGGTGAGCCATTGTTGTCAAGGAGATTGGGTGATTTTTAAATGTTCCACCCATCTTCTTATTCAATATTGTTCATGCGACCATGAAGATTTTAGGTCCTAGGTGACGCCTTTTGGGGTACCTATTGCTCTCTTTTGCTGCTCCAATTGATGTGCTTCTAGATGTTGTCTCTTGCCAGGATGTTTGTCCTCTCTTTTTGTCCTTCCCTTTTGCCTTTTGGATGGCTGTTTGTTCTTTAATTAACTTTGGCCGAGTTTCTTCAAGTTGTTCTATTTGTTCCTCTTCTTCATTGCTATGGATCAAGTTTTCATTTGCATTAGCAGCAGCACTTTCTTTCGAACCCTAAGATTGAAACTCAACATAGAATTCAAACCACAGAAGTGTAATGATTGACAAATCACATACCCACTATCTTCATCAGAAATAGGCAAAAACACCTTGCTCTATGTACTGTTAGGCAGTGGCCACCATCACTTCCTAAGTCAAACATCAGGTTTCTTCCTTTCTTTTAAGAAATGGGCATTGCGGATCCAGGTACCTAGTGAACTTATACAAGGACATTTCTTTCACATTGGAGTAGTAGCATGTTTAGCATTTAGCACACTGATAAATTGTAAAATTGGCTGCTGGGTGTATATACTATATCAGCTGCATTAGTCCTGAAGCTTGTAAGTAATGTTATGGACCTTGGCTAATGATGATAAGGTAATTCTTTGGGTTCAAAGCAAATGCCATGGGATGTTCTTTGTAGTAGAGAACCCTCTGGCTGTAACCAGAATCCAGATCCTGGTTAATATGCCTTTTCCTTCACCTAGCCTAGTAGCCTAGTCTGATGAGCTCTCTCTGGTCTCTTTCTCTCTAGCTACCAGTAAATTCAAGCAATTAGCTTCCTTTTTCTTTTGCTTCCACATATTTCCACGGCTTTTTTCAGTTTTGTGATGAAGCCATATTGGTGATCAATTGCCGGACAGAAATGCAAATAGGTAGGGAATTAAGGAGTTTAGCCTATTTGGTAAACGGCAGCTGGAGCTGGAAGTAAACTTGAAGAGACTTCACCAGTTCATGATACCTATTGTTTGAAACAGATTCATAAATAAACCACTTGCCTACCTTAAGTATCACGACCACAACACTCCAATGAAGGTGCAAGGAAACACATACACAAAGGAAATCAATAGGTTACATGAAAAGAAGACGTGGGGGGGGGGGGTGAGTTGACAGCCAACACAGTGGAAGAGGTGGAGTGAGGAAGAGGTTGTAAAGACAGAAGCAATAGTAAGCAGGGGCTGCCATTCACACTTCTAACTAGAATTGTAAAGGTTGTAGATACCAGACTTCGTGTGTGTAGTAGGCAAAGCACATTTTGTTGTACTATGGAATCACCTCTCCTTCTTTTTGAAAAAATTGGAATATTGAATGACTGACTCTGATTAAGAAAGTATAGTTGCACTTTGGCAATATTACAACTGTTTGCAGCATGAGGTGTCTTTTGTTAGGTGAAGTTTTTAAATGTTGAGAACTGGCTAGGGTAAACTGGCACATCACCGATCACCTGCCTATGATCGAACATTTATTTTATATCTTCATCATATGTGCTTCATTTTAAATGAGTTAAAATGTTATGGGAGCATTGCCTCAAGATCTAGAAATCGTCTTTGGAGTGCAAAGAAAAACAAGTAATGAAAAAATAACAAGAAAAAAAAGAAGCTTTTCAACTTACAAAACATATTTTTATTTTATTTTGGAGCCCTCCTACTTTTAAATCTCATAACTTTCTTATTTCTTATTTATTTCAAAAAAATTAAATGCTATAAGTGCGCCATCTGAAGTTTTTACAAATCATCTTTCAACTCTAATAACAACATACAAGGAATATTTTGGGTGTTTGGGATCAACCTTTGTAGCATTCAATAATTTAATTTTTTTGAACCCCTCTATTTTGGGGGGCCATAATTTTCTCAATTCTATTTTTGACAATTTTTAGTGTGCCAAATGCACCAATAGGAGAGGTTCAAGTTTGGTTTGGACATCAAAAACAACAGAGCCTTCCCTTTGGATCCAGCTGCCTTGAGAGCCCTTAAGTGTTAGATCACCGGCCGATTTTACCCTTTGTCTCACCAAAATAAAACGTCACAAATAATTGACAAAAGGTTAGTGTTTATTTTAGTCCTAATTGGTTACAAGTATATAATGAAAATCTAAAGTTTGTAACAACTTCTAGGATTTGTGTGCACGCAATATACCATAATGCTAAACAAGAAACATTAACAAAAGCTAGTGGTGGTCCATGGAGCAATGGTTATGGTGATGGATAGACAAACAAAAATTACAAAACAATATACACCCATAGTTCATGTCTTTGCCATTAGCCTAGGCCAAAAATGGCAAAGAACACAAGTAACCAAAAAACATTCTTTGCAACCAATGAGGTGAGGCAACATGCACCTAAGGGCCCAAGTTCTTTTTTTCTTTTGGGGGAGGGTGGGGGTATTAGAATTTTTGGTCCAAATGGATTCTCAACATGTTTGTCAAGTTCCCAATGTGTCCCCTCAACATGTTCCCAATAGCTCCTCACTTTATCCCATATCATTTGGCCTAAATTCTAATCTTGTAACCTATAAAAATCAAACCTAAATGAAAAGATTACAAAAATATTTAATTTGGGATTGTCCAAAGCTTTATTTTGTTTCATTTTTTTGCGATGGGCCAATCAAAGATGCCCATCACAGAAGAAAAAAAGAATGAACTTTGAAGGTCCCCCATAATTAATTAACATGAGTCACAATGTTTCTACCATACCTCAATAACCCCAAAATGCCATCAAACTAACATACTATATGACCAACACAATGAAGGCAATGAAAGCTTGCAATCAGAAGAAGCTTTACGGCATTGAAAGGGGAAAAAAAAAAGTGGAGAAACTTATTTTGACAAATGGAGCAAGAGGATGGATGGGAATGACAAAACTTGTTCAAATCTGATGGTTCGGGTGTCATAGCCCTAGTGATGGATAAAAAGGTTGGCAAAGCACTTGATGAAAAGGGAGCAACTAAAGTGAATTGAACGTGGAGCATGTGGAGCACTTGTTGGACGTGTAGATTGGTGCAACATGGGCATGTGGATTTTGTGGGAGTAAGGCCCTAGGGAAGGGCCCATATGAGGTGGAGCCAAAACACTACCCCAGTTTTGGTAATGCCCTTCCCCTAGGGCCTTGCCTTATGTAATAACCAGTGCATTTTTCCTTTTCTTTTTCCTCTGAAATCTGATGTAGGGTTTCACAAGGAAAAAAAAAAAGCACCAGGAGTTCCAAGAACTAAAATGTTAATTATGGCAGGCATTTTGGCTTCCAAAATGCCCTACCTTGAAATGCAACACTATTGTATGAATAACTAGACTTGTAGGTACACAAAAAGGAATCGTGCCAAGTTATTATTAGGAAAACCGAGCAAGTCAAGTAGACCCAACAAGACCTATCCATTATGCTTTGTAAGGGCATTGAGTTAAAAAGAGGTAGACAAGGCCATGATAAAAACATACCTTGTTTGGGGGTGAATATATTGAGTTACTATATAAGATGATATAATTTATAGGTGTTGCAAAAGTTTGAATCCACATTAGGGTTGAAAGCAAACTATAGCAAACAATTGCCTTAAAATGTATTACACTATGTTAAATGTGAAAAGTTTTAATGGTTTTAGTTACAATTCCAAGGGTTGCTTCCACAATCTTACAAGGTTTACTTTAGTAGAATATGGTTATTCTTGGAACAATATAGAAGACTTTTTTTTAAAAAAATTTTAAAGGTGCATTAAGCCAAGATGAAGTAAAGACAATCTTGAACTCCATCCTTAGTGCATTTTATATTTTGATTCCCATTGATCTTAATGAATCAAAAAATGTTGTATATTTTTAAATATGATAACTTATACCATTATCTATCTAAAATCATTGATATTATTCACTTTGTGTCCATGTGCATGGTGAAATAAAAAGATTCAAACTAATTTATAAAAATACAAATTAAAAGGGTGATGGTGTGACACCATTTTTAATTTGATTCAATCTCAGTCATGAAACATGTACATGATGTAAAGTTTGTGGTTTCATCCATTACAATGTAAAATATGTGCTACAATAAACACCACATATTTTACATCATAGTGGTTGAATCTAACCATAAAATTTATCTCATGTGTGTATGAACCAAAGTTTATTATTGTATATATATATATATATTATTATTTTTTAATTTTAATTTTTAATTTTTTTTTGTTGTAGGAATTAGAGAAGCAAAAACTTTGTTTCCTTTCCAACACAATGAACATAAACAATACCCCACAATTGACATTAAAAATGATTGAGACAAAAGTTTAATTCCATTGCTATGAATCACAATTAACAAATAAATTATAAATAGATACACTTAATACATGTAATGTAAAGATGATTAAGAAATGTTTAGTAATTTAATCAAACAAAAAACATTTCTCAAACATGATTTGGCAACTCTTGACCTTCAATAATGCAACAAAATGCAAGTATTGTCAAATTTGAAATTACAACCTTCAACATCCCATAACATAGTTATAAGAGATGAAAATATGAAATGTCTCACAAGGCATAATAGTTCAACAAATGATGACATGTGCCTCAACACTTGTCAAGTGCTATTGATGATAAATTTATCTCCAAATTACATTGAAAATTCATGAATATTTGTGTCTCCTTTCAATTGAATCCAAGTAACATAAATGTAAACACAATTAAATGGCATTAAATTTTATTAGTGAAAGACATGTGACAAACTTGCCTACACCAAAACAAACCAAAAAAAAGGTTGAATGTGATTTCAGCCCAAAAGTCCAAACACAATAAAAGGAATCAATGCACTCTTTTCAAAGTCATTTTCCAAGGATTCGTTTGTTGGACTATTTTGCATCTTTCATACTTAGTTTATAATTGCATGCTAAAAATAAAAACATTTTCATTACATTTTGATCTTATATTATGTATGTTATGCATCCATGTTTTTTACCACATAGAATTGAAGGGAAACATTTTTCAAATTTCCAGATTTTGAACTCAAATTTCATTTTTAGCCAAATTTCAACAATATAAATACATTAGACAAATAAACAATCATTTCATAAACTTTCTAGGTTCTCTTTCTTTTTTATGTATTAAAATCAAAATTCTTGCCAATTTTCAAATTGATTAGTGCACATTTGATAAGGGAAAAAATTTTGACCCAAAAAAACACATATGTTGAAACAAATATTTTGAGTCTTTTAATCATAAAATTTAAGACTCTTCAAACAACATGGATTGTACCAAATTTTGAGCATTGAAACTTTGCAACTAATGGAATCTATTCCCAAAAATTTTGAAAATGCAAATTTAAGACTTTTGAAACATCATGCATTTGTTTTTGTGACTTGGACCCAAGTTCACATCTTTTTTGTGGAATCAACACAAGAACCAAACATTGGAATTTATTTTTTGCTAGATCCGGATTTGAAATTAGAATGATGTAAATACAATTTTTAAAATAGGGGCAAGTTTTTTAAGTAGGCAATTTGATTTTTTATTGAAATGTTGACAAATAAGTTCAATTTCCAAGTTAAATATTAATTTGTATTAGTTATTAAACTCCATACCCATATAGACCCCAATTTTAACTTCATATAAATTTTATATAATATTTAACATAAAGGAATGTGTAATGTTTTTCATGGAACCCAACCTAAATTTGAACCAAGACTAAAGGTTTTTTTTTATAAAAAGATTTGCATAACACTAGTGTATACTACTTGAGGTACCTAGGGATCTATTTAAGTATAACGTACCTATTTGGGCTACCTTGAGGCCACCTAAAGGTTGTTGGGCTACCTAAGGGTTATTGCAAGTACCATGGGGGTGTTTAAGGTGTTTAAGATACCTATAGGCTAACCTAGGGCTAGTTGAAGGTTGTTTAAGGTACATAGGCTATGTGAAGATTGTTTAAATTAACACTACACCAATATGTGTCTCAATTCACTTTGTATTTCATTACATTTTGAGTGAACTAGGACAAATTTACCATGGGGAAAGTAGCCAACCCCTTAGTAAACAAATACTAGTTGTTACAAGGAAGTGAATTCATTCATAATTAATTAACAAACTAGCTTCCTAGTTCACAATTAGGTTAAGCTACATTAAAAACCTAAGTTAGGCATCTAATCACTTAGGTTAGGAACCTAAAATATGTTAAAGATTTAAGAATGTAGGCTAGCTTAAATTAAGCACCCGAGAACTTAGACCACCTAGCTCATCAACTTAGGGTGCAAATGTGAAGGTTTGAATCCCTCACCTCCATGATTAAGGAACAAGTATTCAGCCATTGCATCATTATTTAAATTAATGAAATGATTTGTCACCACAAATTATTATACACATTTTTTTCTTAACCTAGGGTAAGGTTACCATAGGCAAGGTTTTTAATATTCATGTTTATTTTAGGCTAATTTCAAATCAATGTAGGTTACTTTACACTATTCTTAAGCTACCATAGGCTAAGATTTTAACTAATCGTAAGTTATTCATTTTACGCTATATGATACCTTTGAATATTTTTTGGTTAATCCACCTTTGGCTATTATAGGCCATTGTACCTTACATTCTTTAAATTTATTTTACCATAAATTATTTTTGGCTAATTTAGCCTAAGTTATTTTAAGTTATTTTAAGCCATTCCACCTTAGGCTATTTTTATTATTATATTTGAAAATATTCTAGGCTATTCCAAATTATTTAAAGATATTATATGTAGGTTATTTTAATTTATGAAACCTTGAATTAGTTTATTTTAAAATATTTTATGGTATAACTTAAGGTATACCTTTAAAAAATTTAGGGTGAAATAAACTTGGATAATCAAGAATAACCTATAATAGCGTAAGGTGAAATAATTTAAATTACTTGAAAATAAATTTGCATATAATAATTTTAAATAATCTAAGGTGGAATAATTTTAAATGGTCAAGATGAGCTTAAAATAGATAACTTAAAACAATGTACGGTGGAATAACTTAAAATAACTGAAAAATAATTTAAATTTGATTAATCTAGAATAATTTAAGGTGGAATAGCCCAGAATAAACATGTATTTAGTTTATTTTAGACTAAATTGTCAATTCTAAAGTTTTTAAAACCTAGAAGTTGGGATCAAGTTTGAAACCAAACATTGTGAACATCTATATGTTGGATCATTTAGTGATGCAAAAAACTATTATTATTTATTGTTGCATCAATTGGTCATTCCCTAATGAAAGTTTCTTTTTAATTTTCCAACTTCTAAATGGTTAATTATTAATTTTGAACTTTTCAAAGGTTTGGAATTAATTATATACATGATAATAGGGTCAAAACTTGTAACTATGAGCCAAAGGGATTATTTTGGAAAAGGACTGCAAGTTTTTTTCCCCCAAAAAAACTTTAACATACAAATTAATTTTTGAATGAATTTTTTTGTAACTTGTTGTAAATATATATATAAATGTTCCCCAATGCATCACATTTTTTTTTTAATCAATATTGAGTAAATTTGAATTTTTTAAGCGTGCAAATTCCTTACAAATTCAATGTTTCATCTTGAAAAATGATCAAAATTTTAAATCATTACCAAAAATTAAATTTTCACATTATTTAGTTTTATTGTACTCTAAGCTATAACGTTTTTTCATACATCATGTACATCATAACCCATTTATATGTGGCAAAAGACTTTGAAGCTCTAAAATTCTAAAACGATTTTGAAACATTCTTTGAATTTTTAAAGTTTTAGCATCTTTAAAAACATGAGTGTCTTTTGAGTGTGGCTAATATAGTTTTGTCATCTATATTTTTTTCAATAATTTTTTTAATTATATGAATCCTTTTGATAGTCCTCTGTAAAATTGATTCCATCTGATGCAGTAGGTGTACATTTTCAAATGTTCTAAATTAAAACCAAAACTTAAAATTGAATCAAATGAGTTTTTACTTTAATTTCCTTGACATTCATATGAGTAACTTGGCATGACTATTATGGTTTTAAATGGTAATAAAAAAATAAATGTTTCATTTTGACTTATTATGTCTAACATTCGACACACTTTTTGACTCCTAGTTACGTGTTTTGACCCAATATTGCAAAAGAAATACAATGAACCAACATGATTACCTTACAAAAAGACTATATGTCCATTTTCCCAAAAAAAAGTTGTTTCATACAAATGAATTTTAAAACAATGTTTTTTTTGCAATTTATTATAACAAATGCCTATAATTGTCGTAATACATGACATGTTTTTTGTTTATCATTTTTGAATAAATATGAATTTTTGAAAATGTCCTAATTCCTTGTAAATTTAGTGTTTTGTTTATGAAAATTATAACAATTTCAAATCATAACTAAAACTTCATTTTTTTACATTTTTATGTTTTCTTTGATAATAAGTTATAACTTTTCTTAACACATCATGTAGATTATACCTCATTTATATATGGTAAAAGACTTTCAAAGTTCAAAGACTTTCAAAGTTCAAAAGCTTTGGATCAATTTTGGAAAATTCTTTGAATTTTTAAAGTTTTAGAATTCCACATATTTTAAGGTATAAATGTTTTTTCAATGTATTTAATAGGTCTTGACCTTCTTAATTTTTTTCTCATCAAATTTGTTTTATTATATGAGTCCTTTTGATAATCCTTTGCAAAATTGATTTATGTCTCACACCATAGGTGTTCAATGTCAAATCAAAACTTAAATTAAAATTTTCATTAAATAGATTTTTGGTTTGAATTCTTTGACATTCATATGAATGAAAAAGAAATAACATGCCATGATTACCATGGCTTTAAATGGAAAAACATAAATATTTATCCAATTTTGACCATTTTTCTTTATGATTTGATGCCCTTTATGGCTCATTGGGTTGTGATTATATTCAAGAGTTGATAATGATATAGGGTAAAATAATTTAAAATAATCTAGGATAAAATAACCTATAATAATTTAAAGTACAATAATTTAATGTATGTAAAGTAACAACATGTTTTAAAATATATATAATACAGTGAATTACTTCAATTAGTAATGAATTATGTTAACTAATAATGAAAAATGATGATTACATACTGACCTTATAATGATATAACTTTAAATAAAATGATGTGATTAGGGTGAAATGAACTTATTTTATTTTTATGGTCTCATAATGTGAGCTTCAAAACAACATGCACTTTAAAGTAATTCGGTAAAATCTTCAATACATCTTTAAAAGATTGAAAATATCATTTGCAAAACAAAATCACTAATACAAAAATGAGGTGTAATTTATTAACTCAAATCACCATGGAACCTTAAAACTAAAATAAGTTCATTGCACTATAATCATTTCACCTTGGATTCAATTATATCATTATGGAATCAATATGTAAATATCATATTTCAATATTATTTGAAATAATTCACGATAATAAATAAGCTTATTTTGATCACATTGTCACTAGATAAGGTTGTAAATAGTTAGCTAGAAATAGTTAACTAAAGGTGGAGTCTAACATCCAAGGGTGAGAAGGGCTTGGACGTGGACTTTGGGCAAAACATATGGGATTAAAGCAAGATGCTATTGGGAACATATTGGGAACCTATGGAACATATTGGGAACCTGATAGGAACCCATTGGGACGAAGGAAAAATGAAAAAAAAAAAAAAAAAAAAAAGTCCTCCCACATTGGTTTCACATGGCTCTTGAATGTGCTAACCATTGCAGCAGCAGGGAGGATTCTGTTTTTTACTACTTTAATATCTAGTATGTAGCCAAATTTGGCTAAACCATCTTATGGATGATGACCACTTCAGCTACATCACAAAAAAAAAAAAAAAAAAAAAAACCATTGCCAAAATGTGAGGGAGGTTGGACTTAGTGTGATGCCAAAGAAGGGTAGGCCGTTGGCTCTTCCTTGTTTTTTTTTGGTGCCCATCACTTAGGCTACTGCCCTTGTGCCTAGGCATCTCAAAACAAGGAAGAGGCTGAGGGCCTTACCTTTCTCTTACGCATAGATCGCAAGGTCTAGGTGACAAAAAGTTCTTACACTTACTCTTCAATATGGGAGGGATCCTATGGCCAGGGTGAGTGAGTACCCCCACATTGGTACCTTCAAATTTTTGAGCGAGGCCTCTTAGTGTAGGGGTAAAGCTCTAGGGTGGGGGGATTTTCAAAATAAAAGGCCTAGGACGAGGAGAATGAAATGGGAGGGTTCTTACACCTATAAGTAGGCATAATATCCTTGCCAATTTCTAGGAGGAAAATTCATGGATATAAAGGTGACATTCACATACATTGTGAAAATTTTCTCTGAGTGCTTTACATGACCATATTAAGCCCCAAAAATTGTTAGATTTGAACTTAAAAGACCTAGGCTGATTTAGACTAAGCATGGGATATTTATAATATTTAAAAAAAATAAGTTTAAATGAATTTTGGGAAATTTTACCATAGTACCAATGTGGGTGCTGGTTCACCCAAGGCAGGATCTTACAATTGTTGAGAAAGCATAATTGGCTCCTCTCATAGCCCATAGTTGGAGGGCATGAGAACTCAATAGGGTACCGAGTTCCCATGCCCCTCAAATTAAATGGAAGCACCTCTGGATTTGCCCTTCCCTTGTTTCGTAAACAACAATAATATTGTAAACAACAAAGCTTTGAAGAAACCAAGGTTCAATTGAATGACAAGCGTATGATGAATGAATGAATGAGAGGTTGAAGGTTGAATCAGGATGCATGCTTATTATGACTAATGCATACAAGGAACAGTGGTCTTCCATTTTGTAATGCCTTTTTTGTAGGCTTCATCTGACTAAGTTCAAGGTTGGGTAAACTGGATTGGAGTGGGACTTACAAGTTGGTGTAATGTTGTAAGTTTGCAGCATTATAAGAAAATAAAGTAGCAATTTTTCACAAGATTGCACACACACACACACATATATATGCTTAAATTGGGAGGTTTTTAAAATTTAAAACTTCATTAGTAATCTTCTAAATCGAACAATTGTTTAAAACAAATCAACTTCCAAAAAAAAAAATCAAAATGATTGCATGACCATTCTTTAGTTCCAAGAACCAATGAACTTGATGAGAAGATCCAATTGTGCATTTCCCTTCCAATCATGGTGAGATGGAAACCCCCCATCCAATAGGGTTTAGAAACTCATCTTTTATTCATCTTGAATGCCATCCATGAAATGAAGTTTTTCCTTCATTCGAGTAGAACCTTCCCTTTTTCCATCTTAAGTCATCCAAAGTAACCAACCCTTAAGATAGTTTTACCCATGTCAAGTTAGGAGATAAGTTTCTTACTACAAGATTTCCATTGCACCCAATCTACCATTCAACTTAAATTTTTCATCAATTTTGTCCAAATTAGATAGTTTGCTTGGCTACTATTGTTACAACCATAAAACCAAACCTCTTAACCTTAATCACAATTATATTTAAAGGAACAAGATTTCATGGAATAATTAGTTTGTTAACTCATGGCAAGAACTCTTAGAGGGTGTGAACTTCAACCTATGCCACCAAATGACAAGGGCATGAGCCGCCTCTTGACTTGAATCTAACACAATTGGTTGAACACGAAAAATTGGTTAGTAGAAGAATGCGCCTTCAACTAGAATTTAAACACATCACTAGATTGTGGCACTAGAGGTTGGGTGTTAACACATGTTCCCTCGTGTTGGTGCTAGAAGTCAAATCTATTATAGATGGCAAGCCAAAGATTTTGTATGAATGCATCTACCAAAGGGATGAAGTTGTTGTTTCAATGTGGTTTGTAGAACTTGGATTAGGCCACTATTGATGTTGCATGGTCTACTATTTTAAATTTTGGTTGATCACAAAGTGGAAGTATTTGCATGCATTATTTGTCGTATCTTGGAGTTCTTACAAATAGAATGAATATCTATTAGCCTATGGTCCAAGGACATGATGGTCATGGCATTGTATCCCTTGTAGGAATTTGTAATAACATGTGGAGAAACTCCTATTACCTATTTATTTGCTTGAACATTCTATCAACTATAATTTCATGTTGTACTTAGACATTACTAAATAAACTTCTTCTTGAGTTCCATTTAAGGCTTTTGCTATCTTGATGATGACTCATAGAATTAATTAGACTATTAATTCTTTCATTTTACATGTCATGCCCAAAACATGCCTATGTCTTGACTTTTATGCTTCAACTAGATCATAGGTTTGAATTGTTGGAACTTTGTTTCAAAATGCTAACACTAATGGTTAATACCCATGAACATACATAGTAGTATAATGTTAAACCTTCAAAATGAATGACCCATGTAATATTTAAACTCAACTTCATTGATTCAAGGCTTAGTTATGTTTAAGCAATGTGGACGTGTGTGAATTAATTACTAGCTTGAAAATGCAAAATGATGGAACATCCTACACCTATACTACAATTAAAGCTATCCAAATTACATAAAATTCATAGAAATTAATAAACTTCAACCAACTTGGGAAGCTTATACAAGCTAAAACTTCCTAAATGCAACCCTTACCTATCTTAAACTATTAATAATTGGGAGAATAACCAAGAATGAAACCAAGAAAAATGATGGTGGTGAATAAAGGCTTACACCTAGCCTACTAGTCCTTCCACCTTTAAACCAAAATGTTCATTCATGGCAAATTTCACATATGGGACTTTTTGTGTTGTAATCTGGCTTAAAGGGACCTTAGCCCTAGATAGGCGGGCAATTTCAGTTGATGTGCCATTTTGGGTATCATGTTGTTATTTTGTTTATGTGTGTGGACAACGATAGGTGTAGGTGTCAATATGGTAGCACACAACATTACAATGACAAGTGCAACAAAAAAGTTGTAATGGTAAGAGGTGCAATAAAGGAACGTTGCAAGGATAAAATGCTTTGACTTTTTAAAATAAATTTCCAAAGTTCATAAACATTTCTTGTAAATCTTCTCATTTCTACCTTGATCACATCATTTTATGATGTTATATCTAAGATTAAATCTTTTTTGTATGTGTATTCTCAATGTTAAGAAAGGCACAATGGTAAAGTGTTGACACATTTTTGTTGTTGAAGGTATGCATGAACTTGGATTTCTTCTTTATTACAATCAACAATTATGGAATATGTTCATGTATTCTTGAATGTCAACACATTGAAGATTGGAATGTCATAAGTTGCAATGGTATGAAATTTTGAAGTGCAACTTAATATCACATTCATTGTCCATGTTCTTCAATAATCTCAATGTTCATTGATTTTTCTTATTCTATATGTTGTGATGTCCTAAATGTTGTGATTTTTTTTTGTGTTTTTCAAAACCTAAATCTTTTAAATGTTGTGTGAATGTTGTGTGACGCGCTCCCAAGTTCCTTGTAGACCCACTTGAGGGTCCAAGTATGCGGCAATGCGGAAGCGGTTGGAACTTGGAACCGCTCCTTAGCTCACAACACTCGGAGGGGTAGAGGGGCGTGTTGGAGCTTCCGAGATGGGACTAGGAAGAATTGACAAGCTTATTCACTCACACGGGCTTGCACACAACCCACACGAAATGGTTAGTGCATAGTTGGAACACATTTGGTGCTAGGAAGAGCCACGGCCCGGACCTTGGGAGTGAGCCACCATCTTACTCCCTTTTTGAACTCATTCGGGACCCTCTTTAATGTTGGGACATGCACGGGTGAACTCGGACTCACTTTGACACACTACACTCCGGGCTCGGGAGTAAGCCACCCCTTACTCCCTTGGGGGAGGAAGCTAGCATCTTCCCCCTTGGGGAAGCCATCACCTTCCCCCTTATAGTATACTCTGCAGCTCACCGCGCGGACTACATCCAAGTGGCTATTTTTCCCGGGACTCCCGCGCGGGAGTCCCGAAATCCCGCCCAGTGGGACTCCCGGGACTTTGAAGCCCCATAACTTTCGGAGCAGACCTCCGATCGAGTTGCCGTCTGAAGCAAAGTTGTAGGTCTCGTCGAGACCTTTCCAACGGTATGTCGCAAGTTTTCTGCACCCAAGTATTTCGGGTCGATTCCCGACTTTTAGTGGTCGGGAGTCAAAACCGGCGGACTCCCGGGAGTTCGACTCCCGGGCCTTCTTTTGGCCATAACTTGTGTTTCAGATGTCCAAATGAGCAATGCGAGCCCATTTTAGACATCTACACTTCAAGAGCTTTCCATGACATAAAGAGTGCAACAAGCCATGGAGTTTTGACCCCTCAAAATGCTCTCTGAAGTTTCAGGAGTCCTTTTGGGACTCCAACTCTCACCAACTCCCAACGTGGGAGTTCACTTGGGAGTGTGAGGGTTCACTCCCTCACATTCTTTGCACTCCCGGGAGCATGTGATATGACTCTCGGGTCTACTTATAGGCCCGCAACCTTGCAACCCCCTTGCCTTGGTCACAAGCCAAAGGCTAGGGTTGCGACATTGTGTGTTATGTGACTTAAATTTTGTGTCAAGTGTAAGTGTGTTGTGTTGAAACTTGAACATTTGTGTTTGTTGTGCATATTTGAATTATGTCTATTGTGCATACTTAAGCCATTTTAGGGTTTTGTCTCTTGACTATGACAACCTTTTAAGTTCCAATGAACTTTAGGTTCCATATTCTTTTCAAGTCTTCTACATCCATGGATCCTTCATGTAATAATGTAAACTTTAAATTATCCATGTGCAATAGAGTTTATTCTATCACCCAATGTAATTTTAAATTTTGTTGTATATATTTTATGTGGGTAGTGCATTTTGAAAGGGAAAGAAAAAAATTGTGAAGAAATTACTACATGTCTTTTCAGAGATCCTACAAAACCCATGATTAGTGAACCAAAAAAAAACTCAAAAAATCAAAGTTGAACCAAAATAGATGGGTTACAAAATTTGTTTGGTTTAAACTTATTTATGGGGGTTGGCAAGAGGAAGATGGTGAGGTGCAAAATTTGTTTCAAAGTTGAATAGAGAGATAAATTGTTAGTTCAAAAGCTTGATTTTCTCAATAAACATTCATCTTCAAAAAAAATGCAATGTTGCCAAACCTAGACTGGCTACTAGTGTGTATTATGTGAACCTTAACAATGCACATGTGAAAACTGAAAAATTGTATGCTTCCATAAGGTGTGATATGATTGCTGATTTAGTTGAATGGGTAGAGAAGGAAGAGAAGAAGAAAAAATATGTGCAATGTCATATGGCATTTGTTGAAACAAGGACATCCAATGATTAATTTGAAAATTTTGTGCAAGTTTAATTTTAAAAAAGTCTTAAACTTCTTCTATTTGCACAAATCTACTTTACTAAGGATATGATACAAGAAAAGATCAAGTTTCTAAGAACAAAGCACATTCTTGTTATTTTCTTTTCCTCTTTCTCCCCGATTCCTCTTGTGGACATCTCATAACCAATGGAATCACTCCCCTTTCTATTGGTCTTTTTTTTTTGGTTTATTAGAACTTTGATTATTTTGGTTATCTTTGTGATGTGTTTTCTTTTGGTTGCAAGATTATGTTAGTTCTCCTTTGACTTTTCACAAGCAAAAGACTTGGTTTGATGGCATTCAATTGCATAAATATGCTTTTAAATATAAAACAAAAATCAATGATATAAATTTTGTATAATGGGTTAAGTGCTTTTTGTTGTGCCTTTTTTGTCATAATTGTTAGATAATTTTTTTTAAGAAATATTTGTTGGTGCAAATTGGTTTATCAATATTGATATTTAAAAAAAAATTGTGTTAGTTAAGTGATCAATACTAATTATTTTTTTAAATGTGTGTTGGTTAAATTATCAATATTTTGAAAGGTAGTAACCACCAGTTATGCATAAAAGTAGGTTATCAAATAATTGATTGATAACCATTAGTTATCTTGCCCTGATTGTTAGTTGCTTATAAGGTTGTGAACAAGATTAAACATACTTTTAAAAAATAAAATAAAATCTTGTTCTTTTGTTTTTTTATTATATAAATGTCATGTGTTTTAGGATTGGTAACCTATTTGGATGATAACTAAATCATCTAGGTAGGTTACTAGATTTTGAAATTTTAATATCAATCAATTAGGTTATTAACTGGTTATCAAAAAAATCAATATCCAACTAGTAGGATATTAATAATCGGATTGACAACGTAGTTGATAATGGCTCAAAATTCAATAACTGGCTACCACGGGTACACTCCTTGGGTTTAACCTTGGGGGAAAGTTGGGTGGTAGTAAGTGTGGACCCCTACTAGCTTAAAGGCCATTAGAAGTTAGAGCTTTGCATGGAGGCAACATTAGAGGGGCGATGGGTGAGATAGCTTCATACCACTAGAGGGACTAACTCTCTCCCTTCTTTGGTTCCCATGGGCTGGGCATTTTTTGGCCTTTCTTTGGCCTTCTCTTTTGTCTTTTGTGTGATGGTTTTTTATTGGATTTTTTGCCCCAACCTTAGAACTTGTCCACGCAATAGCCTTAGAGATAAATACAAAATTTATAGATACCTATAAAAATACGCTATAAATACGGATTATAAATACGGGACACCTGCTTTTCCGCGATAGACGCTTCGCATTCACTTTTCTCTGTTCCCGTCAGTTGCAGGCAAACCACGTGGACTGCCAGAAGGATCGGGCCAGATGAGAACGGCGGAGGAACCCACGATCTCGTTTCTATTACCCACCCACATCTCCCGCGCATCAGGAACCGTTTTCCCACTGCCGCCCGCTTCGCGTAAACAGAACAGGGCATTGTGACATGTAATCGCCACGGATGCATTTTGATTCGTTGTTGGGCGTAGCGCTGTACACACTGAACGATTACCATTTGGCTTAGTACGTGTAAGAATGGTGGCTTAAGATGCCACGCAAGCGACATGTCATGCGACGGCATCTGAATCGGGACCTGGGATGGGGGGTTTTTGTGAACTGGTTTTGGGATCTCGATTTTCGCCGCGGGTGAAGCGCCGGTAGCTCCCGGGCGTCGACGAAGATCACGGCTATGGCCACGACGCTCGGCATCGTCTCGTCCGTCTTTCTTCAGCCTCCTTCTGTTGCGTACTAACCGTCGACGAGGAGCGGCAGGAATTGTTCGGAGCGTCTGGGAAGATCGATTATCTGCGCTTTATTTTGGTTCTTTTCAAATTTTCTGGTCTTTATTTTTGCGCGGTTTTTCAGATTTTTAATAGATTAAAAAGTTGCGGGAAGAAAGAGCCTTGTGTGATGGAGTGGTTCTTGTTGTGCACGCGACCGGGGGATTCTTTCATGTTTATTTCATGCCAAATTGCAAGCTCTTCGCGCAGTTTCAAGGTAGTCCTCTGGATTGTTTTGCTAAATAACACATTCAGCCATTCTCTGATATATATACCTAGTCATGCTCCATTGTCTTTTCTGTGGGATGATGAAACTCCTGCACTTTCTGGTAGGTAGCGCGTAAGTAATGGAGGTTTGTAGCTTCTTTTAGACGTGCGAATTGCTTTTTGTAGTTCAGCTCTTCTGCAGGGATACTAGAGTTTTTTTTGTTTTTTTGTTTTTCCTCTTCCGAGTGTTTGTTTACTTTCTTTCGAATACGCTGCTTAACTTGTTGCTCTTGGAAAATGGAACAAGAGATTGGATCCATCTTATTGAGGTTCTTGTTCGTAACCAACGCTTTCTAACTCTCTGATTATTGGCACGGTTTTCCCCAGGTCGGAGAGGATTTTACTCCCGTTTGGTAGTTCCGAGATTTGGCTGTGGTGTTTTTTTCGACGAACATCGGTTCCATTCCTTCGATTTTGTGATCAGTTCCCTCGGATTGCTTCAGCTTTGAGAATATAGGGTTATTCATCGCTGCTGGAATTCATCGGAGATGCTGATACACTGTGATGTTTCCTTCTCCGGCTGAGAGAATACTATCTCAACGCTTTCGACAATATATCTTGCAATTTTCTCCAGCCTTCGAGAGTTGAATAGCCGCTTCTGGCGATTTCATATCCTCTAGGCATATGGATACATCAGCACCTTCTGATAATGCTTTTCCTTCTAGTGGGGGAGCACTGATCACGGGGAATGAGACAGAGAGGACGAGGGAATTTAAAGACGTTGTTCCTGTATTGCTCAAGAGAATGATGCATGCAGATGGCATAAGACCTAGCATGATCAGAAGTGGACCTGTATTGGTGAATGGGAAAAAGCTTGAAAGAGGCAATAGAGGAGCTGTTCTAAGCAGTCACCGAGGAGGAGGAGGAGGAGCTTTGAAGCTCTTGGACAAGCAGGGAGAGCAGGGAGGAGGATTTATGGAAGATGATGCCTGTTCTACCTCTGGAAAGGAGACTGGGAAGAGCTTCTGGAAAGCTTTGGATCGTTGCATTGCAGCTGCCATTAAAGGTTTTGTGATTGGAGGTGGCCTTCGGGGAGGTCTTTCCCTCTTTGCGATTCTCAGCCGCCTGAGAAAAAGATCGTCCTTTAGGTGAAGGTTTCAAATCCTCTTTGTGATAATCCAATATATTGGTCTTATACAAGCCAATCTCACTTTCTGTCACAAATCCCCCTCAGAAATATTTTAGAGCTGACTGTTCACTATGTTCATGCAGTACAAAGGGTGTGAGTCTTCGAGGAAGAACAAACAATGAAGCTATCATGGCTGCTTTGAAAGAGACACTTCGCTATGGCTTGTTTGTGGGAACATTTGCAGGAGTATTCTGCACAGTTGATGAAACTGTTGCAGCTATAGGTGGATGTCACAGGTTTGCACACACCCTTTAAACATTGAGATTTTACATTGAGTCAATTCAGAAAATGTGAATCATGGGCACATTCAACAATGTGGTGTAATAAGCATTCTCAATGTCTTTATTCAGTTTCTTAGATGGATTCTTAAGCAACCATGAAAACTTGAAGGAGAGTTTGGATATGATATGAATTATGTCTCCAGTTTAAAACAAAATGCCCTAAACCCTAGCAGGAAGGGGCCATGACATCAGTTACATGTCTTAGCAGACCTGTGTACGAAGTTACAAATGTGATACCTTCTGCATCCTCTGGGTCATTTGTGTCACAAGGCTTTTTGCGGGGTCTCTTTTTTGCAGGACTGCAAGGTGGCGATCACTGGTTGCTGGAGCAGTTGCAGGACCATCATTGTTACTGACGGGGCACAAAAAAAGACACACAAGCATGGCCCTTTACATCCTTGTCCGGGCAGCAGTTCTGGCTGCCCGCTGCGGCATTAAGAATGAGCGAATAGGGTGGCTATGTCGACCTCTTTCTTGGAGGCATGGTGACACATTCCTCATGTGTTTGTCATCCTCACAGATTCTGTAAGTAATTTGTCTCTTATGTTTTCTATGCGTAGTTTATAGCACAGCAAAAGTACGTCAAGAATTTAACTCTGGGATCCTTGTTGTATTCTGCCATTCAAGGTCAGCCTGGATTCTGAAGCCAGATAGTCTGCCATCATCTTATATTGCTTTCCTCAACAAGCATGGAGGAAAAGATCTCTCTATCATAAGGGGGTTCAAGGAGCTAGCACTGAAGATGGAGCCATTCTCTGCCTTGAAAGCCATTGAGGAGTATTACAAATCAACTGGAGTTGATCTGAAACTGGATCCCAATATGTCTATTCCATGCACGGTAATGACAGCTTTTTTCTCAAGGAGCCTATTACTATTATTGCAATAATTCTTCAGAGGTTTAATCTCTTTTCACTATACAATCTGGCCTCTTAAAACATGCAGTACAAGCAGGTATTTGTTGAAGAGCAGGGTTTTGGTTTCTAACTTTTTGCCTCCATCGACATATCCTGCATAATGTTTCTCCCAGAGCTTGAGATTGTTTTGCCAACTGGGATAATATCTCTATGTTGTGGCTTCATGACGCAGATGTTACATGGAAACCAAGGTTGCATGCTACATTTCTTCTCTTTCTTGGGGCCAGCATATTTACGGTCATTGCCCGTTTACTTGCCAGTTTATTTTGTTCCTGCTCTTCTTGTGCATCGTCAAGGCCTATTTGTGAGGTAATCATATTTCCTGAGGCTCATGCTTTTCTCTCTTATTTGTTCATCAATGACAGAAAAGGTTAATAGCCTTTCTGATTATTTGTTCATATTTTTGGTGCTGCCTCTGAAGGAGTGTTGTTGAATCTCTTTACACACACTATTGTTGTTGTAATCATGGGTGCAGGCCATTTCCTATATTGTGGAAATCCTTGATTGGCACAGCTAGATCTAGCCTATTCCTTGCTGTTTATTGTGCATCAGCCTGGTAGGTATCTCACCAGAATGCCTGTCACTCTGTTCATTATCAATCCTTTTCTCCACTTCATCTCAGTTTGTTCTTTCTTTTCATTGGTAGGTGCACACCTCCTGTCACTATATGCTCCTTGGGTTTGGATTGGATTTTTAGATGTGGGGAGTATATCCTCTTTGGACATCAATCAAACAATTATTTCTTCTGGTTTCTTTTGTGCTGCATCATAGTAGGTGATATTTTTACAAACTTCCTTTGTCTCTATGCAGGTCCTGGACATGTGTTTTGTTTAGAGCCACAGGGACTATCAACTCCCCACTCGTTGCAGCAGCAACTGTACGAATCTTTCTCTTTTGCATCTGCATGGTACTCTATTTTTGTTTGAGTTTTGTCCTCTTGCAGCTACATGAATTGACTTTCTTTGGAGTAAGTATGAAAGTCTCTTTTGTTTATGCTCTGTGTATGTGCTTTTCTTATTGTGATATCCTAGAAATATTCTAGGAGTACACTATAGAGCAGTATGGCATATTGTTTATCTCAAGGTCTGCTGCACTAGTAAATGCCACTGGTCATAATGTGCCACACATTGCCGGTGATTTTGTTTTCAATACTGACCAGATGTGACCATGCTAGCAAATACCTAACTGGTCAAAGAGTATGCTCCAGGATGGGCTGGTGAAGCTGAAAAGATAGATTTTGTGCCTCTTTTGTTTCACCATTGTTGATCCATGGTTTTAATCCACTGAAATACAGATTTAGAAAAATAATTGACTTGAGAGAAGGAACCACAAAAACTAGGCTTCCAGTAGGTGAAGTTTGATGGAAGTGATATGATGTATATGGAGATGCTGACTTTGTATCTGTTTGTTGTTTTCCACAGTTTCCAGTGGGTCTAGCATTGATGATTGAGAAGAAATCACGGCGCATGGAAATTGCCCTGTATTGTTTTGCCCGTGCAATCGAGAGCTTTGCAATTTGTGTGACTGATTGGGGACTGTTGGAGCGCTACAATTTGATTCCTCCTAAACGGTTTGATGTCCTGCTTTTCAGCACTGCTACTGCCATCATAATGCATTGCTATGCTCAAGAGCGTGACGTTTTCCGGTCAAAGTACCTGAATGTTCTTGACTGGGTCTTTGGGCTTCCTGATGGGGCTACACCATACACTCCCCTCCTTTCCTCACATTCTAAGTTGTTTGATGCAAAGTTTCTAGCTACCCCTCCATCCTGGAAATCTGCTTCTGAAATTTCAGAGGTAACTGAAAGAGAGGCATTGGAATCTGTTGCCCAAGTTTGAGGCACACTCAATCTTAGTCTTCCTAGATTCTACTCATCTCATAGAGCCTATATGCTTGAGAGCTGTTGTCTAAAAGTGCCTTTTTTCCAGTTTCAAAAGCCTCTTCTGAGATGTCAACTGGACATTAATGGATATTTCTGTTAGCCATTCTGTCATGCTGAAATTTCCTGTGTCAAATATAGGAATTATGAGCTTTGGTGCCAAATCTCGTTAATTCCCACCTACATTTTTCAGTAGTGAAAAATGCCATATTGTGCAGAGAACCGCAGATCTTGGTCTCCAGCTTTTCAGTTCTGGAGGCCATCTGCAGGAGATTGATGACTACAACTCAATTATCTTTTGTCTCTTCAGTGCTAACCAACATCATGACTGAGCGTTCCAGCTGCTTCTGGAAATGCAACAAAAACCCAGGATGCAAATTTGTGCATAATTGTTTGCCCAAAATTTGGAGCAGATTTCTATCCACTTTATCTACATCCACCGCCATGAGTTGATGAAGTCAGTGAGGAGTAACATCTCTGCAAGTGACTGACATTCATGACAAAGGTGACAATCTGATATTTTGTGAATGACATTTACAAGGTAATGATCACACTCATTCTTTATTATTTTTGTTTCAGTTCTGTTGGAACTAACACAATGTTTATCTTCAGAGGTGTTAGTTCAGACTTTTCTATGCATTCTCCAAGATATTCAAAATTATACATGAATTCTTGTTATTTGAACATAGGATGTGGACTTGATTTGATTCAAAACTAGGAACATGTGAATTCAGCAATTGTCTCATGTTTGACAACTTATTATATATGATAACCAGTTGCGCTTATTTGAATTGTGGCTTGCAACAAGTTCTTATTGTTGAAGTGTTGACACTCCCAAAAACTCTTGGTGAAGATTAGTGTGTACCATAATTGTTGCACTGATTGGGAATGTATAAGGACATCTTTGGGAACTTTTGAAAACAGAATGGACTGGTAGGGTACAGGCTACTAGTCAACAATTCAACAGGAATAAAAAACAACAGGGAGGAAACAAAACATCCCCAGTTTTTGAGGATGTTGTCCTCCAAGCAAAGGAGTATGTATTATATACAAGGGTGTATGTGGGATGATTGAAAACTCCAAAAGAATATATAGTCTTAGAAGAACTCTTTTAGTTTCAATAAAAAAAGAGCTTGTCCATGTGGCCTTCTTGATATCAATGGCTCCAGACAGAAGAGCTACTGGCAAACCCATGTGACTTTCTACACAAATTTGGATTTCAAGCAACTGGCCCACCATCATTTGCACCACTAGTTTTGGACATGGGTTCTTAGAAATTAGTTGAGTATTTGACAGACTTGTGTCAAAGCTGCCAAGGTGCTATGGTATGTCATGTGGACACTACTAGCCAGCCACAAAATTTCTGCGAAACTGAGCAGCTCAGCCAATTTCTACAAAACTCTCAATTCATGAATTTCTTTTACCAAGGGCTTCACTGAGCTGCAAGAATTTATTAGTTCTTATCTAGAACAGTAAATTGAAACTTTTACACTCAAAAGATGTTCAAGCATTTATATTCCCGAAAACAGAGTCCTCTTGTTTTGAAGAGTGTAATTCCTCTAACTGGAAAGCTTATTTATGTGAAAAGTTCCCACAGATGTTCTTATGTCCTACCAAATGATGAACTTTTAACTGACTCTAAAATCATATGTTAATTGTGTAGTCTTGATTATACAGCATATATGACACATCATCAGTTTCTATGAACTTGGGTAAAGCCATTACAGAAAGTTGAAATTCTGCATGTCAAAATTGTCGTGAACTTAGTGAACCCAAAGACGGCAAGCAAATGCTTGTTGTCTTGGTCCTTGTAATGGTCATGGATGATTGTGGTAACGTTTTCACAATTGAAAAGAGTAATCTTGGTGAGTATTTGGAACAAATTTAAAAAATATAAGACATCAAATGATATGTGTTTTAAAAGCGGTAGTAATGCACTCACATAATCAGACTATTTATGTCTTCAATATCCTTTAACAAAAGTTTTGAACTTTTTACTAAACATGGGAAAAAAAATTCAAACTGGAGAAAATGAACAAAAAGACAATGCAAAAGGTGACAAAATGGAATATGAACCCACATCTTCAAATATAACCAAATTGTGTAAGAAATTAAATACATGTAAAGGTGGTCATGTGAAAAATAAATGCATTGCAAGATTGAAATTATGTAAAATTTTACATAGCTATGAAGGTTTATGTTATTTATTTCATAAATAATTTTTCACATATTTAATTTCTATTCATAAGAAGGAAGGTTGTGGATTAATTCTCTCAATGTTCATGTGTCATGAAAATCATTGACCCAGTCCCAAATCCTAGGAAAACTTATGAAAACTATGTAAACCTACAGGAATCAACTCCTAGAAAACCTCCCAATCTCCCTTTCATGAACAAACACCGTGGTAACCCCAACTCCCAAGGTAACAACTTTCAGGAAACGTCCCAACCTCCTTTTCGTGGACAAGCACCTTGGTAGTGACTCCCAACAACCCCAACACAAGACCATAGGCATCTTCATGGATCCAAGCCATTCACCTAATTTTTACATTATTTCCACAACTTTCCCCCCGATCCTTTATTATGCAGGTGTTACAAACAAGGAATCCAAATAATCAAATGAAGTTTGTAAGAAATAAGAAACATCTAGTTAGAACTAAAATTAGACCTTGTCTCCTCCATTTGGTACGCCTAAGGTGAGGAGAAACTTAGGATCAACTTCATATGTAATGTTAATAGGGCAATTCTACAAATGATTGAAGACATGGCTAGAAATTGTGTTAAAATTGATTGTTTGAAGAGGACAACATGGAAAAGTGGTATCCAATCGATCCTTATATTTGGGTAGCTCTTTTTCAAACATGGTGTTCCAAAATGAATCTTCTAAATCATCACAAATCCAAATCCACTATATGAGCCAATGCCAAAATTTCATAGAACTAAACACCAACACCAAGAACTTGATTGACAATCTTCTCCCAATCTACTTTATTAATTCAGCTGTCCGTCCGTCCGTCCAGGTCGACAGTTTCGCATTTTAATTCGCCAGCGGAACCGGCCCGCACAGTCGGACAGTTTCACGTTTTCTATGTCAGAACCAGTTCTGCCAGTGAATTAAATAGGTACCCTATCAAACTAGGTTTTTATTCCTGCAAAAGCTAGCGAGTAACTTTACCAAACGGTAGTAATAAGTAAGTAGTAAAAACAAAAAATCCCTCATTGTTTGTCAGGGCAGGGCGGGCAGGGCAGGGGCCAAATGAAGAGTAAAAGATAAGAAAAAATAAAACTTCACAATGGCCGAAGGTCACGGGCACCCACAGGGGACTTCATAGTGGCCTTCGACCACGGGCACCCACTAGTCTATAGAAGAAGTAATAACATTGCACCTAGAAAAAGGTACCCCAATAAGGATGTCAAAAGGAGGTCCTCCATATGTAACAACAATGGAAGAATCATGAACCGAAGATATTGAAGAACCTCTTGGCACACCATTAGACACAACACCAATAACACCAACTCCAATATCAAAATGTTCTTCTCCAACAAAATCATTACAAACTTGCAAAATCAAAAAATGTATAAGGAAAACAAACACAAAAAAACAAGAAACATAAGAAAGCAAATCACTTAGTTCTTCATCCATTTACCTTTGTCTTTTCATAGGCAACCTTCTCCTTGTTGAATGTTTTTTCCAAACTTGACCAAATCTGAATTTACCAAAAAAAATTTACAACATTGTTTTTTCATGTAAATGTTTGTCAATCTAAATATACCAACAAAGATAACAAACTACATTAGAAAAAAATTGTTGAAATGCAACCCCATTTTTCTACAACTATGTGCAACTAAAGTACGTTTACATCTACATGTGGTTGTTTCTACGATTATATTTCAAGATTAGTTTGTTGTGGGACTATGATGCAACTGAGTTTGCAACTAACAATTTGCAATTAATAATTTTTCTTCCATCCTTCTAGGATGGTTTACATCCATGATCAAGCCTATAATTGCCATTAGTCACATATGACACCAATCTTAGTCGCATAGTTCCATAGTCCATATTCATATGCATAGGTGTATTAGGGAAATATCCAGGGTCTATTTTGTTGGGTGTATTGCAGTTGCATTAAATATGTATTTATAATTAATTGGGAATATACAAGGCATGTATTATATGGATCATGTCCAAAATTTTCAAGGGATCCATTTTGGGTTTATTTAAGGGTTTGTTGTAATTGGTATTGGGATGTATGTCAAGGGTATATTTGTCAAGGTGTTGAACTAGGGTCCTATTTGGAATGGGTTCTTTCAAGGTGACTAAGTTCTAAAGTTGTTCATTCTTGGCCTTGTTGCATCTAAACACCTAAAAATTGCAAGGTAGATGCTTGTGAAATATACACCACTATAATTTCAAAGATTAATGATTCCTTTGCTACCATAAGGTTAACTTTTGCTTCCAATTCTCTTAGAATTTTTGGAATAAAAAAACCCATTTATTTTTTAAAAAAACCTTCAAATAATTAATAGTTATCATGAAAGAACTGCATGTTTATAAAATATTATTTGACCAATTTTAATTGGTTTGAAAACTACTATGATATTTCAAAATTAGCTTTTGATAAGATCAGTTCTTTAATTGTTTGAAAACCATATATACATAGCCTTGAAAACCAGTGGGTATTTGGTGCCATTTATAATAATTGTCTAACATGAATGTGAGACCCTTTAGTGACATGTAAATGATAGTTTGTTCAAGCTTAAAACCCTCAAACTTGAAACCCTATTTAATGGCATCCCCTTTTACATGGTTGAACACCCTCGAGGCTGACATGAAACAAGATGGTGAACTCCTTTTTTATAAAGAAATGTCATGTGGGCGGTAACAAATTTTTCATTTTTCAATTCAAGTGTTGTCGACCAATAATTTACACATTATTGATTGGGTAAAATGTCATGATTCTTGCATGGTTAGTTGCTTGGAGAGCTTGTAGTTTCCATGTTTCCTGTGTCCAAGTTGAAATATAAGTTGTTGGGATGGTGGGATGTGATGCATATGGTTTCAAACTTGTGATCAACTAACCACTTCCACCCTTGGGACCCATGGATTAAATAATACTCAGCCATTAATAATGTTAATATATGATTGTTCAAGTTTATAGGTTAATGAGAATATACGCAATAGAATTTTTTATTTTTTTTTTGCTAAAGTTATTAGTTGAGTGAAAATAACAAAAATCCAAATGCATATAATCTATGTATGGATTAAAACATTATTTCATTTATTAATTGACCTTTGTAATAGTAGGTCCATTCACACTCAATATGTGAATCTTTCCCAAAATTGAGACCGCATTTTTTTTTCTAATGCCTTCTATCTACCAAAATGAAATGTCAATGCAAGGATGAAAATCAATTGACTAGATGATGGGTGAAAATGGCTAACCAAATGAAATGATGTTTTATAAAACTAATGTGACCCCAAGCAATTTTTGTCTATGTTGAAATCAAATTTATATGAATTAAATCCAAATGACTAGATGAATTCCATGTATAATTATGTGCATTTGGGATGGAAGTCATATGATCCAAGAGGAAAATTTCTTCTACTAGGTGAATGAAACAATCACATGAAATTTCATGTTATTTCAAAATGAAATAAATGAAATTTCATATTTGGAATATCATTTAGAAATTTTCTTTATGCACAAATTGTTTAGTTAGAGTTTTAACATCCATTGTAATTCATCTAGACTCTAGGAATGAACACCATAAAATGTCATTGATGAATTATAATGAATAACATCTCATTTTATTTCAATATGATATACAAATCATGCCTGAATTTATTTTATTCATGAAAGTTCATCCAAATTTCATTCATGAAATTTCATTTACAAAATTCAATGACAAGGTTATTAGCTTCATGTCAATTAGTTCTTGTGTGAATCATGTAGGTTTAAAGGCTTCATGGTTGTTTAATGCCAACATATATAATAATGTCATTAGAGGTAGGGGATGGGGGGTAAACTAGTTAGTCATGTCACAAGGGAACATGTAGTAGGCGTGGTTTTATTTGAGGAATTTCTTTGTGTAGCCGAAGTGGCATTCATCCATCTAGGAGGATGTAAAAAAAGAAGGCAATCATCCCTAGCAAGCAGCCTTTTTTTTTCTTTTAGTGAACTGGTGCAAAATTGCACAGAAAATCCTTATTTTCTTTTCGCCAAATGAAAATTTCACAAATTTTTTTTTGCCAAATTTGGTCACACCTTACCAAATCTGTTGCCGGTATTGCACCCATTTTCAATGTTAAAGGGCAATTCACAAATTACTTTCCTGGGATAGCTAATAAAGTCCACAAAAAAAATAAAAATTGATGAAAATTTGTCAAAAGGCAACAATTAACTAATTTATTCTCACTTAATTTACAAGACTTAATTAGGAATTAAGAGTAGTACTCTACTACCTTGGCCAATTTGACATTAAATTATATAATTTTCAGAAATGTTGAAATTTTCAAAAATTATCTATTCCAAATCACAAAATATTGTGAAGGAAAATATTGAAATCTTTAAGGCTATTTCATTTGTTGAAGGGAATTTTTTTAATTAATTAATTAATTATTCGACGAACATGTGTTGAAATGGCTAAAGTACTATGATATAATTTTTAGCACAATAATTTTTGAAATTTTAGCACAGTAATTTGGCCAGATTTCTATATATATATATATATATATATATATATATATATATGGTTCAAGTAGGTAGCCAAAGAAAATTTATTTTACATTAAAATTACTTTCATATTTTAGCTTGTAACCAAATTTGGCTAAATCTTGCTGTGGATCATCGCCACTTTGGCCCCACTGCACAACACATTCCGCCTACCAAACGCTAGAAAGAACACATCACTGACTGGTGCTGCAGAGTTGCTGGTGCGAGCCATCCTTTTAGGGTGCCGGGGTTTTCGAGGGTTTTAAGGTCATTGCAAGCAAGCTGATGACGTTCGATCTAGAATTGTCCCATCAAGAAATGCGTAGGTGGTGGAGGGTGCGAGAGAGATTGCATTTGGGTCGGATGCTCGAGAGGGAATTGCATGTTGGTCTACTTGGGATCATGCTCCTGGATTGTGGGGAGCGAGAAAAAGCAATTTCCAAGGGTTTTTTCATGCAGCAATGCCTTTTTCATCATCAGTGCAGCTATTTTCATGTGCAAGCTCTAACTCTCTTCTAGAATTCAAGGACGGCAGCAACTCCACTACCCCATGGAGAAGAGGGAGTTCGACCGGGAGCAGCTTGTTGCTTCTTCGCGTCTGCGTGCACCCGCAATTCCGCTTTACCCATCGAAAACTTTTGCAGTACACCTCACTTCTTCCCAGAGCGCACCGGATAGAAATAGAGGCCGCACTCAGAGATCTTTGCAATTGTAAGCCTTCATGCGTTGTTCCTCTCTCTCTGTCTAGTGCCTTCTTTTCATGGTTTGTTTGTTTGCTGAAAAATGGTGACCTAATCTCTCTGGAAGCAAATCGAAAATTCAGACACATTCTATGCAAGACGCAGGACCTCATCTTGGCTTCTATGTGATCAAACTACATGATTTGAAAGGAAGTTGTTCAGCAGTCCCTGCAGGTCAGAGAGAGAAACTATGGCGGAAGTTCTTTTTGGATCCTTCACAATGGTGGGATCACAGATCAGAGAAGGTAACGGAACATCAAACCTGTCAGAGTTCACATGTCAATGGTACCATAGCTCTTGTTGCTCTCACTCTTGTTGCACTCTCTTGGTTGTTATCTTGCCTTGGTCTAAACTCTGCAGAAATTCTATTCAGGTCCTTGGCTCTGGTGGGATAGTAGTAGCAGGTTGGAGAAGGTAGGTAAACGCAATTTGCATAGAGAAAGTGAGTGCGGCTTTCTCTGTTCTTATGTTGTTATCTACACCTGGGATGTGAAGAATACATGGCTGATCAGCTTGATCTGGATTCTGGTTGTAGACAAATGAAAGGTATCCGGATTTCAAACACAAGAAGACACAGGAAGCACTCTGGCTTGAGGACCAACGAAATCCACCGTGGGTGGCATCAGAGATAGCTGCAATGGCACCAGGCACAGTGCAATTGAACATTTTTGCATGGAATCAGAAGCTCACAAAATATGTGAAGGATGGGCAGCCGGAGAAGGCAATACAGCTTTTCCAACAAATGCAACAAGAAGGAGTGACTCCTAACAAATTCACCTTTGTTCCATTGATTAATGCATGTGCTGGTTTAGGAGCACTTGAAGGTGGCAGGCATGTTCATGAACAGCTCATTCAAAGTGGTTGTGAGTCTGATGTCTTTGTGGGCAGTAGCTTGGTGGACATGTATGCAAAATGTGGGAGCATCAAGGATGCTTGGAGTGTGTTCAACAAGATGCCATTGCGAAATGTGGTCACTTGGAATGCCATGGTTTTGGGACATGTGAAATGTGGGCAAGGGCAGAAGGCACTCGAACTATTTCAACAAATGCAGCAGGAGGGTGTGCGACCAAACTCTGTTACTTTTGTGGGGGTGCTGAATGCATGTGCAAGCATGGTTGCATATGAAGAGGGCAGGAGTGTTCATGAGCAAATTATTCAAAGTGGTTGCGAGTCTGATGTCTTTGTTGGGAGTAGCTTGGTGCACATGTATACAAAATGTGGGAGCCTTGAGGATGCTCAGAGAGTGTTCAATATAATGCCTTCTCGAGATGTGGTCACTTGGAGTGCCATGATATTGGGATATGTGAAATGTGGGCAAGGGCAAAATGCACTGAAACTATTTCGGCAACTGCAACAGGAAGGTGTGCAGCCAAACTCTGTTACTTTTGTAGCGGTGCTGAATGCATGTGCCAGTGTAGTTGCACTTGAAGAAGGCAGGAGTGTTCACGAGCAAATCATTCAAAGTGGTTGTGAGTCTGATGTCTTTGTGGGGAGTAGCTTGGTGGACATGTATGCAAAATGTGGGAGCCTTGAAGATGCTTGGAGAGTGTTCCACAAGATGCCATCTCGAGATGTGGCCACCTGGAATGCCATCCTTGGAGGATGTGCAATGCATGGGCACGGTAGGGAAGCTCTTAAACATTTTGAACAGATGTGTGAAGAAGGTGTACAGCCAGATGATATCACTTTTGTTTGTCTTCTATCAGCTTGTAGCCATGCAGGTCTGGTGGATGAAGGCATGCATTGTTATGCTGCAATGGTCACAGACCATATGATTTCTGCAAAATTGGAACATTACACCTGTATGGTTGACCTTCTTGGGCGTGCTGGCCATCTACAGGAGGCAGAGAATATGGTCATGGCAATACCCTGTAAACCACAGGTGGCTGCTTGGAGGGCTCTGCTTGGCACTTGTAGAATTCATGGTAATGTGGAGATGGCAGAACGTGTTGCCAAACAAATTCTTGAAATGGAGCCTGACAATGCTGCTGGTTATGTGCTGCTGTCAAACATCTATGCTGCTGCTGGCAACAGGCATCTCTGTGAGAATGTTGAACAGCAGAGAATGGAAAAAGGTGTGAAGAAACAGCCGGGTCGCACCTGGATTGAAGTGAATAATGAGGTGCATACTTTTGTAGTTGAGGATCGAGATCACCCCCAGATGATTGAAATTCATGGAGAACTGCAGAGATTGTCAGGGCTCATGCAGGATGCGGGGTACATGCCTTGTACAAAATTCATTCTACATGATGTGGAAGAAGAAGAGAAGGTATTTCATTTGTGCCACCATAGTGAGAAACTGGCTATTGCATTAGGGGTCATCAACACAGCTCCTGGTACTCCTCTTCGAATAAGAAAGAATCTGCGGGTTTGTGAAGATTGCCACACTTCCATAAAGTTCATTTCAAAAATAGTTGGGAGGGCAATCATGGTGAGGGATGCCAATCGCTTCCATCACTTTGAAGATGGTATTTGTTCTTGCATGGACTACTGGTGATGCCAGTAATCTGTCTAGTCAATCACAATATCAAGTTCATTTTGTTTACAGTAGCATGTCTACTGGTATTGTAACACAGTCAAAGTTCAACATCGTTATCAGATGTGGTACCAATGAAAAGGTGGTCGTGGAGTGGTGTCCTTGGAGTTTTGGTTTCATGCCTCTGCCATTTGTAGCACTTAGTCTGGTGCCTCTTTTGTTTATGGAGTTATTTTGCAAACTGAGTGGATGTTAATGTAGATCAGAGTGCGTGAGGATAAGTAAACTCTGCTACAAATTTCAGGCAAGACATTTTACAAAACCTGCATCCTGAATCTCTGTCGCATTCCCGCAATCTGAAGACTCAGTCATTATGTTTGGCTAGCACCCAAACAAGTACAAAAAGACCCACTTTTCATATAATTGTGAATTTCTCCGTATGTAAAGAACCAGTGAGATTTTTGCTGCGTTAGTTTAGGTTGATTTCCAGACATAACCTTCTGTTTCAACACATAAGATCCTGTTCAATGGTCAACAGGACCTTACAAATTTTGTAAGCATTATGTTTTCGAAAATTTCTCAAAACCCGCACCAGTTTCTTTGCACAAGTGAAGGGTCTGCTTTCAGACCTCTTACACTATATTTAATAATTTAGCCCTGAATAGAATTTGATAATAATGTTAATTGATATGTGATATCTAACAATATTATAATAGCAACCAAACAGCAAGACCTCCAGAAAAGACAACAAAACAAAACTTAGGCACAATTTGAACACAGCAAGAGTCATATGCATGTTCATGAACCACAGACCACAACATTCCCAATGACTTCATCAGCTGCTAGCAGTTGGTGGAAGTTAATGTCAAACATTAACCAATGTATTGAGTTTCTATCACAAGACTGGCAGTAGTGGTAAAACTCAGTCGCACCTAAAAAAAACCTGAAAGAGAAGGACAAGCCCTGAAAAAGTTTAGAAGAAACAAGGGAACACAAAAAAGAAATACAAAGAAATAGAAAGAGTAAGAAAGAATAAGACGGATAACTATAAACAGAAGGTCAAGTTAGAGGATAAAGTGGGCTTAGAAAAAGCTCCCCAGTTATGACTAAGAAGACCTGGAAATAATCTTTCCAAAGATTTCACAAGGCAGAAATACGCAAATAGAAATGTTTCTTTGTTAAGCAAAGATCTGGTCTCATTCAAAAGCAGCTTTGAAGAGTAACCAAGTTCTCTTCAGCAGACAAACCAACTTATTTGAACAGGCTACCTTTCTCCTACCATAACTGCATTTTTGGAAGCTATTAACAGCAGACATGCATGCTTAGAGCTCAAGAATGCATACAAGAAGGTTAAATTCTGTACCTGAAAACTTGATCTCCTGGAAACAAAGGGCTCAATGTTTACAGGTTTTGAGATTTAGGTACCTGGGTCAATACTTCTTCCGCCAACTTCATTTCAGAAGGTGAGCTCTAGAGATCAAATAAAAAGGGCTTCCAACACTTGCCTATGGAATTGCCACAAGTTCATGACATCCAAACCCTGACTGTTTTCTTTGCACATCAGTGCCTCATTCAAAGATGATGATTGAGAAGATCATGTGATAAACCAGCTCACTATCCATAGTGAACTTCATATCTGTAAACAGTTCGCTCTATGTGGGAATAGGTTATGTACACTCTACTGAACTGCGCTTTCAAGTTGGTAGGGGTAAAGCTCACAGAATTGCTTGAGTTGAAGACTGTTTCTTTGCACCTGTGCTTGCATCAAGTTTTCTAGAGATCAGTGTTGCTATTTAAATATGCAAACTAAGTTTTTGTGCATTTAACCAAAATACGCATAAAACTGGTCCGAGAAGGGTTTGGAAGGCATTTGTTGTGACAATCCAGGATATTGTGGCTCAGAATCAGATAAATCTACTTTGCTCTGACAGTTTTCCTGGAATTGATTAATATGTGCTTGTTGATAAATGCCTGATGTGCTGCTCATGGGAGAGACATACGGTAGCCCCCAGACGGGGGCAGTAGCTTGATAATATCCCCTTGCTGGTGAAGGGCAGCTGAACATGGTGGCAGTAGGAGCCTGCACAAGAAAGTCCAAATGGGATGTTGGTTCTCACTCATATTTCCATGTACTGGTCAATACCATACAAGTTGAGATACCACCTAGCTGCTACCATATCAGGAGCAAGAACAAATTAGGCTTAGAATGAACGTTTTTTGCAAGACTTACATAGGAATTAAGAACCCCTAAATATGTTGTCAAGATCTCCACTTCTTCATCATGATGCTTGCCCCTGGCTGTCACCAATGGCAGATTCCTTGGTTGTGGAATACCTTCCACCTTACAAAGCTCTAATACTGTCAACCTGTGCAAAAGATCACACATTTTTCAAGTGTCCATGAGGTTTTCTCTTCTGAGCCATGACACAAAGGAATCTCAATCGATCTTCCATTCAGCCCAGAAAGAAAGTTGCAGGTGTCAAGGATGATTCAGCTTTCACTTACACTACGCTTCCAATGAGTTTGGACCCATCTTTAAAGATATCAATCTTGACAGGAGTGTCATCACTGCATCCACTGATATCAAGAGTGAATATCTCTTGTTCCCAAACAGGATTATTCCCCATATCTGCCATGACACAGATCCAACACAGGCATAATGAAATCTGGCTGTCTGTTTCCAGCTTGAACAAAAACCCTAGGATATGGAACTTCCAATTTTTGCGAGCATCATTAACATGAGATCATGAACTTGGCACATAAGCTGCTTCACAGACAAATTTCCTCTCCCACAATTACCCTTTGAGTGGACAATTCTAAGAGGTGATGTTGTCAAACTGCCTGTTACCAAGGAATCTAAACACCCAGTACTTGGATCAAAAGCAGTAGAAACTTCAGCAGATAAAGCTGTTACACAAACTGTGCAACACCAACAATCTTGAGTACTTGATGCAATGGGACAGAGGTAGTAACAGTGGAAAATCCCAGGCTTAGAAACCATATGACCAGAAATTTGTAATTTTGTATTATACCAATTCTTTTCAACTGGAGCTAGGGTGTGTACAGTGGGTTTATGAAACTCATCCTGATCTTCACACAATCTAAAAGATATTATGCCAACGGCAAAGGAAGATTCAGTGAGAAAACCTCCGTTTTGGTTGCAACTCTAGAGTATCCTTCCGCAAGGGGGAAGTAGAGGTAGCTGAGAGATCAGCAGAGAAAACGCTCATGATTGTGTGCTCACCTATAATCGTTTTGGTTGTGTGACTGAGAGCTTGGAACCTCATAACTGCATGAATCTTGGTCTTCCCTCCTGCACAAGGCACATGATGGAATACAACATTAGCAACCACGTACTAGCACATCCCCGATATTTAACCTTGCACACAAGAAACTCAAAGCACAAGTATTTGCAGAAGCGTTTTTCCAACACCTGCAATAACTAGTCGGCAATCTAGACCAAAGCAAACCAACCCGATTTCCAATTATTACCTAGGATTTTGGAGGCTCTAAGGTTCTTGGCTTTCTTCAGCTCCAAGATACATTTGCCGTGATGACTATTATTTGGAGTCCCCATGATGTCTTCAACTTGACCGAAAGTCCGAGCTCCGGAGGACGGCAGTCTCACTTGGATTAAACCCAATATCTACACAGACTACAACAGATCTTCAATCAAATCCCACACAACCAACACCAACCCAACCCCCCCCCCCCCCCCCCCCCCTTCGCATGTAAATCCAAATCCAAATCGACTCACAAAATGGACCTCAGTTCTAATCCATCAAAAATCCCACACACTGCGATCAAAACCCCCGCACAAGCCTTTCTTGTGCAACGAAGCTCAAATACTATCTGCAACAGAATTATGTGATGGGTATGTGTACTCGGTGGTGGTGGTGGTGGTGGTGAAGGATGTACCGTATACTGCAAAATTTCGAGGCCAGAAAGGGAAGAGAGAGAGAGAGAGAGAGAGAGAGAGAGAGAACCGTAAGCCAGAAACCGCGGGTCGGCAGAAACGATCATTCTGTGGTAGGCCAAGCCCAAAGAGGGGAGCATCACCAGAATAAAGTGCCCACCCCGAGCCGACAGCCCAGGGCAGCGTCAAATTCTGACAATGCTCTCAACAAAGGGCCTCACCGTGTGGAGGGCCTTCCACACCAAGATCTGATGATCAAGATCCTGTAATCAAGCCCCAAAAAAACAACGAGCCCTTATGAAATGTGTAAGAGTCTGCCCAGAAAACTTAAAGATGAGCTCCCCCCATGGCGGGAGGAATCTTACCGAAATCTGGCACCCTCTCAATACACGGGGAAATCTGTGACAGGTACTAATAATAGAAGCGTCACAAGTACTCGTAAAGAGCAAAGTTGACTTTGTTGGCAGTTGCCTCCGCGTTCTACAGCGCAATGATCAAGCCGACAAGTTAGAAACCGTGGCCCCCAAGCTCATCATGAAACGGCTCAAGGCAGCCTTGGTGAATCGGCCAGGGCGAAATGGCAACCATGCTGGGAAGTTCCGAAGATGATGGCGGATGACATTCGAACCTTTTTGGTTCACCGCATTCCCAATGGCCGTTCCCTGCACATTATGTAGCATTTTTAAGCATGGGTGCGCAACATGGAAATGGGTATTGCAACACAACACCATCGACTGGGGTATTGCAAAAAAAAATTCACCAAAAGAATGTCAAGGCATCGGCACAAAGATTCAATCTCATCTGCACATGTTTGGGCACACATTTTGTTGGCAATTGTTTGTGATTTTATTTTGCTACTTTGTTTGGTGTTTTGTCTTGTTCCCATGTTTAGTTGGGTTGTTTAAGGTGGAACCTCTTCCTTCTCATTATCTTAAGTATATTCAACATTAATTTGAAGTACAATCTTGTTTTATTATGTTTTGTGTTTATGTTTTCATGTTTTATCACAATCAAAATGTGTTTTTCGCTTTCATTTGCACATCTCATGTTTTTGTCTCTAGTGGTTTTGTCTTGGTTTTTATATTCTATGCTTGGATTTAAGTTTAGGCTCTATCTTTTCATCCTTCATTTTCACAATTCTTGTGTTTCTAACACTTTGTTGTTTCATTTTGCTTTTTATTTGCCTTCTTTATCGTTCAACACCTTGGTTTTGTTAAAGTAATATTCACCCACCAAATTTTTTTTATTGTAGTCTTAAAATGGTGAACTTCAAACTTTTTTCTCCAAGTTCAATTAGTTTATCACCTTTCCATTTTGTTTTTTTAAGCTTAAGTTTTCTCATTTTGTGTATATGCTTTGTTTGCTCTCTTTGCATTTTATTTTTTCCTTTTCTTTATTATTTGTTAATGTATTGGTATATGTTGTGAATTATGTAAAGGGTTTTGATTACTAGAAAAAAGTTCCATGTTTCACCTTCACTATACATTTGCACATATTCCATGGCATAAAAGTGAACAATTTTGTACATGATTTTAAATATTTTGAGTTTTATTTGTTTTACTCTAGGTAGTTCAATAAATTTAAATACTATAACATAAACCCCTTTGTGAAACATATTTAGTATTTGACCTCTCCATCCCACAAATGTTCTCTTGTGAAAAGTGTTTTTTTTTTTAAATGGAACAATCAAGTCAAAATGAAAATGTAAAAAGAATTGAAAATGAGTTTTGTGAAATTCTTTCCAATGAAGTTTCTATCGAAGAGGACCCTTTGGTAGAAGCTTCAAAGGAAAATCCGCTTTGCAAACAAAAACTAGCTCCATTCATGAAAGGATGCAAGTCAATATCGAAAAATTACATGTTCAAAAAGTCTTTTGAAGACCCTAGAACAAGTAAGCATTCTGTTGAGTTTTTTATTGTGTAACTCATAACAAGGAAGTGGATGGAAAAGCTCCTTAAGTTTTGCATTGCATGTTTTATTACAGTCCAATTGATGTATATAACCTTGTAAAAACTCAAACAAGGAAACAAATAATATCATATTATAAAACCAATGGAATAATGACATTGAAAAAAACATGGATGTAGACCATGTTATGATTCCAAAAAAATTTGAAGAGGAAATAAACAATCTTGTGAAGCCCTAGTATTTGAAAGATAACCAACAAAAAAAAACTCAATCTATCTAGTAATATATTTGGTGAAAACGATCCTTTCAAAAAGAATGATGTGCAACAAAAACAATTCCTACAAGACCTTGGCCTTTTGGTGGTAATACATGGTTGAAGCATCTTGTAATGCATTTATGTTTAAGAGTTGTGTTTCCTTTAAAAATATATATTTTCACAAAAGGTGTTGCCCAATTTGGTGGAGAGGGAAAATCAAGAATATGTTTTGCCAAAACTTGTAAAATGTTATTCTACCATAACAAGTTTTGACTGACAGATGTCAAAAGGAACACATGACATTTTTGCTTTGGTGATAAAAAAATTTGAGGGTTGATTGGCAACTAAAACATATCACAATAAGTTTTCTTAAAGCAAACAATATTACAAGACAAGTTTTCGCAAAAAACTTAATTACATTATTGGCTGCATATGGATTAAAAAGAAAGATTATTGTTTATGTTAAAGATGAAAGGGCAAATTTGAATGCAATCACAATGACACTAAAATTTGTGGTTAGTTTTGAGATTTTGGGTTTGGATGAAAGTTTTCAAGGTACATGATTTGGCCATGCATTTTTCAAAACAAGCCAATATGGGACAACAAAAGATTTTTTTTGCAAAAACCTCAAACATGTGTCCATTAAGGTTGCTTAAATCAAATTTACAAAAATGTGTAACATGACCCAATTTGTTTGGAAAAGGCAAAAATGGAACAAAACTTGTATGGATTCTAAAACTTACCCAAGAAAGTGTTAGTAAACATTAATACTTATGGTTCAAATGAACAATAGTTAAATAATACATAACCTAAAAACATAATTCCAATAGTTGTTAACCTTTGGAGATCTCTCTCCTTCTCTTCATGAACACTTATTATGTTCATTTTGGTACACTTGAATTAAATGTCTACATCTTTCTTTCCTTTATGTTTTGTGTCATGGTATGAGAGTAGGTTATTGAAATAATAATAATAATATTAATATTATTATGCATTTTGATAATGAACATGTCATAGATTAAAAGTCTTGGTGAATACTATAATTTATGAATCATGTGTATCATAAAGTAACAAACAATAAAGGCATCCCCAAATTTGATGGCTCGTACTTCAATGTATGGAAACATCGATTATCATTTATTATGAAACTAAAAAGATTTATGATTATTGTGAATGGCTCAGAAAAGAAACTTGAAGTATCCACCATAATTAGTTTTCAACCATTGTCTCTTTTTTGGAAAGGGGAGCATTGTTGATTAGGAAGATAGAAATGCATTAGTATGTCTATCATTAATAACTTGTGACTTTTTATATTCAATCATGTTAAACCTCTCATGAAGCATGGGAGGAATTAATCAAATTCTATGAAGCAAAGGATGTTGTCATTAATATGCACTTGAAAAATAAATTACAAAGCTTAAAGATGAGGAAAATAGATAATGTAGCAAAACATATTCATTCATTTTGAATGATATTTGAACAATTGGCGTCAATTGGAAGCCTAGTTGATGAAGATGCAATGTTATCATTGATGCATAACATGTTAAATAGCTACAAACATTTTCTATCAACTTTGAGAAGACAGACATGACTCATTTTATAGTCTTTAATTACAAACCTTTTTCAAGAAGAAACCTTGATGAAGGATCTTGGATTTGGAAATGACAATTCAAAAGCCTTCTTTGTAGGAAAAAGACTTAAGTCATTCCAAAAGAAAAATTTCCCTCATAGGACCTTACATAAAAATGGAGGAATTCAAAATGCATCTTTTAGTAAACCTTAATTTCCTAGTTAAAAAAAAAGAAACTTGTTTCTATTGCAAAAAACTAGGAGATCTCATTAAAGATTGTTGAAAAATATTGATGATGAAAAGAATAATATCAAAGAAGGAAATATAATTGTTGAAGACAATAGATTGTATGTTGCAATATCATTAATTACCAAGGGAAAAGATCCTGCTCTGTACATTAACATAGGAGCAACACAACATATGGCACATGAAATCATTTTTTCTTCTTCATATAAACCTTGGCTGACAGGTCAAATTGTTTATTTAGGTGATGATACTTCACACCATATTGAAAGAGAAGGAGATGTATACATTGTTGTGCCAAATGGTCAAAAGAAGTCCATAATAAATGTATTCCATGTATTTAGTCTCATGAAAAATCTTTTTTTTATAAAGAAATTATATCAGGCTAGAGGTGAAATGATAATTAAGTGTGCAAGGTGTATTTTAAAATCACTAGATGGTGTTATCATAACAAATTGTATGCTTGAAAATGAACTTTACAAACTTGGCACCACATCACAAAATTGTGTCAAAACCATTGTCATGTCCACAACAACTCAATCGAATAAGACAAAGTTATGGCACAAGTGCCTAAGGCACATTTGTTAACAAACTCTATAGTTGTTGGATTAGACAAATTTGATCCTAAAAATTCAAATGTGTGCACCACAAGCATAAAAGGAAAACAACATTGTGAAAAAATTCCAAAAGAAGGTGGGTTAAAAGCCATTAATCTTTTAGGCCTTATACATATGATATATGTGGTCACATACAAAGATCAACATATTATGGTTGTATTTATTTTATTACCTTCATTGATGACTACACAATATACACATTTGTGTATCTTTTACATTATAAGTTTAAAGCTTTCGCCGGATTTGAACAATTTAATTAGTTGAAAATCAAACTAATTATCAAATCAAAGTATTAAGGGTTGACAATGGAGGTGAATATAAGCCGAAGGAATTCACACAACTTTGCCAAGAACGTCCAATACAACGACAATTCACAATACCATATACCCCATTGAACGATTCAAATCTTCCAAAAATAGTTTGGGGTGAAACACTCATGATAACAACATATTTACAAAATCAAAGTCCATCAAATGTGATTCATTATCAGTTATGGATAGGACATAAACCCAAGCTTTCAAATTTATGAATGTTTGGTTGTCAAGCATTTGTTTCATTATGAAAGATCAAAGAAAAAAAATAGAACCCCATACAATTGATTGTATTTTTCTTGAATATAGTGATGAAATAAAAAGATTTAAACTTATGAATAAATCTACAAGAAAAATATTTTTTTCAAGAAATGTCACATTCATTGAATTAACACTGACCTAAGATGGTTTAAACATAAATTCCATGAAAGTTGATGTGCATGACATGGAGGATTTACAATTGGATCCCAATTTTTTCAAAACATTTCCATGTATTCACAACATAAGGAGTCACACTCAAGGTCAACTTCCTCAATTTAATATTCCAACCATTCAATTCGGGAATATTAACTAAAGACTTGGCACATGAACGCAATCCATCAGATCAAGCAACAATGCAACTTCCACATTAATTATGGGTGATCTAGGAAATGATCCAAGTATTTCACAATCAACTCTTGACCCCAAAGTGGTAACACCATAAGTTCAACCTCCCTTTAATCCACCAATGGATCCCTTTAACCAAAAGTTTTAAGAAAAATAAAGGTAATTGTGGAACCAAATAAATTAATTGAATCTATGCCAAAAATCCACTTACTAGAGCATCATAATTGTGGTGGGTATGTTCAACCTTTATACCCGCCAAAATTTTGTCATAATACTCATTTGAAGCCATCTTCAATTTATGGCAAACCTTGGGTTTGACGACCATATAAACGAAATAAAAATACTCAAACATACTTTTATAATGATCCAATTGTTCTCAAATTACCAATACTAGCCCAACAAGACTTGTAAATATGTAAATGTAGTAAAAGAGCAGCAAATGGCCTAAATTTTTCATCACAATCAAGGTTCCAAGGTTATATTTGCAAAGGAAGTGTGGAAACTGACCCAAAACATTTGCAAATTTTAACCAAACTTAATACCACATTATATATCATTTATTATGTGATGGTTAATGGAGGATTCAACTTATCTCAGCAAGTTGAAATGCTTATTTTGCACTATAAAAATTACAACTATGTAAAAAGAAGAAAAAGAAGACCAAGACCAAGCTACATAACTAGAAAGTTTACATGTAGAAATTAAACATTGAACATTAAACCACATTTTTAAAGGGGAATGTTAGTAAACATTAATATCTATGGTCTAAGTGACCAATAGTTAAACAATTCGACTTGAAAAGGCATAATTCCAATAGTTGCTAACCTTTGTAGATCTCTCTCCATCTCTTCATAAACATTTGTTATGTACATTTTGGTGCACCTAAATTAAGTGTCTACATCTTTTTTCTCCTATGTATTTTGTATAAGAAAGTTGAACATGTTAGTTAAAGACAAAGTAAATTATTATTTTTGTTGATTTTTTTTTGGTTGATTTTCATTTTAAATTTTTTAAAAAACATTTCAAAGTTTTGAACAACTTTTAATGTTGATTGTGTACAAGTTTACAAGCAAAGTTATTTTGTTCCAAGAAGCCTTGTTATTTCAAAAGGCAATTGTCTTTTGTTACAATAAACAAATTGCAATTCAAATTTTTAGCCAAGTTCCACCTCCTCTTACTTAACATATTTCTTAAACAATTGTTTATTTGTTTGTTTAAAATTGTGATTGTTTGTGTTTTAAACCAATATGGTGGTCATTTGTTACTTAGTGATGTTTTAAATTCTACCATATCAATAAGTTTGAAGATGAAGGACGAAGTTGAAATTTCACCAACCTTAAACAATCTTATGAATGATGATTATGGAATCGCCCTTGAATTGTTTTTGCTAGCATCTAACATCGAAAAACAAGTGTATGGTGTGCTAAATTATTCCTTTCATTTAAAAAATAAAATGAAAACAAAATAGCTCACAACATGCTTTCCTTAATATTAGATCCAAGATTTTTTAAAAAATCTTTCGTATATTTATTCATTGATCATGAACATAATATTTCTATTGTTGAGGAATATGCCATAAAATCATTGTAGTAAACCCCTTTTATAATCACACCCATTTTAGTCACATTCTTGTTTATGTCACATTTTTTGGTAACCATCCATTCTAGTAAGAAACATCGTTCTTCAGAGTCACTATTATCACACTCGTTAGTAGCACAAAATATTTGCAAAGCTTTTTTTGTAAATGTGACTATAATGGGGGAAATCGAGGACCAAGATTAATGTTTTGTAAATTGTAATTCCTTTTGGCAATTCTAGTGTTGCTTTGTGTTCAAGTTGTGCAAACTAACAACAATGAATCCAACTGAAGAAAAAAGGAAAAAAAAGTTCTGGTGCAGACAAGCAAGAGATATGTGAGCTTGCTAAGAAAACATAAAATCTTAATTAAAAAAATCTAGTTGGCAAGATACACAACCTTCTTCAAGTCTAATAATGCATAGTAGAGTTTAAGATAACCCATGTAGGAAATTTAAATAGTTGGCACCTTTATTTTAGCATAAAATAGTTGTTTTGTAAGGTTTTTTTTTTGCCTATAGTCACAATTTTGTAAAGGTTTATATGGAATGTGACTATACACATTTAAATCAAAATTCATCAGTGCCACAAAAAAAGTGGTCACCAAGGGTGTGAGTATAAAGAGGGTTTATTATATATTTTATGCTTGTGAAATGTTATCATCAATTGCATCCATAATTAACAAATAATGAAAGTGTTTTAGTAAAGGAAAGGGTCATTGTAGATTATAATTGAAATATCTTTGAAACGACTCTTAGCACAAATGAACCAACCAAGGAACTAATCAACATAGAGTTATTGATATTTAGAAAAAATACCAACTACATGTAAACAAAATAAAACGTCCTTTGCAATGGTGGCAAAAACTTAAATCTATGTTCCTTCTAATGGGGTTTTCTTACTCACCAAATATCAGGCATTTTGAGATTGCAAATAGAAATTGAAAAACTTTTAAAATTTTAAACGAGTATATTCATCATTTTAATGAGATGTTAGTTATAATTAAATAATTTTAAAAGTTTAATATTTGTTAGCAAGAATTGGCTTTAATGATTCAAGAGTTGGTTGCAAAACATCTTTTAATTTAATTATATTTATAGGATGAATGTAAACTTAGAAGAGGAGTTGCAAAAATTTGAAGATGAAATACAATTTTTTTCTTCTCTTTTGTCATATCAAACAATTTCTAATTGAAATAAATTTGTAAAAAAAAAAACTCATAAATTGAAGTTAAATAAAATTTCAAAATCTCCAATTAATTTTATTTATTTATTTTTTCTTTTGAAAAGGAGTTGGTGAAAAGAAGATCAATTATTTACTAAAACAATTCCCCAATTTTCCCTCATGATTCGTGCAGGACAAAAACAATCTCTGGAAATTTTGGACGGTTCAGATGCACCAAAAATCGACCACCCCATGGATGTGGGCAGGATGAAAAAAACAGTTTTAGGGCTCTGGATGAAATTTGTTTTTAGGGTTTGGCGCTCACAAATGGGACTGCGCTTTGTGTTAATTTGCGAGCAACGTGTTTTTGAGTGACTCGGTTGCTTTGCAAGCTGTTGTGCCAAGTCATGACGACGCGGCTGAAGAAGAACCGGAAGAAAAGAGGCCATGTATCGGCTGGCCATGGTCGTGTGGGGAAGCACCGGAAGCATCCGGGAGGAAGGGGAAACGCCGGAGGTATGCACCATCACAGGATTTTGTTCGACAAGTACCATCCGGGTTACTTCGGGAAAGTTGGCATGAGGTACTTCCACAAGAGCATGAACAAGTATCACTGCCCTGTGGTGAACGTGGACAAGCTGTGGTCATTGGTTCCGGAAACTGTGAAGGAGAAGGCGGACGGCGAGAAGGCGGCACCTTTGTTAGACGTGACGCAGCACGGCTTCTTCAAGGTACTCGGGAAGGGTGAACTACCGGGACAAGCGATGGTTGTCAAGGCTAAGTTTTTCTCCAAGCTTGCTGAGAAGAAGATCAAAGAAGCTGGCGGTGCTGTCATTCTTACTGCCTAAATCTTAGGTTTCTTTTTGTAAGGAATTGAAAAGGATCTTGGTGTTTGAATTCAACATTGCAGCTGAGGTTGCAGACAGTGGTAGAGTCGTGTCAGAGATTTTAGAAGTAGTTCTAGTAAGGACTGCTGATGATTAAGGTGATTTGTGGGCGGCCCTGGTACTGGAAGGATGACCTTAAACAGATTCTCTTTCTTTAGCGACCTGCATTTTTCTCAAGGGATCTTCTCCCTTTTTCCTTTTCATGATGATAGATGGTTTCCAACAGCTATTTCTTGACTCTATAATAGGTCAATGCTTTGCGACTTCTTTGTCAGTACATCAAGTCTGTTTAGAAATAATGTCAAACTAGTATAGCTTCCAAATTCCCATACAAACCCTCTCCCTTCTTCTTGTCTATTGAAAATCAGCAGAAGTTGAAACTGCCCTTTGTCAGTTTTAGAATTGCAGCTGAGGTGATTTGATGCCTCTTTGTTTTAAGGTTGACTTCTTATCAATCAAAATTCTGCTAAATGATTTAGGGTTTAGGGTCCTGCACCCTCTCCCTCTTTCCTTTTCATATGTATGCAATGACATTGCCATCATCCCTGTCTTTCAGGACATTGCAAATGTCTATCAGCTACCAAAAAAAGGTTTTTTGATTCTGTTGTACTTTAAGAGCTCTAACTGGAATGTTTATCTTACTGAAATTGCAATTGGTTTTGTTGTCTATGCATTTGTTACTGCTTGTGACCTTTATGCCTTGGCTTGGAAGTGGTGCTGGATACTTGTGTTCATCAGCTATGCATCTCTAGGGTTTCTGTCACAATGAAGTGTGTAGCTGATTCTGACTATTGAAAGAAAAACCTTCAGATAGGGACCAGTTTATGTTTTGATAGAGCTGCATCACCAATGGTGTTCTGAGTTTGTGGCTTGAATCGCATGTATACAGCTTCTGACTCTGGGTAAAATGTTCTGAGGCAAGGATTTGTAGTGAGTGTCTGTTTTTCAGACCCAATTTGCTCCTTGGGTTGTGATGGCAACAGAGCATCAGAAATAGTGACCTCTGGAACTTCTTTCTGACTGGTTTTTTGCATTTGGTCTTCCAGGCGACATACTTCTGATGTTCACCCAGTCTTGATCTGTTCACATATTTCATTTACTGCATTACAGTTTTGAACTTGTCCAAACCTCCCTTCCTGCTGTCATGATCTTGTTCTAAGGTATCTTTCAGAAAGGACTATGTTGCTGGTCAGTAACAAAGCTAGTGCTTACTGGCAAAAACGTTTCTGTGATTCCCAATGCCAAATATTAGGTGTCAAAGTCTTTGTGTAATCTTATAGATCTGCAAACTGATCTGGACATTGAAGAATGTCCCAACATCATTTTAGATTCTCTTGAGAGTACAATGTTCTTATAAAGGTATTCCACGAAGATCAAGGAATTAGTAGCTATTAGTCAGCTGACTGTGAAGCAATCCTGTGCACCCCAAACTTCTCAAATTTTTTTAAGGGTTGGGAGTAGCAGCTTTTTTCACAATTAGATCAATTTAGCCTTTTTGCATACAAAAATGTGAAATCTTGTGCTTCTGATTCCAGACATAATATATGTATGTGCAGCAAGTGGCAAGTGGATATCAAAATGAAGGATTTATGTATGTACCCCATTCTACCTGACTCCTCCTGCTGATTTATTTACAAATTGTTGCAAAGAACAAAGTATTGAATGGAAAGAACGAGGTATTCGGTTTGAGCTTGCGATGAAATTGGGAATTGTGCAGATTCATCAAATTTGGAAACGGGATTGCACTTGGGCACACAATTTCCAGCTCACTGTGTGACTTGATTCTTTTTATAAATGAACTGATTTGGAATTATTTTTCAGACTATTTGGTCTGAGCTTTCAATGGAAATTGGGACTCATGTAGGTTCATCAAAAATTTGAGTTGTGATTGGAAACAGGTTCACAGGTTCACACACATTTTCCAATCTCTCTGCACTTCAATTCTGCACCCAACACACTGATTTGGATTTAATTTTTTTGGGGGGACTAATTGGTCTGAGCTTCTAATGAAATTGGAACTCATGTATCTGATTCATCCAAATTTGAGTTGTTGTAGATTGGAAATGGTTCACACTTTCCAACACAAATGTCGGTCTCTCTGCCTGCCTGACTTGATTCTTTAGTAAAACACACTGATTTTGGAATTATTTTTTTGTGGGCTGACATTGCTGGCACTTATACATACTCAAAAGTAGATAGATGTTCTTGCATCATGGTGGGGTATAGAACATCACTTCTTCTTCTTCTTCTTCTTTTTCCCCTTCTACAGTAGCATATATACACCCACCTTATTATTCCTGCACTAACAAAAACCTTTGTTTTCTCACTGAGTAGTACAAGAATGTAGTATCCCCACAATTCAAGAGCAGCATATGCTCCATATCTGCTTTAGAACTAAGCCATTTGTTTTGTTCTGACATAGCTTGTTCTTTTGTTTTGGGAGTTACAGTGGCAACAAATCTACCAACCAAACAACCAACCAACCAACCAGCCAGCCAGCCAGCACAATCAGGTAGCATGGAGGGAGAGGGGGAGGAAGGGGAGCTTTTGACAGATTCTACTCCATGATAAGGTGCCATGGAATTTTGTCATACCCACCCTCTCAACAAACAAAAAAGCTTAGAGGAATCCACACTAGGTTAGGTTTTATTTTTAAATTTTTTAAAATTTTAAATTATATTCAATAATAATATTTTTTTAATTTTTAATTTTAAAAGTATTTTGATTAATTTAATTAATTTAATTTTAATAAAATAATTATATGTTTTATTTATTTTTATTTTTATTTGACAATTTTGTGATGTAACCACAATAGGGATCATCCATGAGAGGAATTAGCCAAATCTGGCTATATGTCAGTAGAAAATTGTAAGAATCCTGATATATTCTGGCAACCTGCTGGAACCTAATGGTCTAAAATATGACAATTTCAAGAATTTTTTCCCTTGAAATATATATGGTTTTTTTAAATATTTCCCCCTCTTGATTTTGGGCATTGTAAAACAATTGAGCAAATTAGGGTGCAAAATTGTACAAACTATATATATTGATCACACAAAAGAATGTGATTTTTGGGCTTTGTAAAAAAAAAAAAAATTGAGGAAATTAGGGTGAAAATATACAAACTAAAATATATAGAGAATACAAAAAATGTGATTTTTGGGTATTGTAAAAAAAATTGTAAATTATTATATTATCATTTCTATTGCCAAACAATTACAAACCAAAAACTAATTACAATAATTTAAAATAATTATTAAGCACCTAGCTTGATGCTAAACCCTAGCCAAGGTACTAGGGTTTATATATATGTTGAGAGTCCCCAAAAACGTTTCAATCAAGAAGAGCATAGTTCTCGTGTTCAGATCTTTTGAGTAGGCACATTATTCTCTTTGGTATTACCATCACCATAATGACCACTCTCTAATGGATCCCACCAATTTGCTTTTGCTTTTGGCTTTTGGATTCTTGGGTCTCTTACACCTTAAAAATTAGAGTTATATCCATAAAGTAAAGTTGCCCTGTCTTCACCCTGTCTTTCCTTCCGCCTGCTTTCACCCCCCTATCCCCTCTTTTCAGTGGTATCTGCAAAGTAATGAAATTTTTATTAAATCTCAGGTATGAAATGTTGAGACTCAGCATTTAATGCATGTACACAAGGTTCGAGAGTAATTATAGTGCTTTGTACAGGTAGGAGCAGTGAAAATATATGGTATAGCAGCAATGGGGGGGGGGGGGGCGCTCAGGAGAATGGAAAGAACAGGATGGAACTCACGTTACCACCAAAATTGGTGAAAAAACTAGTTTGGGTCTCATCAGTTATTTCGTTTTGTAAAATTTTCATTCCCAGTTAAGCAATTGATGCCCTATTATGTCGAAACTGGCTGTTCTCGCCCCCCCTAATCGTCGGACTTTACTAATAACCCTATTGTGCCTTCATTTTTTTCATGTTCACTAGTATAGCCTGTGTGCCATTGGCCCAAGTGTGAACACACATTCTTTATTTTTCACATTTTCAAAAATGATTAAAAAAATAATTCGACAATGTGAACACATTTTTTGGTTCCAAACCCATTTTTTGCAATTTGTTTGAATATCGAGCAACAAAATCAACATGAAAATCAATAACTTCCACACCTTAGCTCCAAAAATTGTGAAATAAACTTCATTAAATCTGACTCATGAAGACTTCCCAACAACACCAAAAACACACCCAAATTCCAATACAGTTTTCAGTTTAGACTTTATTTAAATTTCATTGAAAAAATGGTTCAATAATCAATAGCTTACAAAGATACCAACAACACGACATGAAGTGCATGGTTTGGGAGATCATAGCACGTGACACACAAAACAAAACAACCTACCTTGCTCCATAGACAGATAGGTGGCAATGGGTTTAGGGTTTAGGCCCTAGATGAACCCATTACCACCTAACATAATGATGTTGTCTTACCTTGCCAGGCTTTCCAATGTTCTTGGGTGTATCATGATGGTTTCATAGTATGTACATTAATCATTCACATGGTCACATAATACTAGTGTATGGTGTACCATTGGTTCAAGTGTGAACTAGTTGCCCAACTATTTTTTCCTCCCAAAACCAATTTTTTGGTAATTTTAATTGGATTTTCAATGACAAAAAACTACTCAAAATTCAATTTCCCTCACACCTCAAGTTTAATTTTTTTCAAATTCCTTCATTAAATCCTACTCATTATCAAGGGCTTTTCAATAATACTAAGAGCACACCCAAATTTCCCTTCAAGTTTTAGTTTTGATTTAAATGAATTTGTGTGAAAAATCTATTCAATATTCAATAAAGTATGCAATTTTTATTTTTAATTATTATTAAAAAAATTTGGGGTGGGTGGGTTTAGGCATGTAGTTGTCACATTTCATTGGTTGTATAATGTTAATAATAAGGAAAATTTCAGTCTTGGGCTATGCATAAGTAAATAGAACTAAATTTGGTTTGGAGCTATATTAATTTTTTTAATTTATAAAGTGTTTGGAATCACAAGTCTTGAAACATGAAGATTGAAGTTCTATCAAATTTTTTAATTTTCTTGAACTAGAATTGAAGGTTCTTTCAATGTTTTAAAAAGTTGGAAACGAGATTGGAAGTGCTCTTGAAAGTAAGAAAATGAACAAATTTGGTTATAACCCATTGAATGTGTTATGATTATAAGCTCCCTATTAGGGTTTTTCTTCCTTCATTTCATTTAAGGTGGATGGTACCATATGCGTGCGGTGGGATGGCAAGATGGCACATATATTTTGGGTCAAGTGAATCCTATTGGGAAATTGTATATTATTAGCACTTATAAATGATTATGTTAAGTAATCTTTGTTCACAACCTTGTGGAGAGGACCTCAACATTTTGTTATGCTCTATTGGCTATAATTACATTCATGTTAAAGTTCAGTTAACTATTCTAAATGCAATACATTGTAAATCATGTGGCACCAAAAGGAACAAAGTTAGTGATTTTATTACTATTCCATGTAACATAAGAAGTTGATCACAAATGCATTTTTGGTATTATTTGCTAAAGTCTTTTGATACAAGAGCAATTTAAATAAAACTTAACAATTGGATTTGTCAACAATGGATTAAAAGCTATCGGCCTCTAAAATTGTGGATTAATAATTACCCCATCTTAGTGGATAATTGTTAATTCGTAGTTGGTGAACATGTGCAAACACAATCAAAGGAGCCATTGGTGCCTCTCCATGCAATTCTTGAGTAGTTTTGACAAGCTAATGTGATAGCACAAGATTGGTTATGAGATTAGAACAATGTTGAAATTTATTTAATATTTGTTGGATTACTTGAACAAACTTATGCAAGTGTTAAATTGATATATTAAAAACAATGTTACATAAATATAACACACGTTCTCAACATTAACTTAGTTTATGAAACTTGCAAACATGTCCAAAAAAAATCAGTTATGTTTGAAATGGTTCTTATTAACATGGTTGGACTAGAATGTAGCTTAACCTTGGAAACCATTTGATTCTATATATGAATATCGGCCTTCAACATGTATATTTTTAATTATTGGAAAGCCTATATCTAGCTTCATTCTTTCATTTTCTATTAATGTTGGAATGAGCAAAGACTTTGTCTTTCTATCAAAAGTTAAGTCTTTAGTCTTTTTACTTCATCTTTGGTATTTCTATTTAGAGTGTTCATGATTGATTACATGGAATTTCATGAGCTAAGTTCTTTGAATAGTTGATGATTCACTATTGTTTAAAACAATTCAACACAATTTATAAACATGGTCTAGATGTAGGGGAAATAGACTCATTAATTATTCCATTATGCAAAATAATTATTGCTCTTAAATTTCCAAACATCATCCATCCTAGGTTAAAGCAATGTTGGATGAGAAATAAGGGAGCTTTAACATAGTGATTCAATTGTTTTGGTTCAACATGCTTTCGACCCACCATTATGGTTTATAAGGCACTTCCAACAACTTATTTTGCTTTCATCAAATTCACCTAAGAAATGAAATCTCTTCACAATAGCAAAAGAAAAAGTAAGAAATGAGCCTTTTATGATTCAAATACTTATGCAATTAAGTTATAATTCATGATAGTATTGGATCACAAAAACATAGGGTTTAACCAAATAACTATAATAGTATGAGTCTTTAAATGATGCTCACATATTTTGTGACCTAATGGTGTTAGTGTTTGGCTATGTTCAAATCAACCTTTCATGTGCACATTGGAACCTAAGCACCAAGAAAGTGTATAACATCACCAAATGCCAAATGGCCCACAAGAATGTCCTCAACTATATATTAAGTAGGTTTGGACCCCAAGTTTGAACCCTATGTGAGGTGCAACATGGCCATCATTCACTTGCCAAAGTCTTGTGGTTTGTTAAAAATTGTATTCAATTGAATTGAGTTGAATTGTTAAAATAACACAAGCATTCATGAATAATATTTTGACTATGATAAATAGTTCTTTAATAGACAAGTTTATGTTACATTTTGACTATTGCATCCTTTACTTGACCACATGATCTTCATGTACAATGCAAAATATGAGTCACAACACCATTGATCAAACGAAGTTTACACTCCCCATGGAGTCTTCCACTAATAATCACAAGCCTTAAAATTCCAAATAACCCAAAAGAGTTGTGAAGGTGTCACGTTGGAAGAATGATTACACCCAAGGCATCTAAAGCTCCATAGTTTTGTAAACTTGTTAGGTTGGAAATTCCTACAAGATTATGCCATAAATGGTTGGAAGCCCAAATGAAATGATATTATAAGCCTTGAGGCTTGGTATTTGGTTTACATAGGACATTCAAGAACAAACATTTGTAATTTAAAAGGAAACTAATGCAAAACTAAGAACTTAATGCATCGCACAATGTAAATCATCTACACCTCACAATTTTATGAAACAAAACTTGACAATGAAAGAAGAGTCATTGTGATGTTATGTGGAAACCATTCATGGCTTCCTTACATTTTGGTATTTAAAAAATTTGAATTGCAACTTGCTCATTCTTCACATTGTTGAGAGAATATCATTAGTACAATGTTGTTAACAACCTAGATGTTGTAAACATTATAAAATGAATTTGAAGATGTGATTCAAAATAACTAGTCATATTTCTTCAATCTTGGGAGGGACTTTTGAAAGGAGAAAAATAGATATTTTCTTTCTTTTGGTGTACCAAGACTAATGTTAACAAACACCGTGAAAGATTGCAAAAACCTACTTGCACTAGTCTAGTCCTTGTGGTCCCCATCCCCAATTTCATTGGAACCACCATTACTTGGGTGCTATGCAAAAACCATGGGATGCCATTTTCACTACAACTAATTGGCCAAGTAATGCTAAGAAGCATGTTTAAGGGCATCATTGACCACATTAAGGTTATCCCAATTCTCTATTGGGAACTTTTGCAACACTTTGATGATCGTTGGTGTTTGTAGAAAAGTTCATTTCATGTAATGGAAAGAACAAACTCTCACATGGGATGTGAGAATCTATTAGATCTTTACCTCAAATAAATAATAGGAATGGTTGACACATGAGAAAAAACACAATACAATGAGTTGAACAAACCCCAAACAAGGTTGAATATTTGAGCCAATAAACACAAATTTAAACTCAACTCTTACAATAGAAGTGGCAAACTTCAACACAAAAGGTTATTAATTGAAGAAGCTTTTGTAGGGTGCAAATGTCTTGAAAACATTTGTCCTTGTGATGGCATGTGTCAAGGTTTGATAAAGTACCATTTATTTTGGTTAGATTGCTTTTGGATTGGTCTTTGAGTTGGATCACAATATAAATGCAAGATATGCAAATGATATGAAAAAAACTCATCATTCCTTGACCAAGAATTTTTTTCATGATATCTATTATCGCAATTGTTCCAATTATGAACATATATACAAAAACATCAAAAGAAGATGTGAATAAATTGATGCACAAATTGACACTAAAAATCTCACAAGTATTGTCACATAAATGAACTAGAATGGAATGTTTTAAGTTGCATTCTTGGGTGATACGACCTTCAAAATATATTGTTGTACATAGATGACTTCAAGTCATCAAATATTGTATTAATTGATGTGCAACAATTTAATTGATTAGGTTAAGATCATACATGTCCATGGGGGTGTTTAGTTAAGAGTATAATATTTTGGCTATTATGGTTAACATGTTTAAACATATAAATATTAAAACCTAACATAAGCACAACTTTGCATACTTGACATATGTGAAGATTTAAAATAAATAAAAAAAATCAAATAGAGGTGGAATGAAGATAGATAGTGGTCAAAGAAAATGCATTCTCCTAAAATATAAAAAAATGAATGAAAGGATAAAAAGGAGGGTTACATAATTAGAGGTTAAAGGCCATGGAAATAGCTGCCATGTAAATCTATCCCTCTAGATAACAACTAGAAAGTTGATTTAACAAGAATTTTGCGTTGCACCAAATAAAATTAAACCTCCATGGTTTTCTAGTACATCAAAGCAAATAGAACCAAAACTTCCAATCTCACAAGGAATAGAATAGACATAATTAGGTCAACTACTTCCACAATTGGCAAAACAAGAAATTTTCGGATCTTTATGTTAAGTATGTGGTTTAAAAAAAACACATCTTTACAAGCTTATTATAAAATGCAAATACATTGAAAAGTTCTAAGTTTATAATTTTTTTGAAGAATCACATAATAAAAATTATTAAAAATGAATTGAAGATATGTCATTTTCATTAGCTTTATGAATATGTTAAGACACTCATTTTCTTGAAAAGGTGTCAAATCCAAAGTTAGGACATGTTCCAACCCTAGCCATAGGTTGCAACCAAGGTTAAGGCATGAGAAGTAAAACAAGTTATCACGATGTTTCATATTCACCATCAATTTGAAGGATGGTCAGAGGGAGTTTTTAAGGTGTTGATTGCTATGAACTTGGCCTAGATTTAATTGTTTGAATCCCTTTGATGAATTCACATGGCTTTGTTAGGTGTTGGTTGTAAAACATTAGTTTTTTGAAGTTTGTTATTTGTGGTTGAAACCCAATTTTGATGTGAATATAGTTTAATTTGTTTTTGTATGTTTGGGGAATGTTTATCCCTATGGCATGACTCTAGATATTTTGTGCTTTAAGATTTTAAAGCCCACAAAAAGAAATAAATGATTTTTTTGTGTGTTTTTGAACTTGGATTCTTGCGATTTGTAAGTTTTGAACTTGGATTCTTGCAATTTGTAAAGGGAGGATTTGTGTGCATGTTTTCATATGTATGACTTTGTTAATGATATCCAAGCCAATATCCAACTTAACTATCATATCTAAGGCAGATATTAGTGTTAGTAGTTAGAAGTAAATTAGATTATTAACTAGGTTTAGGATTGTAGGCTCACATCTAGTTATGTGTTTTTTTTTTCATTTTCCTAATGTAGCTACGATGACAAGAATCCTTAAACAATTTTAGATTGTTCCGGAGACACCTTTTCAAAGGTCTCTTCAAAGTTGTAATTAAAAGTAGTTTATTATTGTGGCTATACTTTCTTTGAAAAATAATTAATCATTTTTTTTTGCAAATTATTTTTAGAAAAAATATATACAACAAAATATTCCCTTTTAAAAATAGGATGTTGTCTTTTGTGGATTTTTCACTCCCCCAAAAAAAGACTTGCACGTAGCATACTGGCAAGCGAATTTTTGATATCCATATTTGTTGATATCCCACTCATAAATAAACGATGAATATTTTATTTTGAAAAATGCAATATTCAACAAATATATCTAAATTAAAAAATTAAAAAATGTAATATCCTTATCTGATGGATAAAAGAAAGGTGAATAAGAAAAACTTGCACATCATAAGAGACATGCAATTTGCTCTATAATTTTGCCACTCCAGCTATTTGTTGGCCTTGCCTTGGTAGGCAAAGATCTTGTGTTTAGGTTCATTATAGAGTGTAGTAGCTTAAGGGATTTTGGCCCCTAGGTAATAATAGTAATAGGTCTATTTTTATATGAGGATTTAAAAAAAAAGATGATAATTTGGCTATTGTGTTGAAACTTGAGATTAGTTATAATAGAGTTATAATAATATCTTGAAGGATTTTGGTTTCTTTCAGAGGATTTTTTTTTTTGAAGATTAATGTATTTTTGCATGGTGAAATATTTGAGTTTCCATAATTCTTCTTCTTTTGCCTTAAGATTACTTAATTTTTTAATGTAAATGGCAAGGCCATATAGTGTGACACAACCCTTATTGGCTTTGAAAGTAAAGGGAATATAATAATAAGCAAGAGCATAGTAGCATGCAAGTAAGTAAGTGCATGAGATTGTTTGTGTCTACTATAGCTTGTGCAAAATCAAAGCTTTTGCAAAAAGGGCCACATGCATAGCATCTTCCTTTTCCTTTATTGGCCCCTTGCCTACCAAGAAGGCAAGGATATTGTGTTTCAAATTCATTATAGAGTATAATAGTAGCTTAAGGGATTTTTATAGGCCCCTTACTAGGTAATAATACTAATAGGTCTATTTTTCTATGAGGATTTTTGAAAGATGGTATTTTGGCTTGTGTTGAAACTTGAGATTAGTGTTATATAATAGAGTTATGATATATTGAAGGATTTTTGGGTTTCTTTTAGAGGATTTTTTTTTTTTTTCAAGATTATATTTTTGCATGGTGAAATATTTGAATTTCCATAATTCTTCTTTTACCTTAAGATATTTTTAAAAATGTAAATGGCAAGGCCACAATGTGATGGCTAGCAAGCATCATGGCTCCACTCCTTTAGTGTTTGCAAAAGCACTAAAACACGGAGCTCTCTCTCTCTCTCTCTCTCCATTGAAATTGGGTGTTGTGTTGGATTCCCCGAAACAACCTCTCTCTCTCTCTCTCTCTCTCACACACACACACACACACACACACACTCTTGCTCAACTCTTTAGTTTCCTTCTTCTCCAGATGGTCCAATCCATGTTCTTTTCTTCTCGCTCTATTTGTTTGTCTGGAGCTACTTTTTTCACCAAGGATTTCTTGGGTCCAAATGAAAAGATTAAAAACACACACACACACACAAATACACCGAGTGCTTCATACAATTTGGAAGCCCACATCTTTGCAGTAGCAAAGCATAAAAGCAAAAGAGAGGAGACCCACCCATCCACCCACCCACCCACCCAAAAGCTTTCCACTTTACTACTCTTTGTGGTACACAACAACAGACCCCACAGCATCAGCTTGTGCATTTTTTAAAAACCTTTTTATTGGTTCTTGAGTCCTCCTCCTCTCCTACATTATGACAACCTAAAAGTTGTTCTCATTTTCAAGCTTTTTTGTCAATTTGGGTTGCAAAAATCCAACCATGCCCCTTATTTTCAAAGGACACCCTTTATTCTTCTCCTCTTACTCACCTTCTTCCCTTTATTTTCCACTCATGAGTATTCAATTGTTAGTGATTCCTATAGTGTGATTCATATCAATTAGTTGTGGGCACACCCAAAGTTCAACCCCCCCAAAAATATAAAACCTACCTAGTGATGGGTTGTCTTTGATTGGCCCAATCACGAAAAAAATTCTGAAACTTTGGTAGTCTTCCCAACACCTATAAAAAAAGTATTCACTTCAAACATTAAAAACATACAACACCCCATGTTGGTATGTCTATATTACCTTCAAAGAGGATAAGTTGTGCAAAGCATAGAGGACAAAATGAGGTGTTATTGGGAGCATGGTGGGAAACACATTTGGAAACTTGAGGAACCCATTGAGAACCAAAAAATTCTACCACATCCCTAACCCTCCCCCACCACCCCCCAAATGAAGAAAAACAAAAGTGGGCCCATTAGGTGCATGCTAACTCACCTCATTGGCTACCAAGTCTAGCTTCATATTGGTGCTCTTTACCATTTTTGGCCTTGGCTAATAGAAAGGGGAATAATTGTGGGGACATAATTAGGCGCCAAAAAAAACCCAACTTGAGATGGATGGAAGGGAATGAGGACATAATTGTGGGGACATAATTAGGCCAAAAAAAACCTAACATGAGATGGATGGAAGGGAATGAGGACATAATTGTTGGGACATAATTAGGCAAAAAAAAACCTAACATGAGATGGATGGAAGGGAATGAGGACATAATTGTGGGGACATAATTAGGCAAAAAAAAAACCTAACATGAGATGGATGGAAGCATGTGTGAAACAACTCGGGGTGAGGAAAAAGAAAAACAACACTCTTGTCAATAAGGACTTGTGCTCTTAGAAATGGGCTAGAAATGGTGGCAAAACAGTTTTTAAGAGTAAAAAATTTCATGCAGCCAATGAGACAGATCAAGGTTCTAACATGCATCAAAAGGGAGGTTCTAACACTCATTTGGAACTCAAAGTTTGAAGAAGTCAGCCTCTCGACAAAGGCACTAGAGAATCCACATCTTTTTACTTGTGTATTGTAAGTTGTCTTTTAGCACATTTTTGCACACATTCAGGTGGACTATTGATCCATGAGTGGACTATTAATTGATTGATTGATTTGAGTGGTCGGGCAATCAAACTTCATACATCGTCTTTACTCATCATCATCATCATCATCATCATCATCATCCCTCACATTTGCAAATACAAGAAAAGGTAAGGTAGAGCCAAAAACTATGTTGAATGATGGATGGGGTACATGAGAATCACCCACCTATCTCATAATATTGCACTTGTAAGCTTGTTCAAGCGAAACATTGGAAAAGCTTTGAGTCAAAATGTTAACCTTTGAGTGCTCTTTGTTCTCTACCCAACTCAATTTTTGGCCCTTTCTTTTGGGGGGAGGGGTTGGGTCTGGTTGGGGGCACATTCACCTACACAACTGAAAGCCCAATAATTCAATGTCAACAACATGAGCATTGAGTTTATCATAACTTGGAAATGTAAGAAATACTCCACTTGGGTTCACATTTGAGACATCGCAACTCTTTGATCATACCATGTCCACATTTGAGGCATCGCAACTCTTTGATCATACCATGTCCACATTTTTTTTTCTCTCTCTCTCTCTTTTAACAAAGGAAACTAGAAACCAATATTTAATTCACATTGTTGCATGTGATGAGTATCATTGTTTTGCTTGGGAAAGCCATAAGTGTGCCATGCAAATAACAGGACGGGTTTGGAGTTTGGACGGTTGGACCTCTTGGACAACCCTCCATGTTTGAATTGGAAACCAAAAAACAACAATAACAATGGGTTGCATGGACTAGATTGACATGTGTTCTTTGATCTCTCTATATATTACTCTTTTTGAAAAGACTTTCTTTTAAGGGAACAAAATACAAAAGAAAAGTTGAAGCTTGATAACTCCATAGCCATAGCCTCCCCATGTTTCGTGTCATGTTCCATGCAAACGTCGTACTTTACTACAACAATTTGCTTGGGAACTCCAGATTTTGGTTTCTATGCATGTCAATCATCCGCCACTATATTTCTGATCTTTTGAATTGGGCACTAGTCAAGAACCCATCTTGATCTTCAATTTGCATCACTACAACATGCATTATCTTTTAAAACTCATTCGGGCAAAACTTCTGCGATTCATTTAATAATGATCACAAAAAATAATTAAATCTAGAATTAGGGTTTCTTTTAAAATCTTTTGGGTCCATCTCATATTTAGGGTAGATTAGTTAGGTTAATAGATCCGGCAGACAACTAGCCAAACTAGGGCTGCAATAATAACAAACCGTGAAGGAAGGATTAAAACTTCATTTTGGATGTCGAGAAACATGGGAAATATTCGCAAAGTAAGGAAATTTTATTAAATCTCAGTATAAAATGCTGAAACTGAGCATTTTAATGCATAAGGTTCGAGAGCGATTATAGTAATTGTACAGGTAGGAGTAGTGAAAATATAAGTAGTAGCAGCAGTGGAGGCGCTCAGGAAAAAAAAGGAAAGAGGGAATGAAACTCAGTTCATCATCAAAATTGGTGGAAAAACTAATTTGAGTTCCCAGTTATTTTGTTTTGTAAAATTTTTCATTCCTAATTACGCATTTGATGGCCTATTATGCTGAAACTGGCTGGTCTCACCCCCTAGTCACATGACTTTATCGATAACTCAAATGTATAATAATTTATGTACCTCACGACAAAGGTACCTTACAACCTCCCCTTTGGCCCCCTCACCCAAAAAAAAGAAAACGAGTGAATCCTCCCTTCAAAGGTATGGGTATGCCCCAAACCCCACCCATCAAATTAAATCGGTGAACCCTAAAGTTACAAATGCGCGTGCATTAGCTTGAGACAATTAAAAAGCCCAATGTTGTTGTGGTTGCTAGTGCAAGAAGACTAGAAAAAGGTCCATGCAAAAAAAAAAGGGGGTTGGGGGGGTGGCCAGGAGAATAGAAGTAGAGGTGTTGTCTAAAGACATAATAAAATCTGAAGAACAAAATAGTTGTTCTACAAGAAAGAAACACACAAACAGTGCTGAATTAAATACAAGAAAATAAAATTTAAAATAAAATTTAAATAAATAAAATAAAATAAAATATATATGTCATGTATAGGTCAGGGCAAAGTGGGATGAGCCCATTTGAGAATGAAGCTTGCCAACCTTGCCTTTCCATTATGATTGACAAACATACAAACAAACCAAAGAAAAACAAACTTAACAAAAAAAAATACATACACAAAACACATGTATGTGCCTATCACAATTTCCACAGCCTTGCCAGATGATGATGATGATGATGATGATGATGATGATGAATCAGTAAACAAACAAACAACCCATGGTGATGATGAATCAATGAACAAGAATGAAAAAACAACCCATGGTAATGAAGGAAGCAATCAATCAACAAAAGAAACCCACCCATGGTGATGAATCAATGAATGAATGAATCATCAACAACAAAAACCCCATGGTGATGCATCAATGGACAATATGAAAAACACCAATGGTGATGCATCAATGGACAATAGGAAAACACCAATGGGTGATGCATCAATGGACAATAGGAAAACACCAATGGGTGATGCATCAATGGATAATAGGAAAACACCAATGGTAATGCATCAATTCGACAATAGGAAAACACCAATGGTGATGCATCAATTGACAATAGGAAAACACCAATGGTGATGATGAATCAATGGGAAGAAAAAAAAGAACCCCATGGTAATGAATCAATCAACAACCCACCAAAAAAAAAAAAAAAACAAAAAAACAAAAAAAAAAAAACCACCCATGGTGATGAATGAATCAATTGATACCAATAACATCCATGGTGATCAATCAATCACAAGAGAGTGGAAGTAATATGATGTTGTTGTGTGTGTGTGTGAGACATGTGTGTGTGCAAAGAAGGTACCTAAAAGCTTTACATAATATACAAAGAGAGAGAGGGGGTGAGTGGGGGGGAGAGGAAGGGAGTGTTTCTTGTATGAAATGATGAATTTCTTCTTTCTTGCTAGTGCCCAAATCTTGCTCCTTTTTTGTTGTCATAGTCTTTCAAAAGGTTTTGAGACTTTGATGACACACACAAACCCAACTTAACTTTTTTCTTTGTTGAGATTTGTTTTGTTTTTGCTCTTTTGCTGTTGACACTTGAGAGTGTGAAGAAGAGGGCCAAAGAAACATCACAAAACACCCACGCACGCACACACACGCACTCAGACTGAATACTAGTAGATCAATGAAAGAGGAGTGATGGGTATGCTGCAGAAGAAAGTAGAGAGCTTGGTTTTGTGAAGAAATCAATCAGTCAGAGCATTTGTTTGTTTGTTTGGAAGTACTTAGTAGTGTGTGTCTGGGAGGAGAGGAGAGAATCACATGCTAAGAGAAGAGAAAAGTGGCAAAAGGCAAGGGACTAAGAATTTCAGCTTGCAACTTTGGGGTGGAAGGAAAAATTTGCAGTTTCGAGGATTGGAGAAGGGGAGGGAGAAGAAGAGAGGTAGGGAAGGAGGGAGGGAGGGAGGAGAACTCAGAAGATGAGATTGTGTTGGGTTTTTTTTCTTTTCTGATTTCTGTGAGCTTTGTGATCAATCCTGTGGGGGGGGGGGGATTTTGAGTGAAGAAGAAAAAGAGTGCAGAGCTCAGAGAATTGCTGTAGATTGCATACATGTTGTTATTGTCCCTTGTAGTTTTTGAGAAAGGAGAAAGAAAGAGAGAAAGACAGCAAGAAGGCAGGAAGACAGAAAGCGGAACAGAGAGATTCAGCGAATTTGAAAGGCAATTTGATGGGTGGAGGAGTGATGAAGAAGCATCATTGAGGAAGAGGTTGAATTTGGAGGACTGCAAGGATGCAAGCAGATGTGAGATGATGGGCCTTTGTGTCCTCCTCCCATGGCTCTCAAGCTCTTGCAGCCAGCAGGTGGGTGTTTCCTTGCAAAGTCCTTGTTGCTCTTTTTTTGGGGGTACCTATGTTTTTGCAGTTCTACATCAAATTTTATTCAAGTCTTTTGAGCCTTTTTTTTTTGGGGTTCACCCCATCTCACCCATCTCTCTTGGTGTGATTTGGCATCTCATTTTGTTTCCATATCATCACATCTCTCTCATTCCAGACATTTTAGGGAATGTTGGTGGAGGGCATCTTGGGAGCTTGCCCTCAAAAACTGTTGGAAATTTTTTCTAAACAAAGTCTTACTGAATCTTTGAGTTCCTGATCCACATTGAAAAGTTTCAGCCGGATTGGTAGCCAGAAGAAGAGGTCTGTGCTATAGATCACGGAATGGAATTCTGGTGCAGATACATAACAGGGTTATGGAGGATCTTCCTTGATTTTTGGACTCAGGGGAGACAGAGATTGTGTTTTGATTGAGAGAGCCATTTGAATTCTCTAAATCCTCAGATTCTTTGTTGTGGTATTTTTTTGTGCCTATCATTTTGGCGTTTTGACAGAAGATTGCTTTGCAGTGGCAGCCTCCTGCAGGGGTGGATGATGTGTGTGGATGATGGCAATAGAAGAAAACATTGAAGAAGGAGCTGTGGCATGTTCATTTGGTGAGCTTCATTGAGGAATTTCCATGTGGTCCAAAACTGGTACCCTGGTATTATCGATCATTGCAAGTCCATCAACACACTTCAAGCTTGCAAAGAGGATTCGGAGTTGTCTAATGAGATCTCAAGCTGGAAGGATCAGAAGACTACAGTAGAGTGTCTCCTCCTGATGTATGTTGGACACAGCAGTCCTCCATTTCTGCAGAATTGAGATCTGGAAGTGTTGTGAACTGACAAATGCCAGCAGTCATGATCCTGGAAGAGTTAACTCGTCTATCCTCGAACCTTTGCAATGCACTGAGCATGATCAGCCCTCTGTCATTTTCCGCCTCAGAGACGTCCATACAGGATGACCCAGAAAGGGTTCATGAAGATCCCAAGGTTAAGCAGGCAGTGCAGGTTCTTGACAAGCTCATTTCAGTGGCAAAACAGTGCCAGAAAGCTTTGCAGCCACTTGTCTATCGATCATCAGACTGCAGCAAAATCTTTCCCGAGTCTCAGGCTCTGCACATTCAACAAACACAGCTTGATAACATTGAACCACCATCCTATCTACACACAGACTTTGCAACTAAGTCTTCTCCCAACTTCTCCATCGTGTCTTGTGATGATGATGATTCCCGCCTTGCAAGCTTCTTCCAAGTTTCAAAGCAGTTGTTGATCCAGAAACAAGAATCTTTGGAAGAAGATGTGAATCAAATTGGATCTGTTGAAGAGGAAGAAAGTTTGAACTTAGAATCTAAAGTTGTTCTGCCAAGTCTGGAGCCTCAGGATCAGGCTGCCAGAAGAAAATTAGCCCAGTTGTCAAGAAGAGCGGTAAATCTTCAATCTTCGAATGAAGAAGAAGTAGAGACATCACTGTTGCATCACCAGTCTACTGAGGTAGTGAAACTGTTGCAGATTGACAATGTGGATTACTCAGCTGAAACTGAGGCTGAAACACAATATGTCAAGGATCCAGAAGTGTATGCAGCTGCAGAGCAGGAAGACCCCTTGAAGAAGTCCAAGGAAGTCTTGGAAGAGTCGGAGTTCCAAATGACTGGCTTCCTACAAGGCTCATTGGAGAAGCTAGAATTCTCAGATGGGTTCTGGTATCCAACTCCATCTCTTAAAGAGTTGCAGATGCACAGCTTTGATTTCTCCAAAACCAAGGCTACAGCAGCATCAGAAGAGCTGGATCATGAATCTTTGGAGGGTGAGTTCTGGTCACCCTCAGCAACATTGCAAGATCTGGATATGTCTACTGCCTTCTTTCAGACCAGTCTAAGAGAGGAGGAGGTGGAGTACGAAGCTGCAGTGGAAGAAACAGAATTGCCTTACCCATCAGATCTCTTTGAAGAGATCCACACTAGTGATGGGCTGATCCTGAGGGAAGAACCTTTGAAATGGGAGCATGAGTTGTTACTAACACAGCAAAAGCATGGATTGTTGTCGTCAGATTCAGATGCATTGGAGGAGGATACAGAGATTGATCTCATCCCAAGGACCTATCCTTGGAAGAAGCAGACTCATGATTTTGGAGCTTCAAGGGGGGCATGGACCTACCCAGTTCAAAGCTCGAAAGAGGAGCTTGAGTTTCATGACATGGGCTTGGCAGGGTTGGAGAGTTTGACAAACTTGGGTGACAGAAGAGCTGTGATGGAGGAATCCACACCCAAGCTTAAACACAATGCATTGGGAAGTTGGAAAGACCTGCAGGTTGATGATGATGATGATGATGCATGCCACATAGCATCAACAATGTCAGAGAAGGCTGGCATTCGGTTTTCAGTGATGGGGGAAGTCAGGAAGACATTGAAAGAGTATGCACAAGAGAGCTTAAGGGAGCTCAAGGTTCATGACATATGCTGTGCCAGGCAGAAGAGGTTAGAGGCTGATTTCAAACCATTGATGGAGGAACTTGTGGTGGACTCATTTGCAGAGTTCCCATCTCCAACTTCTTCCAGTGATGAGAACTCATCCTCAGCAGAATTATCTGAAGATCATCAGCCTATGGTGACTGCCACAATGGAGACTACCACTGCTTGCAAGCCTGTGAATCAGGCAACATCTGAACAACATTCATGTCCTCTCATTTTGTTGCCAAGCATTAGTTCTTCAGATACCAAAGCTCTTGATGAGCTTCTTGAGCAACAGCAGGTAAGCCTGAAGACGGCAATTGATGTGGACTCACAGCACCTGAGGATGCAAGCTCTGGAGGAACAACCCTCCAGTGACAAGGAGGAATCAAATCCTGTATACACATATCCTGAACTGGTTTGTGATGAGGCGTTGGACTCTGTTGTGCGTTTGAAGCAACGTCAGCAGTCTTCAAAGGTGGTAACAGATAAGGATATTTTGCAGTCCTCAAAGGTGGAGACAGGTTGGGACTTTTTGCAGTCTTTGAAGGTGATATCAGATAGGGATTCTTTGCAGTCGTCAAAGGTGGTGACAGATTGGCATCTTTTGCAGTTGTCAAACAAGGTTCAAACATTGGAGTCAGCCAATGACAGCATGAATTCAAGGGGTGAGTTCAAAAACTCTACCGAGTTGCATTATGGATCTTCAGATTCAGAGTTTGTTCACGAGTCTCTTGACAACTCGGAGCTGTCCAAGATGCAAACATTGGCGCTTACCATAGTAAGCAGAGATGCAGAGCAGCAGCAGCATCATAATGATGATATAGTTTTTTCAGAGCTCCAAAACTCTCAGCAAGTGGATCTATGGGAGCCATGTGTGGAAGAAGATGGTATTGCCAGTCGTGCACTAGCCTTGGACTTTCTTTTCCCAAGCCCCCATTTCAAGCACGAAGTTTTGGTTTCATTTGAGGAGGACAAGAAAGACACAACAGTCCTTACACAGAGTTTGCAAGTACCAGCATTGACTTCAACTCCACATCAAAACCAGCTAGCAGTATGTGGCTCTCAAAACCAGGAGCTCACTTTAAGCTCCAGAGCTCCAAAAAGTGGGTTGAGGCAGCTCACGGGAGGAGTTACATCAGAGCTCGCAAAAAGATCAAAAAGAACTGTGACCTTTGTTGATGAAGGTGAGACAGATGATGAGGATACATTCTTTCCAAGTCTGAAGAGCTGGGAGATTCCAGATTATGAACTCCAACCCATGATCTCCAATGAACCCCAAAAACCCATCTCATCCAAATACAAGCAACAAGCAGAAGCAGATAAACCCCCAAAACTCATCTCCTCCAAACACAAGCACCACCAAGTGGAAGCAGATAAACTCTTAGTCCACCATGAAACTCCCGTACCTCAATCCCACAACCATAGAACCAGCACAGCAAAAACTAGTGCTATCGTTTCTTCTGATTGTTTTCCTTCGTCAAAAACTGGGGTTATGGTGCAACACATGATCTCACGCTCTGGAAGAATCTTTACATATCCTAGAAGCTTATTACCATTCAAAGGTGGTGGGAACAAGGGTAGCAGAACTAGGATTAGGCCTAGCAATTCTTGGGTGACTCCGAAAGAGACAAGTTTTGGTGGATCAGCTCGCACAGATGCTGAACAACTCAAGAGAATACTGAGAGCGAGTCATAAAACATTTGCTGAGCTGACTACGTCTGATTTTTTGAGTCAGGAATTAGATTGATTCAATGCAGCTAATGTAGTAGCAGAAATTTGTAAAGAGTCAACAATGAATTTCAAAACTATGGCAATTTTTTTTTGGGGCCAAGTTTCCTATCCATGCACAGCCTGGTCAGAAAGATGTCAGATCTGTATTGCAGAGTTATTTCCAGTTATACACATTGAGCTCTTCCAAGCCCAATTGTGATGGAATAGAAATATGACCCATGTTATGCAATCAACTTTCTTCTCATGAAAATTTGAGCTCAGAACTACAATTGCAAATTGTGAATGTGTTCATACTAAGTTTTTTCCTTCCATTAGAAAGCCAATGGAATTACACAGTAGCTGGAATTGCAAATCAGTATATGCAATGTGTAGGATTAAGCTTGCCAAACACCCAAACATGGAGATTGATGCTAAAAGGCTTATGAGTTTGGAGATAAATCAAGAGTTTAAAATCCCGCCATTTGAAATTAGGCTTGCATTAATTCTCCCTGATCCACTGTACTGACAATCAATCAAATGATGTATCTCACAAACAAAAACAGTGAAATTATCAAAGCTCAAGTTCAAATCAAAACGAATCCCTTTTTTCTTAAGAAATCTCTTTCTGCCATCTCTCTCACATGACTGAAATAAAAGCAATAGAATTTTAGTTCCAAGGCCTCTTTCCCTTTTGTGCTTTTGGTTTGGCTCAAAATGCCCATTCTTCCTCTATTGCACTAGCTTTTGCTAGAATTGATGTGATTCCAGCAAGATTCTTATCATGGGTTTTGTTTATGCAACAATATCGACAGCTGATAAAGGTCAAAAGTCAAAACATGCCCATATTGAGTGATTTTGATGTTGTTGGAAAGATCTCAATGAGAGCTAACAAATTTGAACCCGGAAGAAAAAAGGGGATAATTTTGCTTCAGGGTTTAAAAATTGAAAAAAATTCCCCTCACAAACAAACCATGCTTTCTATTCTTGCTGGAATTCCAGAACACAATCACCGGTTCTACAATTTCAACCACTGAATTACATAAGCGGAGTTAGCAGTTGTGAACTGTGGTGCAATTGGGTTTGTAGGGTTTGTAGTATTCTTGGGCAAACTTTTGTGCCTGAAAAGGGAAGTGCGAAGTCCTGTATGATATGGACATTGATCTTAGGAGTTCAACAGAAGCAGATCCACAGCTTGGAAATGCAGATCCTCAGCTTGTAAAAGCAGAGGTCATCAGCTTGTTGTGCAAGAGGCTGCTGGGTGGGTTATGCAAAATGCAAATGTGGCCATTGTTGCATGTGTTTGCTCAAACTGTACCTGCATTGCTCACCCCAAACATTTTCAACAGATTGCAGACATTTCTGGGCATTTTGCAATTCTAGAGGTTTTAAAAAGAAAAGTTCCAACAATCTTCTCTGCTGCACTCTTGTTCTCATCATCAGTTCAACAAATGCATGTCACCTCACAAATTTGTAGCAAAGTTTCATAGTTCTTTGCTTATAGGGAAATGGTGTGTTCTTGGCAACCCATGACAATAGGATCTGATGCTTTTGGACCAGTCCACCAGCACCATGTTTCTGGATCCTTCAGCCATCCATGACAACAACAGGATCTAATGTTATTGAACCTACTCCACCAGCATGATTTAGTTGAATTCTTCAGCTTGAGTGGTTACATGCCAAAGAAGAATTGCGGAAGAGAAGAATGGGGAACCACAACATGCCACAAAAAAAGTGCAAAGTGCACCTCAGACAAAATTCAAGACTCCATAGGGATCCCATAAGGACTCCAATTCTCAAAGTGGGAGTCGAATTGGGAGTGTGTGGGTTTATTCTCTCACACTCTCGAGAGTGCAAATGTGACTCAATGGTTGTATTTTTGCCTTGCACATTTTCATGCATTTGCCTTGGTCATGAGCCCCTTAGGGTTAGGGTTGTGACATTTGTGAATTTTTATTTTATTCAACCTTGTAGCAATCTAAAGATTCCTCACACCCTCTCCCTTAATTAAAACTATCCACATTTGTAAAATGAACACCTTAAACCCTAAACCAACGTTAAAATAACATATTTCCAAACACTTATCCTCCCATTCTTGTGGGTCTTAATTTTATTCAAGTGCACACCTATGAACATGATTTCAACTTCCAAACCCCAACTCTCTACAAAAAATCATCATTTGTTGAAAATGGGAGGGGTTCATGCCCATAATCAAACATGTATATATTTTATATCATTGGTCAAATGATTGATGAAGGTAAATCACATTTTTTTTCCATCATGCATTGGGTGTTAAGGGTTGAATGGTTGGGTATATTTTCAGTCATAGGCCCACCCTTGCTCCATTTGGTCATGGACAAACATTTGGTGATAAATGTTTCTACCCTACACTTGACACAAAATACACATTGGGGGCCTTGGGAACATTAGTTCATGGAGTGGAACAAACCTTAAGAAAACCTATTAGTGCCACCGAATGGAACAATGACTCATGCCTATTAGCATGGATGTGTTCTTAGACCATACCAAGCCCATTCCATAATGTGGAAAAAAAGCCATATTGTTTTGACCAAAAGTTATCAAAATTATATTATATCGGACCCAATAGGTTTTAAAACCTATGATATTCATCAAACATGATTGTAACATACTATATTATACATGTAAATGTATTATATATGATTTGTGAATTTTGAATGAACATTTTTTTAAATGTCTTCCAAAATAAAGGGTTCATTGGATTATGGTTAGGGTGAACCAACACCTACATTGGTACTTGTAATAAAAAAAACATAATGGGTGACTTTCAAAAGTTCGTCCCTTGTTTTTATTTATAGGCATCACTAATCATTTTTTAGGTGTGGTTCAACTCAATGTTGTAACTTAAAGTTATCCTTAAAATACAATCGACATCGCACATATATAACTTGGGTTTTTTTACTACCTACTTACTAAAAACCCACTTGACCTACTGATAACCCACAAGCAGGTTGTTAATGATAATTTATGTTGACAACATTTCAATACAAAACAATCAATGTGATATATTTATATCAATCAAGGTATATAAATCATTCAATTTTTAACACATGAAAAAATTATAATATTTTATATGTGAAAACATACTTAACAAATTCATAAGAAAAAAATAACATGTTATCAAAAATGAATTTTACAAATACGTGCTTTTTGAACAAGGAAGTAAAATGTTTTTGCGATAAGTTGAATTTCAATAGATAATGCATAATAATGAAAAAAAAATGGTTTTCTTATCATTAAAGTGAAAAAAATTGATGCATAATAATTCTATGAAGAATGTTTTTGTTAATTTTATGTTTACTTTTCACTAAATAACCAATTTTTTTTTAAAAATCACTTTATGGCATTTTCACATAATTAACATCATGAAAACCATCACTAATTTTCCAAATTATTTGGAAAGGAAGGTAAAGTCAATATTAAAAAACAAAATATTTATATGAAATGTATATAAATCAAGGTACAAATGATTAACAAAACAATTGGAAATGATTTAAAAGTCAAAATAGGTGTTAATTACATGTCTCAACACATGTAACTAGCAACATGAAACTATGTTTAGGGTAAGTAGGCTGGCCTTAATGCATTTAGGCACCTATAAAATATTTTAAATTTCAATTAGGGTCATTTAGCTTTGGGGTCCAAAATAAATTGTACAACTTCTTTGAATGTTTTTATTGCCTTTTATACTGTTCAATTTGGTAAGGGATGCCAAATATATGACCCTAAAATAAGGGGGGTCATTGCTTTCACAAAACTTGCACCAAACATGGGTTCCCCTAACTTCATCCAATGAAATTTGTATGAACAAACATTCCAAAACTAACACATGTTTAACATCTATGTTATCAGTAAAATATTTCAAACCCAAAACCACAAATCCCATTTTGAAAAAAATATACTTTTATTAAATGAACTAGATTACAAGTTGGAAATAGGTGCAAAATGTTGGAATGTTAGGGTAAGCTTAGGTTCAACGAAACTTAACCCCTTGATCATTTTTTAGTGTGGCATCACCATGCAATGAGGTAGTTTGATTCCCCATTCTTGTTCTTATTTTCCCCCCTTCTGTTGTTTCCCATTCATGTTTGCACACAAATTTTCTCGTTGGTCTCTCATTGCCCACATTAGTTCACCTTCTTTAATTGTTTATTTTTCCATCATTTTATTTCGGTTTTCATTGTAATTGTTAATCTTTCACCTATCTTGGTAATGTTATTGTTTATAATATTCATCCCCTCTTCATGTTCATGTCATTTTAATTTTATCATCCATCCTTGTTGTGTTTTTGTTTATAATAATAACCTCCTTTTCTTCATGTTTTTGTGAGCATCTTGGTTGTGTTGTTTGTCCTAACCATGTTCTTGTTTGTAGTAGTTAAGGCATGATTTATATTGTCCATTATTATTGTTATGTTGATCAACTTTGTTACAACAAAGTGTGTTCTTTTTTTGATCTTGTCACCTTCCTTTTCGTTGATAAATAATCATCCATTTTTGCCTTCTTTGCATTGACTAATGTGTACAAATTATTGGGATTTATTTTCTCATTATGGTGTTAGGGCTAAATAACCAAGTCCTTGTAACTTTAAGCCTTAATATTATATTCTTCTTGATTAATGTTTGATTCAAGGCTTTGTCTACCCATCTTGTCAAGTGTTATTTTGTTTAATTTGTTGTAATTCCTTATTACCATTGCACCATCTTGGTCACTTTTGAAAAGAATTTCAAAAGGTTTTAAAGAGGCCATATCTAATGGCTCAATTGCATGAAATGTATGTGAAAGTAAAATGACCATGTTTAACCAATTTTTTATGTTTGCTCAATTTTCTCTATCATGATCTCCATGTTCATTTAAACCAATGCCTAAACCCTAAACCCTAAACACCTAAGACTAACCTTTTAAAGAAAAAAAACATTTTTTGAAGAGGAAATTAGTCCTCCATGTTCCCAGTTTATAAAATTGTATGCAATCATCATGTAACCTCTCTCCTTTGAAGATATATAACTTTGGCAAAGATTTCACATTGTATTAATAAGTAATCATTCTTTATATTTGAATATAGTGTTGTATACTTAGTGTGACATTCATTTGGCCAGAACCCTTGCACTTTATTATTGGCTTGCTTAGATCTTTGTTTTGCCTAAGTTCCAAATGTGTTTTGTAATATAATTATGTTTATTATACATGGATTGTAAATTATTGAAAAATATTTAACAAGATTTAGCAATGAGGCCTTGTGTTTGATTGATATTTCATCAATTATGTTACATTTATTAACATGTCATTGTTTTTTTATTAGTTTTGGTGCAAAAGGAGGTGAATCATTTTGCTTGTTTTGTGTTGACTAGTCATTCAAACCATTTCGATTCCTACAAGTCGCATTCAACATCATTATGATTTAGATCCCTTTTGCCCTAACCTCTAGCTTTGGCCCTACAAGTGGTTTGTATTTGAATTTTCTAAATTTAGTTTAAAACATTTAAAAATGTGCAAGGTCAAGGTATGTGTCAATTGCATATGCCTCTAGCTTTAGAGAAGAAATAATGAGAACATAAAAATGTTTGAAATCTTACAAAATTAAATCATGATTTACTATCTCTATGTAGGTTGTTGGTGCATAGATCAAATTGCGGTTTATTGTAGTTTGATGAAACTTTCCTCTTGGAATTCCTTGTTTTATATTTAAGAATTACAAAACTCTACACCCAATGGTAATATAATTTTTTTTTAAAGTCCAAATTTTGAGGTTCATTTATTATAACCTTTTCTAATTGCCTTTCTACTTTCACCCTTAAATGTTGTTCTTACAGTTCTTCTTTGACTACTATTATGTGTGATGTGTGTTGTTTTGGTTGTTCTTGCTTTGTTTATTATAATTACATTTGATATGTGTTATTTTAACTTTTAATGTGTGATGTAATAATTTGATGTTTATTATTTGTTATTCTAACCCATCTCCTTAAATTTGAAATATGACCTTGACCACTACACCTCAACCTTCTAACAACAAGACATAAAACTTTAAAAACTGATAGGTCATCTCTTCAAATACTTGAGAGTTATGACATGTTGAAAAAAATTGGATTTTTAAAGTTGAAAAAACCGTATTCCCTCCAAAATTGAAAAACAAAATTTAATTCAATTTTTTTATAAAACTCCTTAAAATTGTTAATATTTTCAAGGTTTTACCATAAAATAACAAACATGGACAACAAAAGTAAGACATGTTAAAACTTTCATCTCATAAAAAGCTTGATTTTAAAAACTCTTCAAATCCATCAATAAAAACTTTAAATGGTTCAAATTTACGTAATATGAATGTCATGAATATCATTTGTCAACTCCAATTGGAGTGTTCAATTTTACGGATGTTTTTTAAACTTTAAATGAAAATTTAATTTGAACCATCACTATGTTTAGATTTCAAAATTGAAAAACCATTATAGGAATATCAAAATTGGCATTTCCATTATATAAAATTATATTAATTGATTCCTCAATTTAAAAAATAGTTCTAATCAAAGACGATTTACTAACAAGTGTTTTTAAGTTAACGTATATAAAACATCAAGGAAAAACAAATAAGATTTTCTAAAACATTTCATTTCCACCAACCTTAATGTAATATAATGTAGTTTATCAACAATGATATTATGTAAGCAATGATTAAACAATAAATTTTAAATGAAATTCATTGATTTACAATCCAAATTTAACATATTTAATGCGGTTTCTAAACATAGCAACAAATTTCTATACTTAAAAACAAAATACATTTCTAGCATAATGTTTGAAAATTATAGTGTTTGAAAACATCATGACAAATAAGCAAATTAAATTCCCTTTGGGTAAAGCTCCAATCATACCTAATGTTAAGTCAATGTTAGGAGAGGCAAGTTTCTTATTGCATTCATGCCCAAGAATGTTTTGTATGAGCAATTGCATTACCTCTCCAATTACACAAATGCAAAACTTACATTTTTCTCTCTAAAAACACAACTATGATACCTCAACATACTCATGTTCGAAGAGAATAAAAAAATAATAATTCAAATGATCATGTTCAAAAGCTTTGATTCAACAATAAAAACCTTCTTCATATTACAACTTGTGTGATTCTTCAACAAGGTTGAGACACAAACATCGTTGACCATTAAATCAACGAGGAACTTGTGCATGGGCATTTTACATAGCAAATGATTGCCCATAAATGAACCGTTTCATCCATAACATGTAGAATTTCAGTTTTGATTGATCACAATTAACCACCATTTCCTAGAAATCAGAAAAGGGTTCAACATAAAAACCCACATGTGTATCCTTCCTTATTCTCTACATTTCATCCATGTAAAACGTAATGCACACAATTAAAATAAAAAATTTACAATCAATAAATAACATTTGTCCTTTTCCCAATACACAATTTTGGATGCAATGTAGTCAACATTACATACCTTTGGTTGGTGCTCGATGAAATTGCAACAAGTCCCCATCTAAACATCCATGTTGAAAATGTGTGGCAAAATGGATACCCGCCACCAATTTCCATTAAGCTGACAATGAATACCAGATTTCAGTCCATGTTGGTCACTTGGCAGCAAGTTGATGAACCAAACATCGCCCCAAACACTTTGTACCTGCAAAAATACCAAACACTAGAAGTCTATGTACAAAATATTCTTGTAGCAAAGGAATCCAACATTGATATGTCACAACAAAAAAAAACTCAGCTAGAAGGACAGAACACCATGGAGAAATTACTGTTTCATCAAAGTACCGAAACCCCTCCAGTTTTTTCAGATAAATTAGCCTGTCTAAGCAAATATGTGGAACCTTTTTATTCATTAGAGCACAAATGCATGTCCTCAAACAACCTCTGTTTATGTTGTAAAGAATCACTATACTATATGGTGGACCAGGATGCCCAACGACCACTATTGCCCCTAGCAATTGGGTTTCATTCAGAAGCTCCAATTTCAAATGAAAAAATCTTCTTGGATTCTATTTGTAAAAGCTTTGAACATTACCTTCTGGTCTAGCAGGCAAATGTGGAAATAGGGTTTAGTGTAACCATCCTGTAGAGATTAATTAGCTAATTGCTATGTAATTAGTGTCACTCGGTAGTTCAGCCAACAACCACTGGAAGTGCAGAATGGCAGATATCGCCCATAAGTGTTGGCAGGGGATAGCCACTGCAACTTCCCTGAATGAATGTGTGCAAACGTGCACCCTACATTCTAGACCTCATCAGCAGGTGTGGATAATTCTGGTCTGCAGGTACTCTACTTTTGAGAGAGATTTTGGGGTGGCAGCAGAGGGTTAGGGTTCGTCATGCGCTCATATTCTAGTCGTAGCTCCTCCAGCTTCTTGGACACCTGGAAACCAAACAGTTTGTGTAGTATCAACTAGGGATCTTGCCAGAGCAACATATGTAATCCATGATTGGCATGTATACTGCCTGACATGAATGATACTGCATTCTGAAGCCAAAGAACAACAAATAAACACAGGAATTAAGGAACAGAACTTAGGAAGAGGCAGATAAATCAAAAAAAGGGAATGGCAAGCCATGGGCACCTTGATATTATAAGCCAAGGGAAGGAGTGTGTCAGGCTGCAATGCACCTTCAGGAAAATTACGCAAAGCATGGACCAATTTCTCAAATGGCAGCTTCACCTGCAACACCCAGAAATCTCTCTTGAGTCCTCTGTCACTGGAATGGAATGAAGTTTCTTAGGTTGCTGAGGAAGAAAAATGAGAACCCACTAGATTAGATCAAAAGAGAAGCTCACATTTAGGGTTTAGGGTTTGGGGTTTATGGGTGACACACCAAATCATCCTCACAGTATCTGAGTAGTGCAAGCCCCACTCGAAAAACAATCTTCACACCCTGCATCATGATGATATTCTCACCTGATTCAGCAATTTGCTTCACTGAATAGATATAAAGCATGGAATCTGAATGAAACATCACATCTAATGTGATCTACTCTACTGCAAAGAGGTGGAGAGCTGATACACTGCTGCTCACTAGTTCATAGCATGACCAGTAACAGCATCCGCGACTACGAAACCCACTCAATCCTACCTTATTCCAATTGATTGAGGACAAGGTGGAACAAGAGACAACCTCACTCTAGACTGCATAGAAAAGTGAATTGCAGTAGAGGACAAGGTGGAACAAGCAACAACCTCAGAGAGAAAGACATCCCAGATCCGTAGAGCCAGAGAGAAAGGGAAGGAGTATGAAAAGACAGTGATAAACCACTGGCTTGCATACATGCTTGGATTGATCATCTCATTCTCAAAATGTTTCCCAACTCTTGGCACTAGGTCTTGCACCAACCTCTCAAATTGAAACAGGTACTGCTGAACCAATGGTAGACCCACCTGAATCCAAGAACAAGCAAGAGTGGCTCAAGTCAATTCTACCATAACTGCAGCTTCCTAGTCAACAAAACCAGTACACAGGAACAGCCACTGCTTTCTGATACACATGGTGGTCATCAACTTGCCAGAAACAGCTCTTATTGCACTGGCATGCTGCTCAGAGAAGTTTCACAAAACATAAACTGCACCGACCACTGGGTCCTCATCTCGAGTGGCAAATCAAGACTTGGAGAACAACTTTTGTGCTAATCCAACTTGGAAGGAAAGACTATTACCAAGTAGAGGCCCTCCATGGGTGAATGGACTGCTCCCTTAAGCAAGGCCACCAGTAGCCAGAAAGCATCTTCCTCACTCATATATAATAACAGCAACCCTGCAAGGAACCCCATTCCCTGTTTCAATCCCACAGGATTTGCTGTCAAAAAAAATTATTTCCCAATAATGGGCAGAAGCTGATTTGTGCTTGATCATCAAAGTGTAATTCCAGTAGATGTTGTAGTTCTCACCAATACCAATGCAACAACTGCATGCAGGCATTCAAGGTCTCAAATCACAAAATTCAGGTCTTAGTCCAAGGATGATCAAAATCCTGTTTGATCAAGAATAGTGAGTGTGCAATCTGTCTAGTCAACCTCGTCTACTATCTCAGAGATCTCAGAACAGTACAGGTTTCTCTTGCTTTATCTAGAGCAGGGGAGTTCCGAAGACCCAATTCCTGGAAGAAGACACACCTGGACGTAGCCCACATCTCGGTCATACACTGCATAAGCCTTTAGGACATTGTAGAGGGAACGTTGCCCAGGCCCATGCCTCTGCTGGAAAAAAACATGCGATGGAAATGTCCGAGAAATATCCCTGATTATGTCCAATTCTGCAGCTGATGTTTCATACAGCACCAGTTGCTGCCAGGAAAAGAGGGAGGTTGATAAGCACCCTGTTGGGTTTTATTACAACAAAAATCCTTGCTCTCCTTTCATCACTTGACCCTCTCTTATAACATTCCACAGACCCAAAGAAATCTGATCTGGATCTCTCATACTCATACTCATCTGATCTGCATCCATGCTGGGATTTATGTAAATAGAAAGTGTACATGACATGACAATTAGATTGAAGAGAAAACTCCACAAAACATTTGGAAGGTAACTGTTGTGTCAGTAGCAACCAAATGAAAGAACGTGTACCTCATACACTCCTTGATTCATGAGCAGCAAATCACGGCTGCCCGAAATAAGTTGCCACACTAGCCCTCGTAGACAGTCAGGAATGCCCTTGCGCACACGTCGTTTTACAACCAGTGGCTTTCTACGCACATAGTGCTTCCAGTCCCTGCCCCCAACTCCAATCATTCTCCTCCACTTTCTCAGCCTTCGCTCCTCCCTGTTCAACCTCCAATGTCAAAACACATGCAACCAGCATTGAATAATTGGCTCTCAACCAACAGTCATCCAGCTTCAAAATTTCACACTTGTCAAGAACCAAACAGCTTTTTACTGTTGTGAGAAACAGGTGGCATACAAGGGTGGGATGTATACAACATGTGCCAGGACTTCAAAGCAATAAATGACGGGCTTATGAATTTGGCAACACTGATTGACAAGTCACAATTACAGTATTGGACGAGAATGTCAGCAGTAGGGATATAGAATTGTCAAAACCAAGTAGGTACTAGGTACTGATTCAACAGCACCTAAGGAGGAGAGCTAACAATATGCCCACATGTACCTCAAGCACTGAAAAAAAAATCAATACCTCTCTCGTTCTGGTTGTGGCTGGCCCTTGCTGGAAACCTCAGTAGGGTTTGCCTTGACAAATCCATATCTATCAAGAGGGCGCAGTGGAGGAACTGGACCTGGTTTGAATTCCAATGCTTCAACTTCAGCTTCTTGCCTCTCGGTCTCAATTTGGCTGCTTCCATTACTCATCTTCTGCAGATGTCTAGCCCCCAAACTGCTTTCTCAAACAATTGTGCTTTATATCCAAAGTCAAGAATGGTCCTCATGCCACATGTTCTCTATGCTGTTACAACTCCAACCACTCACTAGTTAATGCTTGCCCCCATTGCCCTAAAAATCGGACCCGATATCATGCATGGTGACTGAAAAAATTGCACATAGGCTTGTCAAGTATTCTCAACACAGAAACACAAATCAACCCTTCAAGTTAAACCTCAAAAACTGCCCTACTTGCAAAGAAATTTATGTCCCCACAAAGAAGTGAATGCAAAAGAAAGATAAGAGTCTTCAATGTATATATTTGACCTAAGCTACAAAAATTGGATAAAGGAGAAACAAAAGCACCAATTCCACTGAGCTGAACCACAAAAGCATTTCTTTGGTCAACCCAGAAACCTCGGATGACAGAATTCTGGGTCTGATTTACTTTGTCACTGAGTCCTGTCAGGACTCACATCAGAATCCTCTGACCATGCAGGGTTTCCAATCATTCAACATACACAATCTGTAGAGTTTAATGAAGCCAATAGGGTTTTTCATGCTGCTCAGAAACAAGGAACTCTGACAATGAAAAGAAATTCTTTTTTTGAGAAGCTAATTGATGACTTACAAAGCTACTGGTTACAGTAAGATTTGATGAGCTGCAGGAGTTGGACAGATCCTGTTCTTGAAAAGTTCAAATTGTTTTGAACAAAAAAAAGCATGGATGCAGCTATTGGCTGCAGAAACAAAACACAAGAAACCCACAAATATTAATCCACTTTGACCTCTAACAAAATAACATAAGGCCTTTGTTTGTTGTGTGGGCGTCATAAAAAAATGCATCAGATCTGTCCATTTATTGCATGAAGTTGATGAGCCTTGTGTTCATTTCCCATTTTGCACAAGTAGCACTCAATCACAGTTGATGGGTACAACTACAAAATGCCTTGACACCAAAGGTTAAGACACAAAATTTCAGTGAGGATATAGATATACTACTTTCTGCTTTGTGGAGCATCTTGAACTCTGAAAAAAATTCATGAAAGAAGCACATGCTTGCTACCTATTGGAGACTAAAAGAGGCTCTAGTCCTCTAGAGAGATAGGTACCCACCCAGTAGATGGTCACCATCTCAAAACAAAAAACCAAAAAACAAGAAAACCCTAAAAATCAAAGATCACAATATCTCGAAACCCTGCAATCGAAATCACAATGTTCATCATCACAGAGAAACCAAGGGATAACAGATTTCAAACGAGAAAATAATAATGCTATGACATTTGAGCTGGTCACCATCTCAAAACCCAAAAACAAAACAAGAAAACCCTAAAAATCACAGATCACAAATATCTTGAAACCCTAAAGTCGAAATCACTCACAGTGTTCATCATCACAGAGAAACCAAGGGATATGCAGATTTTCAACAAGATCCTTGAAGCAAGCACTATGAAAGAAGCACAAAGGTATGGATGACAACACACTGCGTAAAAGTTAGGTACCTCCAAAACGTTGAATTCTCAAGTCTCTCTTCTTCAACATGAGAGAGAGAGAGAGAGAGAGAGAGAGAGAGAGAGAGCACTTCTTTGGTTCAAACTGTTTGAGATCCAACCCAACAACATCACACAAGGGGGGAGGCCCTTACTTCACAAGATCATCATGTCCTACATGAATTTGCAAACATCTAAAGCGTGTAAGTGTGTGTATAAGAGTGTGTGTGTGTATGTGTGTGTGTGTGTTTCTTGTTGTCTACTGCTGCTGCTGCTTCTCCTTCTTCACTGCTGCATTCAAAGACGACAACAACACTTTCTCTTCTCTTCTCTTCTCTTCTCTTCATTTCAAGTGATTTCCATTATGGGTATTCTTCCCATGGTACCAATTCACAAAATAAAATACGCAAAGGATTGAAACAAATTTTGTTTTGCCAAAAATATGACACTAATAAGGTGAAAGAAAATTGTTGATCAAATATGGCAAGCTATACACAATAGAGTTATCGAGACTAGTTATAGTAGTTGTACAAGTAAGAGCAGTGAAAATATATGTAGCAACAGTGGAGGCGCTCAGGAAAAAGTTATCTATATATATATATAAACCTACCCATATGACAAATATTATATTAGACTATATTCTAGATCATAAAAAGGCATAATAATTTCAATGTTAAATTTTTATAAATATTTGAATTTAATTTTTAAAATGAAGAATGTGGGAGCTTACCCTAGCTAGGTTTTGAGTCATTGAGTTTGACCATTTTGTAACTAACATCAATCAAAATTAGTTTGGCTTGTGAATTTGAGGAACCCATCATCACTTTGCTCAATGCAAGACTTGACTTGTTGGTGAATTCGACCCACAACTTCTCGTAGGTAATGGATTCATGAGTAATGACCCTCTTGGTGAATTTTGAAAACCCTAAACTACACCTCAAGTTCAACTAGGTTGAAGACTCGTCTCAACTCTCAATCATTTGGGCTATTGACTTATGGTGTAAAGAAGGACAATTATATAAATAGCCAACTTCAACCAATTTGGGCTATTGACTTCATGGTCTCCAAAAGGGGCTTAACATGGAGTCAGCTTCAACCGATTCGGCTATTGATTCAAGTTTCCAACGATTTGGGCTATGGACTTGAGTTAGAGTCATTTTAGTTATTGGGTTTCAATCCAAACCATTTTGGTTATTTTGTGCTTTTTTAGTTTCAATTGTTTGGGCTATTGAATTTTGCTCTATTGGCTTGAGCTCCAATCAATTGGGGCTATGGAATCCTAGTTTAGGTTTTAGGGTTTGAGTTTTAAACCCTAAACCCTACACATCATTTGATTTAGTAGTGATTTGAGTTTATGTAAAAGGATATATATACAAAGGTTTGGAACTTATGAGCTTGTGTGTGATACCCAAAGTGTTTGAAACCTTTGTGTTTAGGGTTTATTTAGGATTTGTCTAGTCAATTGTTTTGGACTCTTGTTGGCTATCTAGAATATTGGACTTTTGAGGCCTTCCTTTTGCACGTCTTTTCAGACTTTGCATTTTGCTATTGCTTTGGACAACACTCATGATCTCCATTAGTGTGAATTATTGACTTTTTTGGACATGTTTACAATAAAATGTGTATGACCCAAAAAAAACTTGAAAGGTTCTCGATTGAAGGTCCAACTCTTTTGAGTTAAGTTTGGTGAGTAGCTAGCCCTCCCCACCCCAAACATGATTCATGAAAAGACTTTCTCACTATGAGTTGAACACTACTAAAAGCAACAACACAATGAAAGAAAGAAAGAAAAATGGGCATGACTTAATCAACACCCTCTATTATAATACTAAGAAGTAATGCCATTTGGAAACTTGTGAATTTTTTTTATTCTTGATTGCTTTCCCCAAATGGCATTTGTGAAGGCCCACCCTAATGATCCAAATCACATTTTATAGAAAAAGAATTGTTTGGGGGGGGGGGGGGGGGGTTCAACCAATACTTGACCTAGTTATCAAAAGAGGACCAAGATGAAAAAAGAAAGTTGGAATGACCTCCAATGTATTCATTAGACTTGCATAAATTCAATTATTTTCAATATTTTTTTAAAATAATAGGAAACATATTGAATATATGTTTTTTTTTTTTTTTTTTTTTGGTTTTATGATTTATGATTTAAAAAGTTGCATATTAAGTTAGAATTATTTTATTCACTTGGATTTTAATGTATTGTAAAGGATAATAAGCAAATATTAACATACTAAATGATTTGATGTAAAAACATAGGAACTTAATTCTAGTATTTTCCCCCAACAAATTATGTTTCATTTTTACCCCTAAAAAATTGGGAATTTTTTTTTAAAATCTCACATTTTTCCCAAAAAAATAGATATTGTTGCCATCATGACTTGGGCATAAATATACAAACCTAATGGGAACAAGATCCAAGCATGAATTGGGATTGATAGTTCAACAACTAAAAGGAAGCTATGTAATAATTGTTCGAAAGGTTTAAATGAGCAATGTCAAGCTTTTAAGTTTGTGCAAGTATCAAGATGATGGAGTTCTTGCATTCCTTTCACATGAACAAAAAAACTTTTAACATTTTTGGCATTTGCAAATTGATTTAAAACAAATCCTTTATGAAATGGTTGTGTTTTATTTTTATTATTTTATGATTTTTTTAGCAATTATAGTTTATGGAAAGGTAAGGGTTTAAAATAGCTTTGATGTGTAACCTCAAGGGAAAAAAAAAAAACTACTTTATCACCTAAGAAAAACCCAAAGGAAGTTTTTTTTTTTTTTTTTTTCCCCCAAATGTAATGTCAAAAAATATATACAAAAATCAACAATTATAAATTATCTAATAATATTTTTATTTCAATCATAGGCATTGAACAAAAATCAAATTAACATTTTTTTTTTCATTATTGTTTACAACTACTCAAATAGTAAAATGGATGAGGCACCCTCTAAGCTTCTTAGGTGGTAATTGAAGTATAATTGTTTGTTATGGCAAATCAAATTTGGGACCCAAGACAAGTTCCCAAGGCAAATTCAAATGGCAATTTTACCTCGTTAAATGATCTTCCCAAAGTTGATAACCTTTCTCTTCTTATTTTTTAAATTTTATTTTATAATTTAAAAATATTTATTTAGGGAGATTTAAATATTTGTGATGAGCCAATCATATTTTCATAATTTTATTTTTTATTTGTACCCAAATTTATATAGAGATGATTGAATATTTGGTACTTCATGTATGGTTTATAACCAAATTTGGCGAGCAATTTCCCAAAATTAAAAAAAATTGGAAACATTTCAAAACACAATAAAAATTTGAAACTTATTAATGGAATTAGTGAAATATTTTTAAATTAAGGGTTGCGGAAAACCAACCCCTCCGCCTGTTTTTTTTTTTTTTTCCAAAAAAATTAATCATTTTGACAAGATTTTTGCCGAACATGAGTCATATAAGTAAAGGTACTAAAATGATGATGAAATTTTACAGAGAAAAAAAAAAGAAAAAAAAAAACCTACTTAGATAACCTTTTTCCATGTACATGTGTGCCAATGTTGATTCCAGAAATGTAATAATAAAAGCACTGAAAGAATCCGCCACACCCCCCAAGGACCCAGAGAATTTTAGGAGGGGAACGTCCGGATTACGTCACGGAATCTGCACTTTAAAAGCTATTCTAAATCACAGAAAATGTGAGCCTCTATTTTGGTATCAACAACTGAAGTGGATTTTTGGGGGCGGGGGCGGGGGGGGGGTGGGGGGTGATTTGGCTTGGAATCCATCCACAAGTGAATGAACGGAATGGAATTAGTTTTTCATCCACAAGTCAATGAACGGATTGGAGCTAGTTCTCAAACCACAAAGTGAATGACCGGATTTTTGGAGCTAGTTCTCATCCACAAGTGAATGAACGGATTTTGGAGCTAGTTCTCATCCACAAGTGAATGAACGGATTTTGGAGCTAGTTTTCATCTACAAACTGAATGAATGGCTGGAGCTAGTTTTCGTCCACAAGTGAATGAATGAACGGATGCAGCTAGTTTTCGTCCACTAGTGAATGAATGAACGGATGGAGCTAGTTTTCGTCCACAAGTGAATGAATGAACGGATGCAGCTAGTTTTCGTCCACTAGTGAATGAATGAATGGATGGATGGATGGAGCTAGATTTCATCCACAAGTGAATGAATGAATGGATGGAGCTAGTGTTCGTACACAAGTGAATGAGTGAACGGATGGGAGCTCGTTTTCGTCCACAAGTGAATGAATGAACGGATTGGAGCTAGTTTTCGTCCACAAGTGAATGAATGGATGGAGTTCGCGAGGGGGTTTTGGAGCTTTTTTCATCCATCAGCCATCCAGACGTTCTCTCGCCTCCCTGCTGGGTCTGTTGGTTGGTTACAGTGTAGGTACGGTGCTGCTGCTACACAAGCTCTCTCTCTCTTCCCTCGCTGACGCTGCTTTTGGCAGTGCGCGCTTGCGTACAGATGCAGCAGCTGCTGCTGCCGCTGATCAGCTCATCGTCTGCGTGAGCTGCAGATGCGCAAGGGAGGAAGAAGAAGAAGAAGAAACTGACATTTTTCTTTTTTGTCTTTTGTTTTTTTGTTTTTTTCTTCATTAATTGGATTCTTTTGATGCAAGTACTGAAGGGAAATGAAAGCTTAGTTATTATTGCAAGAGACCAGAGAGAAAGAGAGAGGGGAGGGGGGAGCAACGAATTTCAGGGCAGAGGAGGGAGGTAAGAAGAAGAAGCAGGAGGAGGAGAAGGAGGAGATAAATGGCTGAAAAAGGAGGAGATGAAGAAAGCTTATTGGCGAACTATGCGGTTCCTTCAAGGGCTTCCAGTAGTTACGCTATAGAACCCGGCCATGAAACGTTGGCTGGGAGTAGGAGTTCCTCTTCCGAATCCCTTGGCAGTCGCAGAGAGTCCACGAATTCCCTCTTCAGCAGGCGTCCATCCGGTAAAGTCTTCACACAGTTTATCCATACCTATTTTTTTCTCTTGTTTTTATTTTTATTTATTTATTGGTTTTGGTTTCTGTTTCCTTCTTCTCATGGATCCTGTTGTTGTTGTTTTTATTTTATTGTTATTTATTATTTATTAGGTTATTAATGAAATATTTTATTATCATTTTTTACGGAAATCATGAAGGCAGAAGCAATCAGTGTGGATGCTCTCTCTCTCGTTGCTGAAATTCTAGTTCAAAATTGGTTCGATGACTTTCCACATTTGTGTTTGTGTTGGTGACATAGGGTTTGACATAGGGTTTTGGGGCTTTTTCTTCTGGTGGCAGATTGGGGAAGCAGATATGGTATTGGGAATGCATTTGTGCAATTGGATGATGCTGGAATCTACCTCTCATCTCTGTCAATCACCATCCTGCTCTCGACTCTTGCCACCATTGGCATCATTCTCTTTGCTCTTGTTGTCACATTTGCCATCTTGCTTGGTCAATGCCAGAAATCACTTCCTGGTCCTGGTGTCACGGTCCCAGATCCATGTGCAAGCTTTGCACTCAATGGCGAGCTTAACAACCTACAAGGTTGGACTGTTCCATCTGAATGCCAAGACTTTGTTGCCCGCTATGTGGATTCGGGGCAGTATTCCCTTGATTTTTCTCTTGCGGTTGATGCGGGAAGGCAGTATTTGAAGCCAATAGTGAATGAGGGAGATGGATTTGACATGATTGTGCTTGACATTGACGACACTTGTATTTCTCATGTCCCATACTACAGGGATCATCACTTTGGGTACAGAATTCTTTCCTATGTATGGAAAACTCATTCATGAAGTTTGGGAGGTTAAAATCTTCTCTACCAATTTATAACCAATCACCCCAGTTTCTGCAATCTGATGACAGAGAAAAACCTCAAGGAACTTTTGTGATGTTCTATGTGGTTTTGCCTGATAGGCTATGCTGTGTTTCTTTTGTGCGAGTGCAGAGCAGAACTGTTTAATGTGACCTCGTGGCATTTCTGGGTGATGAAGGCTAGTGCTCCACCATTAGAGCCAATGCTGAGCTTATACACTGAGTTGCGAGCTCTTAATTGGAGCTTTGCTTTGATCACTGGGAGATCTGAAAATGAGCGTGATTTCACTGAGCAAAATTTACTGGCAGCAGGCTATGAAGGCTGGGCAGCTCTCATTTTGAGGTCAGTTGCATCCCTGTGAATTGCTCCTCTCTATTGTGGTTTCTACTCTTGTGACTCAGATGCAGATTCTAGTATTTACTCTTGGCATCAACTTTTGTGTCAGTGTCATCTCATACTCCAGAGTCCAGCGTGGCTGTATTACTGAACTAGAGTTTTTCATAGGGAACCTGCATGTAGTGGGTGTATAATGTTAAGCTTGGAATTGCTGATGTTCAGCCAGATGTCATCATCCTGGTTGCTTGAGGACTCTGGTGTCAGCTCTTAGCACTTTTTTTCATGAGAATCTAGTTCTTCTACTATGCTTCTCCAAATCTGGGCCAAAAACCAGTCTTTTATGGGGGTCTTATATTCTTCTGTGTATCAAAATCAGGTCAGAGGAAAATGAGGGAGTGCCTGCAGTGGAGTACAAGACAAAAGAGAGACTGAAGTTGGAGGAAAAAGGTTTCCGCATATGGAGTGGGTTTGGAGATCAATGGAGTGACCTTACAGGCAGTGCCTCTGGAAGCCGTACCTTCAAGCTTCCGAATCCAATGTACTACATCTACTGAATCATCTACTTTCTCTGGGTTTTAGCATTTTGGCATTCCGCAGGTTGTATGTCCTATTCTTGATAAACCTGTCTTTTTTTCTTGCCAAGGATCATCTTAACATATGGCAAGAATATTCATTGCTTTGGTGCCTATCCTGCTGCTATCCCGGATGTGGCTCTCACAAAAGGCAAGGTGCTGTTGATGAATAAGTTGTTTCTTGCTATAATCTTGCCATCTCCCACAGAGGATCAGATTTTCTGATCCGAATGTGACTCAGATTGTATGTGGCATCTCAATGCTTGTCAATGCTGGGTGAATCTGCTGCAAGGAGATGATACTACTGAATATCAATGAACTTCCAGATAGCAATAATTCACACCAGTCTGAATCTGCAAAACCACACACAAAACCAACACCAGCAACACTGACAAAACCAACAAGACTGGCTCACAAAATGAATGCTGCCATTTGTAGCAAGAGAGTTCTGGCCCTTGTGATGTTTGCAACAGCAGATTCTCTACTGCAACAGGTATATATTCGCGGATGTTCTTTCATACTCTTGTTCCCATGCGAGCTTCCTCTCATTGTCTCTAAGTATAGTAGGTATATCCCCAGGATTAGTTCCTGAGGCTAAGAGTGTGTGCGTTTTCTGGAGCTGGGATTTATGGACTCTGAAGGATCCTTTTTCTGTTACCAGAGAGTGGAGTGATTCTCCATCAGATCACAAGTATGAAGGAAGAAGAAGATGGGGGGGGGAGGGGAGATCGCATGACAAAAACTGTGATAAAAAATGTACACTGGAAAGGGATCAAAGCACCTGAATTAGGTCTTTGAGAAGATGAAGCTCTCAACAAGATTAGCAACAAAACTCACATTTTGAGCTTCATAAGATGCAGTACTCATCAGTGTTCTGGATAGTCTAGAAAAAGAAAACAGAGAGGGAGAAAAGAGGAGAGGCTTTGCTTGTTTTACTACACCAAACTTTGGAGATATCCCAGAAAGAAACTGCAGAAACATGCTCAAAATCCACCACAACTTGCAAAAGGAGAAAAAAACAATGAAACATATGTTTTGTGTTTCACAAGGAAATTTCTCTCTGGCAAGAAACAATCCATTCCCAACAAGATTCAAAGGTGGGAGGGTGCTGCTAAAATAGCTAGCACCCCAAAGCTTGTGCCTTTGTGAGCTGAAAAGAAGTGCTGAGAAATGTTTGAGCTTCTTGAATATCTCAAGTCGCTTCATCCTTAAAACTTGCAGGCAAACCCCTCACTGTCAGGAATTTTGTCACAAAAACATCATGTCTCTAGACAGAATTGCACTGTTTTGGGAGCAGATTCGTTTCTGGTTTTTATACGTTCAGAAGTTGTCAAAAATGATTACTTTGGGTGCTTCTCAATCCTAAGTGAGGATCTTTCTGAAGCCCAATACTGCAAAGACCATACTGTTAAAGTTCTGTGTTATGTTTGTTGCTTTTTTCAACCTCTTTTCTAGTTCCATTTTTCTCTTTTTCTGTTCCTCTTTCTTGTTGGGTTTCCTTGTTCTTGTCTTCTTCTGTTAGGTTTTGATGAGCTAGCCAGCATCACAGAGTTTGTCTTATTGTTGCGAATCTCAGGACAAGAAACTCAGAATTTCAGTATCATAGTTAATATATGATACCTAATATGCCTTCATTAGATGTGGTTCTTGTAGAATTGCAGGAGTTGACGACAAATGCAGGAGAGGATGCATTAGAAGCCATGAACACGTTTATTCAGCGTCTACTTGGTGTTGCAGATCCAGCCAAGCTAAAGGTTTTCTCATTGATTGTTTTTTGCTTATGTAGCAAGTAGAATACACAACACTGAAATGCAGTCAGTCACCCGTGATTGCAGATTCGCCTCCTAATTTATGGGCACACCATTCTGTTGAACTTTACAGTGACGGAAGTTGGTGGGTTGTTGGTGGTCTGCAGAGGGCAGCAATGGAGACAACAGCAGCAGAATTGGCAAAGCTTTTGTATTGGCTCATGGTGGTGGGTTACAGCACCCGCAGCATTGAAGCCAGTTATGACATGGAACGTATGCTCGGCATGCCTCCAAAAGGACTATGCATCAAACCAAATTTTGTTGTCTTGTTCTTGAGCTCCATATATTGAAGCTAAGCTCAATTCTATTCTGGATGACAAAGTTTTGAAAGCTAATCTAGCTAGCTTCTTACTTTATTGATCTTGATTTGAAGCTCAGATGGAGCTGGTCTTGACTCTTGAGCCGAAAATGTTTTGTAAGTCTTTTGTGCAGAGTTCTTAAGCCAACAACATTTATGCTCATGGGTTGTTCATAAACAGCATTGTTCATGATGTAAGGCTGTTTTGAGCTCCAATGGATGTCTAGAAGAAGAGTTGAGGTGAGCAGCAGTGGCGGCGCTAATGCAAAAAGTGAAGACAGGATGAAACTCAGTTTACCACCAAAATGGGTGGAAAACTTAGTTTGGGTCTCAGTTAGTTCGTTTTGTTCATTCCCAGTTATGCATTTGATGCCCTATTATGCTGAAACTGGATGTTCTTGCCCCTTAATCGCCTGACTTTACATATAATTTTATTGGATCTTTAAGCTTTGTAAAGTTCCTCTTATTTGTGAGGTGGGTTCATAAAGTCATTAAGGTTTATCTCAGCCATTGATTCTACATAATTTTTTGTTTGATCTCATTCATTTACCTCTTTCTTTATGCCAAGTCAGGCCCTTGGATGATGGCACTACCATAATACTATAATGAGGTCCACACATGGCTATACCCTTGTATGGGGCACCTTACTCTAGTATTGCCCTCATCCAAGGGCCTCACCCTAGACATAACTCACAAGTGTGAAAGACCATGTCCATTCCTCCCTTCCACAAGGTAATCCTTATACCTTTTTGTTGAACAAGTGTCAAATGATGTGATCAATTGTAACCTACTCATGCCTCTCGCACTACCTAGGTAACCTAGGTGTGTAGGTATCTATCACTTGTAAGTTGATAGGGGAATGTAAGTGGTTCCTATGTAGGTAGGCAATTAGGCCCACTTTAGATGGGGGTCATGGGTCCAAATTTGTATGAACCAATTTGGACTCATTTGAAGCAAATTGAAGCCTTGAGTTGGACCTTGCCTTGGACCCTAGCTTGCATCTTGATTCTTCAAATCATGAGGGTGAGACCTCTTTAGCCTTTTTTTTGGGGGGGGGGGGGGGATTCAAACCAATAGATTTTCCATCCAAAATGGTGCCTTTGTAAATTTAGCCTTGTTTTGCCACTTTTTGGTCTTGGACCCTCATCATCTAAAGGCCATGGGTCCAATTAGTGGCTCATTGGATCCTGGACATTGGATCCTCATGTGAAGTGGCTCTTAGAAGCTAAGACACTTGGTGGCTACTAGGGAGGTAGATACATGTGGATGGCTACTAGGGTTAGCTATGGGACATGGATATAACTAAAAAGTGTTTGAAGGTCCACACATCATCCATCTTACTTACCACAACAAAAATATGGTATGCTCACAACAATGAATGTCACAACAAAATAGAAGCACTTGAAAGTTAAAACTAACCAAACTTTTCAATCTTGGTCCAATTTGGCTGGTTGGATGTTGGGTTAAGCAAAGGAAGAAAGAAAGAAAGAAAAGCAAGAAAAGAAGTGTGAAAAGACCTAACAAGGATTGGTATGCTGACTCAGCAGCTGACTAGGCTCCACATAAGATAACTGCCATTGTGCATAGCAATAGCTGGATCAAGAAGACATTAGTGCTCTATAGAAATGCTCTTTATGGATGAACCTCTTTATTTATTTATTTAATTTTTTTTTCCCCCCACAAAAAACCCATCATGGATTTGTTTGTCTTAATTCACTTTTTATTGCCCATGATTTTCATTTTTTTGGGTTCAAGATATATTGCATATTGAAGAATTTTTTCATTGAAAATTAATTAAAATATTAAAAAAAAAAGAAACTTGAAAGGTGCATGTTTCGTGTTTTTTAAAAAGCTCTTGATAAGTAGGATTTTATGGAAATGATTTCATAATTTTAAAACCTAAGGTGCAAAAGATATTAAATTTTGAGTAAATTTTTTCCACCGAAAATTGAAGAAAAATTTAAAATTCAAAATTTAATTCTATACGTTATAACATGTGCTTAACAACACATACCACACTAGTCGTGTATAAGATATACGTAGGTTGTGAAGTGAAACTTGCCATGAACTTAGTTGGGCTCATCCACAATTGAGTCATAACAAGCTACCCATGGATGGATAGTTATAAGGAGTAGGAGTAACACTCAAGCTATAAAAATGGGTATACGGTGCTTTCCAAATACACTCAGAAAATTCTCGAAGTTTGAAGTAGTGTTGTTTTTTTCCTTGGCAAAATTTTGCTATTTTTTGACAAAAGAAATTGGGAAAATTTTGGAATTTTTTTTTCTATAGTGTTAAATTTGACTAATTTTTCTAATTAAAGAAAAAAAATTCACCAAATTTTTGATATGAAAAAAAAAAAAAAAAAAAAAAACGGGTTCTAAGTGCTTTATGAAGATATGATGAAGATTGCCATACATACTTGTTGCTATGGCGTGTAGCTTAGCCGACATCACATGAAAAATTCATGGAACCCTAATAATGCACGGAAGTTGACATTTTGGGTGAGTTATGGACCCACCCAAAATCTCATATCACACACACACACACACACACACACACACATTCGCATGCACGCGTATGTTGCATATATTCGTCGGCGGCAAACATCGAAATGCCGTTTTGTGAAAAAATCCCTTTGTTCTTTGTTCGTAGTTGTGTGCTTTTTTCACTTCCACAAGGAAAAAAAACATGTGGCCATGACATGACCAATGACCGAGCCGTGTTCTGGGAAAAAAAATCCCTTTGGTGGGTGGCGTGACGCATTGTTTTTAGTTGGCCCAAAAAGACCGACCGACTATTCTAAATTCTTTAGTGTGGTCGGACGGAACTCTCCTACTTCATGCACGTTTCATGCTCCGTCTTTAGCAATTGTCCTTCCAAAAAGGAGAGACGGGTAGTACATACTACATACCACGAGTATCGTCGTGTAGGTCATGTGATAAGTTCAGGTTTTTTGCACCCCTTCTTCGGCTCCCGACAAAACAATTCGAAGATAATCTTACCAAAAAAAAATAGTTAAAAACCCCATCATGTGGGGTTTTTTTTTTTCGGTGCGGTGTGGAGCCGAAGGAGTGGTTTTTACATGTGACAAATTTTTTGCTATTGTGTGAATATGTTTCTTTTTGAGAAAAAATTGAAAAAAATGCGTGTTTCTCGAACCCTAAAGTATGCTTTTTTTCAGCCCAAAAAATTCTCACTTTTTTGCAAAATCAAATTAGTTGGGTAACAGAGAAATCCATATGTTCACCCTTGTCTTTGTGCCTCCTTTCAACCCCTAAACCCCTTTTTAAGTGGTATCCGTAAAGTCAGTGAATTTTATTTTGAAAAAAAAAACACTCAGTATGAAAAACTCAGCATTTAATGCACAAGGTTCGAGAGGAATTATAGTACCTGTACAGGTAGGAGCAGTGAAAATATATGTAGCAGCAGTGGGGGCGCTCAGGAAACACAAAAAAAAGAAAAAAAAAAAGAGAGACGGTGTGAAACTAAAAAAACCATAAAAAGTCTTTTCCTGACTTTGTAGGACCCCGCGGCCCATTTCGTGGTGGAATTGACCATCAAAGTGATCTAATTCGGAATAGAATGAGCAGTTCATTCTGCGTCGGAATTGTTACCCCGTTCCCCTTTTCCAACTGCCCAGGCTTCCTGTGTTCCTGAAAGCCAGAGACGTATTCTACGGTGGAATTGTCGTCTTCTCAACCGCCGAGACTTCTTCTCGTCCGGACTCGCTCGCTCGGTCGCGCGCCGAAGAAGCGGAAGAAGAAGAAGAAGAAGAAGAAGAAGAAGAAGCGGAAGAAGAAGAGATTTTACACCTTGAAGAGAATTTCGAAGTCTTGGCAATTTCCCAGGAACACAGGCAGAATTGCGAAGAGTTGGCAAATTTTCCTTCGTTGCTCTGATTATCAGGAAGACCCATTTGCTCTTCTCCAGTAAAGCTTTTCCTTACTTCTTCTTCTTCTTCCTTTTGTCTCTTGCAATCTCAGCTCTTTCTCGGAATCAACTAATTTTTCTTTCTCTCTCTCTCTTGTTTTTGGTTGATGGATTTTTATTTATTTATTTCTTGATTTTTCCCTTTCTGTTTTCCTCTCTCTCTCTCTCTCTCTCTCTTTGTGGGTTGAGTATTTTTTGCCTGTCCAAATGGTGTCTGGATGGATTCGAATTCTGTAAATGTAATAGTTGTTTTTTCCTTTCCCTTTTCCATTGATCAAGCTTTTGGGAAGAAGTTTTTCCTTTGGGTTTTTTTTTTCCTGAACAGCCATGATACTGAACTGTGGTCATCTGTGTATGTATGTGTTTTCCAGGGATTTGGAGCATCTAGCAAGGAAAGGGGTTGAGGAATGACGATGGCTAGGGAAGAAGGATCCACATCAAAGAGAGGCAATGGAATTGTGGGTGTGCTCAGGGAAGTTCATAACAAATGGGAGCGTCGTGCACCTGTGACCCCAGCACATTGTGCACGGCTGCTGAATGCTGAACATGGTGTGAAGAGGATCCTTGTGCAGCCGTGTACGAAGCGCATCTTTCCTGATGCTCAGTATGAAGAAGTTGGGTGTGAAATCACTCCTGATTTATCTGATTGTGGTCTCCTCCTTGGCATCAAAAGACCTGAGGTTAGTCAACAATCTCTTTCCCTTCCTTCTCTGCTTGAATTTTCCCGTTTTTCTTCTCTTTGCAAAACGAAACAGCAGCTTGAAGGTTCCCTGGTGGGTCAATTCCCAACAATTGGGCACCAATCATGCATGTTTCTTCTCAAAGGACTGGCCAGCATGTGCAACCCAGAATTGGGCACCGATCATGTTTCTTCTCGAAGGTCTGATCACCATTCACAACCAACAATTGGGCATCAATCATGTTTCTTTCTCAAAGGACCGACCCACCATGCGCAACAGACAATTGGGCACCCACCAATCATGTTTCTTTCTCAAAGGACCAACCACGATTTGTAGACATCATGATGATGACATGATTTCTGGTGTTTGTTGTGACCACAGTAGCAAATTTTGTTGCACAGTCAGGATTTGTGAGGAAATCATCAGGTCTTTTTTGTTGTGAAAACAGGAATTGTTGCCAGAGCGATCCTATGCTTTCTTCTCGCACACTCATAAGCTCCAGCCCGAGAACATGTCTGTACTTGACCAGGTAGGTACACACTCTCAGCAAGCCCAGTAAACATTTGAGATCACAACTTGAGCTTTGCAATTTGTGAGCTGAAGAAGTGGGGCTCGAAAGATCTCTTTGTGCCAAAGAAGCAATTGTGGCTAGAACTCACGTCTTCTTCTGTTTTAGCAAGAGTAGACTAAAGATCCAAGACCACAGATCACATCTAATGGGTGAGCCCGGTTCTTGAGAAAATCATTATTTCTTGGCAGGTTCTTGAGAAGAGGATTTCTTTGTATGATTATGAGCTCATTTTGGGTGAGCGCGGCGAAAGACTAGTAGCATTTGGACAGTATGCAGGACTTGCTGGGATGATTGACCTTCTTCGAGGATTGGGTGAACGTAAGAATTAGTGTCATTCTTTTTGAGCTCTTTTATATATCTCTTCTCTTCTGAGTTTTTTTGTGCATGCCCTTGCTGTGTTGCATAGTGCTTCACGTGTGATAACTGAGACTCTGTTGCTTGGTGCGGCATGTGTCATAAAATGCTTGCATACTAGATAGTTAGTGATTTGATCGGTCTCTGAGTATTGGGTCATTTTTGTTTTGTTTGTTTCTGAGTCAGGGTTTCTAAGCCAGGGGTTTTCAACACCTTTTTTGTCACTCGGGTCTTCATATATGTACACAAGCTTGAAAGAAGCCAAGCAAGCGGTCCTGGCAGTGGGTGAGGAGATCAAGAATGCAGGCCTTCCTCTTGGCATATGTCCTCTCATTTTTGTCTTCACTGGCACAGGGAATGGTAAGAGATATATGCAAAACACTGGCAAGCATGCTCCTTGAAAAGTATTGAGACTATGTGGGTACTGGGAATGAATTATGTTCAAGCAGTCTCTCTCTCAGAATAATATACCTGTTGTCTTCTGTTTTGATTTTAGGAGTCATGTTGATTGTTTCTGATTTTTGTGACAGTAATTTTAGAAAGTGCATTACGTGATTTACTTTGCAGTGTCACAGGGTGCACAGGAGATGTTCCGGTTGTTGCCTCACATGTTTGTGGAACCATCTGAACTTCAAAGCCTTGTCGTTCCAGGTGCATCTATGTCTCAAGTGAGTAAGCTCACTCTTGCCTACAGACACGTCAAAAAAAAATCCTCTGTTAACAAAATCATAGTCTGTCAGCTTGAGGAGGTTGAGATTCATGAGACCTGTAAACAAAGCACAAAATTTGCTATCTGTTGTTGCAGAATATACCCAGTCATGGCTGTCTTTTGAATATTCCACAACTCATCACAACCCACAACATGACAGAAATTTACCCTGAAAAAAAAAAAAAAAAAAAAACAATGGTTTGGGTGTTTCATTTCTCACATACATGTGGGAGTTTTTTTTTACCTACATTGCAGTTGACATTGTCAGAAGTTGTTCTGTTTGCTACAAGAGTGCAATCTCTCTAAGTTTTGGGTTCTTGGTTTTGGGGTGAAATTTTTAAAGACATCAGACTTACAGCAAAGAGCAAGAGGAGCAAGGGTGGGGAAGTCACAATTTCAAGTGTACGGTACTGTTGTTTTGTCTCAACACATGGTTGAGCCCATTGATTCATCGAAGCAGTTTGATAAGGTGCACTCCTTTGTGCTTTCCTTTGGTAGTATTCAGATTGTTTATATACTAAATGTGATAGGTTTGCATAATATCCTTTTTATTTAACTCTGTGCCTTGTCCATGCATTCTGCCAAAGATGAGAATTTGCACACCTTGTGGTGCTGTTGCTGTGAGTGTGCAGGCTGACTACTATGCGCATCCAGACCAATATCGGTCTGTATTTGCTAAAACTATTGCCCCTTATGCTTCTGTTATTGGTAAGTCCTAAGTATGCTGTTTCTTTACATCAGCAGAGTCTTTGAGTGCAATAGTGAAAAATGGGCTCAAAATGGGTCTATGTACAAATCCAAGAATGATGATGATAATGTTGGGTCTTTTCTTTGATTGGGTCTTGTTGTTGTGAGCTGGGTCTCTATCTATGTAATGGCAGCAGCATGTATGACCAACCCTTTTTTCAGTTAGTGGACTTGTTGTTGTTGTTGTGGGTACAGTGAATTGTATGTACTGGGAGAGAAGGTTTCCACGTCTGTTGACGAATGATGAGCTACGAGAGCTGCACAGCAAGAAAATGTGCCGTCTCCTGGCAGTTGGTGACATCACCTGTGACATTGGTGGCTCCATTGAGTGTGTCTGTGAGATTACTGCAATTGAGAGCCCCTTCTTAAGGTCTTTTGATCATCACCTTTCAACCACATGAGATTCATGAAAAAAGAAGAAAAAATCATGAATTGTAGGGATTGGTGATAGAGAGACTATGATCACACCCACTGTAAGATCTACACAAAAGCAGAGGTAGATGCAAGTGAAATTTCCCTTAAAACTTTTTGCTATTCATGGTGGGTTTTTTCCAGATACGATCCAGAAATGGGCGAGATTCACACAGACATGAATGGAGAGGGAATCATATTTCTAGCAGTCGACTGTGTGCCTACTGAGCTTCCTAAGGAGGTAGGCAATGCTTTTTCTTTCTGTGATTTTTAGCTGTACAAGGAAATCTCCAATTTTACACATGTCCTGAGAGCCTCTACCTTATGAAGTAGAACCATATACATAGATAGATCTTCCAGTCTAATTTGTAACTCAGCTGTATGAGTAACAGTGGGGTCTATAGTTCAATTTGGCATTGGCATGGAGAGGGGGATGGATCTAGGACTCTGATTTCTGAAAACTTTTGGTTGCAGGCTACAAAGCATTTTGGAGATGTACTGTATCCATTTTTGAGCAGTATGGCACATGCAAGCTCCCCAGAGGAAAACCTTGTTCCGATTCAAAATGCATGCATTGCTCACAATGGAAAGCTCAGACCACTTTACGAGTACATCCAGCGCATGCGACAGTCTCAAGTTACCATGTAATGAAAACGCACAACCTTTGACCCCACCCTACCTTTTTTTCTCTTTTTTTCACTTTGATTTGCACAGCCCTTTTTATTACCACATGGGTGTTTCAGATCAATTCGGGTTTCCAACAGATTTCTATGAGTAATATAATGGTAGACAGAGAGAAAAAATGTCAATTGAGGGTCTGGGATTGTGGCAGGAAAGAACAACAAACAGCAAAGATGAATGGAGAGAAGAATGGCCAACTAGTTAGAGTGGTGAGTAGTTTCTATCTACATGTATGAATCACATTGTTTGCCATGATGGGTGGTTTTGTTTCTGGACATTTTTCCTTGATTTTTTAAAGTGATAAATTGTGGACAAAATGGTGAACAAATGTGCTAAATTTCTTCTTCTTCATTTGCCAATTTGGGGAACAGGTTTCACTTAGTGGACATTTGTTTGACCAATATCTTATCAATGAAGCGCTTGATGTGATTTGTGATGGTGGTGGGCGATTCCAAGTTGCCACTTTTAAAGTTGGCCAGTCTGATGCAGAGACTTCCCATGCTGATCTTCAGGTACCCATCTGAAAAGAATCTCTGAAGACCAAACTCCGAAAATCCTGAAAGTCCAAACTTTTGAGAAACCCTAAACCCTCAGGGACTCTAGGTTTTCTGGGTGCTCTAGAAAATCTAGAATTAGTTTTACTGCAAAATTGTGTGCCGGGTCTCTCATTTTGTGACAGACAGTGTGACTTTGATCTCTTGGTTGTTGCCTGTCTACTACAGGTGGAAGCAGATAGTGAGGAAGCACTAAATGGGATAGTCAATAAGCTTGCAGTCATAGCAAGAGAAGGACGGAACAAGCAATACTGCAATGGTCATGCTATATACAGCAGGAAGACAAAGCAATCTTTACAACAGAAATTGAAAGACAGAGGATCTACAGGGGGTCCACAGGTGCTCATTTTAGGAGCGGGACGCATGTGCGAACCTGCAGTGAAATACTTGAGTGATGGACAATTCATAACCCCGAGAAACCTACAACAGCCTGTGCATGTCCGAGTTGGTGTTGTGGTTGCTTCCTTGTATCTTTCAGATGCTGAAAAGGTGACTTGACTGGTGCATGCACACTAGTAGCAAACTAATCAGTGTGTTCTTCACTCCCTTTTTTTTTCCTTTTTTGGAAACTGGATCTTTGATACAACAGTGTCATTTTTCTAGTCCAGATTTTTGAGCCATTCAGTACTCTGCTTGGAAGAGAAAAATCTTTTACTGATCTTTCCAGTTTTGCAAATCCTCTTTTTCAATGATTGTCACTGTATGTCAGAGTGAATCTTCAGGAGTGATCTGATGCGTGATGATGATGGCAATGCAGGTTGTTGAAGGCATTCCTAATGCAACAGCTGCACAGCTTGATGTGTCAGATGGAGCCCAACTCCATGAGTTGATCTCCGAGGTGAAATAATTTTGACTCTGATGGAGTAACAAATTTCTGTTGTAATACCCTCTATCTGACAATGGACATTACCGACAACAGTGGAATGTAATATGGCAGAATCTCAACTTTAGTCAGGCCTACAAGGATTGTTGTCCTAGGTTTAGATTGCTGATGGGTTGATGTAATTGGGTGTGTGGAACTCAGGCAAATGTGGTGATAAGCTTATTGCCAGCAAATTGTCATGTTGCTGTTGCCAATGCCTGCATAGAGGTAGGTACCTTCTCAAAAACAGTTGACCTCGGAGGAAGCAATTAGGTACTCATGACAACGTAATACACCGGAGGATTTGTAAAGGCCCAGGTTTAGGGTTTAGATGTAAGAATGATTCTTATATCCTTGGTGGGGAATTCGAATATGTCCTTACCATCACCAATTTGTTTCTATGCATTTGTGATTGAATGGGTGAACCAGTTTCATTTGGATCAAATTGATCCTTGGTTACTGTTGATTCCTGAACTGTTTTGTCTTTAGGTGTGGCAGTTGAAGAATCGTTGGTTACAGTAGATTCCTGAACTGTTTTGGTCTTTGGGTGTGGCAGTTGAAGAAGCATTTGGTTACAGCGAGTTATGTGAGCACGGAGATGGACAATTTGAATGAAAAGGCCAAACGCACGGGTGTAACACTGCTGTGTGAGATGGGATTGGACCCTGGAATTGGTTTGGTTTTTTCTTCTCTCAAACCAAAAAATTTCTGATCTGTTCAACTAGATATCCAGTTGTCATGCTGACAAGAAGTTGTTCTTGGTTGGTTCAAATGATGGCCAATCTGTTGCTGGCCCATAGTTGCTGTTATGGGCTTGCTTGCAATGGGCTTTGTGACAGCCTTTTTATTTATTAGTGCTATAATGCAGCCTTGAATGAGACTTTTGGGTGTATGGAAATCACAGATCATATGCTGGCAATGAAGATGATTGACAAGGCACATGCAAGGGGTGGTCGTGTGCAGTCGTTTGTTTCTTATTGTGGTGGCCTTCCAGCCCCTACAGCTGCAAACAATCCCCTTGGCTACAAATTCAGGTTCAGTGCTGCTCATCTTTTACCCTAAAATTGATGAAACCAGAATGGTGCCTATCCATGCAAAGACTGCATGTTGGAGCTTGGATCTCTTAGCTATACACTGTAATACACTTGTTAAGTATACAACCAGATATAGCTGTAGACCTTGCTGGGAGAGAAATTGTTAACTTTGTCTTTGATTTGCTACAGCTGGAACCCATCTGGAGCTATAAAAGCTGGGCGAAACCCTGCTGTCTATTTGTACCAAGGCAAAAAAGTTGAAGTTGCAGGTAAGGCTCTATCTGTATGTGACCTTGATGGATTTCGTTAGTTCTGAGATTTCCAAAATACTAACAAATGAGATAAAGATATTCATGTGCTAGAGAACAATAGACTGACCAAAATTCAGAAACCGAAATCAGAAATGGTTGTGCACCCACCTCCATTCCAACTGCAATAATGTATGCTCATGCCATCTCCAATCCCAGCTTTTGGGTGGTGATAGATAATAGTTATTGTCCAATGATTGAGTGCAGGTGAGGATCTCTTTGCATCAGCTGTGCCATTGAGGTTGCAGAACACACCAGCATTTGCACTTGAGCGGTTACCCAATAGGGACTCACTAAGTTATGGTGATCTCTACGGAATCACCAATGAAGCTGCCACTGTCTTCCGGGCCACTCTTCGTTATGAGGGCTTCAGTGAGATAATGGCAGCATTGGGTAAGATTGGTTTTTTCAAGATGGATCCACTCATGTTAACTGCCAATGATGCACCTTCTTCCGGTTTGACATATAAAGCAGTTTTGGAGCTCCTTCTTTCTCAGTTTCCTGAACACCCCAGACAATTCAGTGCATCACAAAGAAACACTGTTTCTTCCAACACTAGCTGGCTTGCAAATAAATTGGCTAGTCTGGGTTGCTGCAAGGACTCATCTGTTGCCTTCAAAGCTGCAAATTGCATCAGGTACATTTCTTTTTGGGCATTTCATCCATCCAATGCTTTGAAAGCCTCCTTATCAGTTCACCAAAACCTGTTAATCCCTTGATGAGTTCTACTGGTCTCATCATGTGATCCAGGGATTAGTCAGCATTGGTTATCTTCAAGCTCTATCCTGTAAAGACTTGGAAACTGGAAATTCTGCAATTGGTATATGTGCAGATGGCTGGGTCTTGATGCAGAAGAGAGCATTCCGGAAGCTTGCAAGAATGCATTTGATGTACTCTGTCATCGAATGGAACAGAGACTCACTTATGCTCCAAACGAACAGGTATGTTACTGTGAATTGGGGAGTGAAAGAATTCACAGTGCAAGATAGCAGATTCAAACTATACCTAGGTGTTCTGATTGGGCTTTGATCTGTGAGAAAGCAGGATATGGTGCTCTTACACCATGAGCTTGAGGTAGTATTTGATGATGGCCATCCGAGTGAGCAGCATACAGCCACTTTGTTAGAGCTTGGAGAGACCAGTGAACAGGGCACAGAGTTGCTTGTCCGACCTCAGTCAGCTATGGCTCGCACTGTTGGCCTGCCAGTAGCTATTGCAGCACAGGTAAATTGTGGGATCCTTTAAGATTGTTGAAGCTCTGGAACTTAATGCAAAAAACATGCACTAACAACCATAATGCAACTCCTAATTGTATACCCACAAAAGCATAAACCCTAATTATGCGTTTGAATTCTGGACATGGAAACTGTTGATAGTTTTGGAATAGTTGGAATTGAACACAATGTGCCAATTGTGAATGCAGTTGTTGCTGTTTGAGGACGTAATTTTGCGTGGTGTTCTCAGACCGTTGCATAGTGAAATTTATCAACCAGGTTTGTCGCCCCCTTCGCTTTCGTATATGTAAGCCATTTCAATGCTGTACTGTTGTACTGCTGATGAGTGTCATCATAGGTGCATAATACATATGCCCCTTTGTGAACGACAAACAAATGCCTGCCATTTTATGTAATGGGAACAAGAGAGCTGTTCAGACTGTGAATTTAGGTTATGGAAATTATCTGAACTTTGTTGGTGTATTTTGGGCTTTGAAGAGGTTTGTAAATAATGCTTGGTTTTTGCTTGCAGCTTTGGCAATATTGACAGCACTTGGCATAAAGGTGGAAGAACATGTTGAGAAAATCTGATTTTCAGGTACAAAAAATGTTGAAGAATGTGTTGAGAAATTCTGATATTTCAATGGCACAAAGCTGGAAGACCATGATGTTGTGAAATTTAGAGTTTCAAGGAAACAAAGCTGGAAGAATGTGTTGAGAAATTTCTGATCTTTCAAGGACACAAAGTTGGACAAAATTCAAGGACAAAAAACCTGGTAATTCTAGTTTGCAAAGACATGGGTATCCAGACCAGCAAGAGTCTCAGAATATGTTTACTGAAGGTAGTTAGTAACTGCATTCCAAGCCACTCACCCAGAAGAAATTGGCTGTTTTGGCTACTTGTACATAGCTGCAAAATTTGTTGAAAATCAGGACATGAAGGGCAATCTTCATGACGCCTGTGTATGTAGATAACTTGTGGTTTTTTTTGGGTTTTGTATTGTGATGAACATCAATAGTCATTCTGAAAATCATAATAAGAGATCAACTCTGAAATGTTTAGCTGACAAAAGTCAAGGTTTCCAATTGGTAAGTTTGAGCTCAAAAGGTACAGTATTTTATCACCACCTCAATGCTGCTCAACAGAGCTGAAGTTGACAACCCTAAGAGCACAATCTGGGATAGTACAAGCTTTTTTGCTGCAGAGCTCATAACCTGGATCCAGTCTCAAAGAAAGAATGTTGTGAGGCGGAGCTGCAACAGTGCAAATAGAATATAAAAAGCAGCATAGAAAGTTTTATTGAAAAAGTGCACGGCAGTGAAATAATAGACCTGGGTGGTGCTCACATCTTCTCTGGAGAAATGTGCTCAGGATTCCATGTGCCTGGCAACCTTTTTCCAATCTGCTTCTCCAAGCAGATTTGTGATCTTAAGATCCATGAACCAGATTCCAAATGAATTCATCTAGATACAACCAAGATCCCACAAACTATTGTAGGAAGAAAAGACCAAATCAGACTGTAAACCAGTCCCAAGCTGTAATAGATAGAGAATACAGATGCTAGCACTTGGGATTAGGGTTCTGGGTTTACAGTGCCTGATTGGGTTTGATCTTCCCATTGACCATGAGTACATGCTGTTGTTCTGCCTGTGATCCATCATAGCTTGAGGCACTCACTTGGATAGACGAGGTCTGGGTTTCCAATGTTTGGATTTCTATGCACAAGTTCTTCATGCCAACTTGACTTGCTGACATGTCTAGAGATGAAGGCTAGAGTGTCTCCTTCCTTAACCTCATAAACTTGCCTGTTGTTTTGCATTTGCACAGACAGCAATGTACCTAGAAACACCACCAGTCCCCCCACCATTGGCCACCATGCCAACCACTGTAGGCTACTTTTGACAGCCTTGCCAGTCTTTTGCTCCTGTGACTTGCTGCTTACATCCGGAGCTTTGTTTTTAAACTTCCTGTCTGGAATGATCATGAACTGTTCTGCAGTGTCACAATGCACAAGTGGCTTACCAGTTTCTGACCCTGATCCGACTTCCTCAGCACCTTCCAGCAGTGATGGAGACTGTGATGACATTACTATGACATCTTGATCTATTTCAGTTTTTTCAGTAGTCTCACAGAATCCAATCTCTGCAAAACCTGTTGACCTTTCCTCGGGTGCCTGGGTAACATCTGTCTGTATCTTTGACGATGATTTTTGGAGTGATTGACGCAGCCCACCGACCAGATCAGTAGACATTGCAAGCTTCTGAGGAGTTGTAGAATTATAAGCCTGAGACTTGAAGAGATTGAAATCAGGTACTGGGAGGTGATGTGAACGAGCTTCCTTGGATAGTCTGCAGATGCACATGCAGACTCTTCTGATATCCTTCTTTTCAATTGCATCTGGAGCATTGAAGATATCAACATCCACAAGCCCTATGTCTCTACAAAGCTTAAGAAAAGTTTCAACATATGAGTAAGGGAGGTACTTCATGTTGTTCTTGCTTCCTTTGCTACTATTACCTTCCGGAGACATCATCATCATCTTTGTTGGTGTAGAGTTGTTGTTATCATTGTTATCAATGCCTGATTTTTTTCTCTGCATGAACTCCCTGATGATCTGTGAGACTCGATACAGAACTGATCCATTTGCAAGCAAATCTGCTAGGCTCTGCGCCTCATCCAGTTTCTCCCTGAGAATTGCCTCCAGCCATTCCCTTGCCTGTCTTTGAAGAAACTCAATGTCTGAGTCACGGAACGAAGCACTTGACGATACTCGTGGTATTTTGCAGTCTTCCATGATGATGTAACCCTCCTTTGAAGAGAAGAGGGATTCCCAACAAAAGTTTCAGATGCTCCCTAAAACTGCTCCTTCATACACATTGATCCCTAAACCCAAACCCTAATCCAGGAAGCTAAGAAACCCTGTGAGAGACAAGATGATGATAAAAACCCCCTTGCAGCCTTCCATGATATTGTCACCCTCTGTGAAGAAGACTTACTTTCCAACAAAAGCTCTGATGATCCTTAAAACTGCTCCTTCATGCCATTTGATCCCTAAACCCTAGCCCTAATCCTGGAAGCCAAGAAACACTGGGAGAGACAAGGTGATGATAAAACCCTGCACACTAAAAACAGACAAACAGATGTAGCACTAGGAATTCAAGGTGTAAGTAAGCAGAGCAGATGAATGTCGATCATTTCGGCATACACCTCCAAAATCTCTTCTCTTTGTCCCTTCAATTCTGTCAAACCACAGAAAGTGAAGAGACAAAAAACTGCCCCCTTGTAGTGGAAGTCAATCTCAAGGGATTGGAATTCCCTTTCTACTACAAGTCCAGATCGTCTGCAGCATTCAGGATCCTCAAAGAAGTCAACAAATGGTCCTAAAAAACCGAGATCCAGTGAAGAAAAAGATCAAAACCCCCTTTAATGACGATCCCACAAGAGCTTCAAAAGCTCATTTCGATCGAAACCGGTTCTGGAAACATCACCTGGTTTCAACCATGAGTTGTAAAGGGCAGAGAGAGGACCAGGCCGCTGCGACGAACGCGGCAGCGGAATCGCTGCACACACAGCAAGCGATGCAGGACAGCAAGGGACTGGAGCCTCGGAGCTCCAGCACGGGTCGGGTCGGGTCGAATCGGGCCCGTCGCCGCCCGGCCCAGCCGGGTACTTGCATGGGTATATTATATATCCTTCGGTTCCTCTAAGAGAATGGTTTTCTTTAAAAGCAAATTTTATTTATTTTTAATGGCATTCCGCCAATTTATTATTTTTTTTAAGGAAATATTCTATCACAATATTTTCCTGAAAAATTTCATCAAATTTCAAAAGAAGAAAAGTTGAATTTTTTTCACCACATTAAGATTTTGATTTTAGTTTGGTAGCATTTAAAGAAACTAGTTTTAAAAACTATTTAGACATATTCTAAAAGCTTTTTTTTTCATTTAATGCTAAATAAATTCCTCCTAGGATGATGCTAGCCAATTATGCAAATTAGAAAAAAATGAAAAATATCATTGAAGATTTGCTTGTGAATGTGGCATTGAAAAAAAAACCTTAAGAAAAACACAAATTTTAGCTTTCCATGCCTCTTTAATTGAGAATGGGCTAAACAAAATTTGATCTAGAATTTGGTAATACAAAATAATACTATGAGACTTTACATAGTTATCCTATTGAAATTAGCTTCAATTAATCATTTATCACTAGTATTTGATTTTTTTAAAGGATTTAAGAGTTTGAAAAATTGGGGAATTAGATAATTAACTAATGATGTTTTGTAGTTAGTCAAAATCAAACTTATCAAGTTTAAGAATTTTTTACAAGGTACGAATCATAAGGTTAGGTAAAGGGCTAGAGGGTCCTAAGTTTATATAATGTTATGTTTAATATACCTAAGCTATATATGATTATTTAGGTAGTATGCTTAATAGTGATATAATATGCCTATGTTATCTAATCAACGTAAACTATATGTATAACAAAATGACTATTAATCATAATCATTTAAATGATTATAATCAAATCAATGATTAAATTTGGAGCTTAGTCGCAAAATGCTTTAGTCGTAGAAATCATTTTTTTTAGTATTGCCAAAGCTTGGGCTCATAAGAAGAATTCCTCTTACAAGTTTTTTCAATTGCTTGTTAGAAAACATTTGAGTTGGATCACATTTTTTATGCTTAATGGTCCCCTTTCAAAGGGGCAAAACAAAACACTATTAGGATAATAAAAGGAGCAAATGTTAAGTTGCCACATCATATGGGTCCAATGTCATTTAGTGAAATATGAAAACTTATTTGTATATTGCATTATAAAATGACAAGGATGTGGTTGTATAGTTGAGGATGACAAAAGATTAATTCAAAAATTCAAAAACATCCAATGTCAAAACCCAAGCTCATGTTGATGAAGGTGAGGTGGGAGTAATGGAGAGTATTGGGTTGAGATGGTCATGTGGGTTTGGATTGGATGAACTGAATACCAAACAAACACGTTGAAGATGAACTAACCTTTGAAAAATAAATTAACATTCATCGATGGGGCATGAGGTTCTAAGTAAAAGTTGTAGGCATGTTGAAGAGATGGGATAAGTTCAGATCGTGAAATAAGGATTGATAAAATTAAAAAGGAAAAAGGTTCTACATGTACATTATTTAATGAGATTGAAAAATTGTTAAATTGATACCACACATTTGCACGAAAGGTTGGGGTCAATAAGGGGAGCTAGTGATAAAGGAAGAAGGTGAATGTTGCATGGTTTGCATAGATAAAAAGGTAAAAAATGTGTCATTAAACTAGTTAGTGGAGGTAGGTCTGAAGGCTCAAAACGCAATCTGAAATTTCAGAGTGCCATGTGGCATCATTTCAAACACTTTCAAAGTAAAGATTTATTTTGGATAGCCTTTTTTCTCCACAGCACTTGAATTATTCTGTCATAATTATATGAAAAATCCTTAATTACATCGGCCAGTAAAAATATGAATACCTTTCATAATATTGGGCGCTAGGCCTACCTCCACTCTAGGTCCCCAAAGGGATCAACTAGTTCATTATATCTCATTAAATCTCATAATTCACATCATCCATTTGCCTTTTCACACTCAACAAGGAACAGACTTCCACAATCACTTGACACTCTGATGCGCTGCAAAAAGTTCTTAGTCAAAACCAGTTGGAACCCACCCGAACAGAACTGCCAAGTTGCCAACAAGGAACTGGTCAAAGACATATAGTACAAGGCTCTGGCATTTGCAACCACTCCATTGATTTGGTAACTGGTCCCAATCTTAGAAATTGTAAAATATCGAACTCTCTTTAAGCTTTAATACATAAAGGACATCATTTGATGATAGTACTACTACAGTGATCTTCACACACATGTTTTGTGATGTTCCTTTACTCATTATTGCCCCCAAGCTAATGGACGTGCATGTGTAGATTTTGGGTGCACCCATCCAATTGATGGGTTGTTTTGAAGTCTTACTACCCATCTACTTATATGTTGGGTTTCTTCTCAAAATATGAATGTTGGATTCAATCAATTGATGGGTTGTTTTGAAGTGTACCCATCTACTTATATGTTGGGTTTCTTCTCAAAATATGAATGTTGGATTCAATTGATGGGTTGTTTTGAAGTGTACCCATCTGCTTATATGTTGGGTTTCTTTCTCAAATATGAATGTTGAGTAACTGATTTAATCATACTTTTATATCATTTTTATTTTTCTGGGTTGTCACTTATCTTTTTGTAGCGTGAGGTTTCATAATACTGTGGAATGTAAACAATAATTCATATGATTCATTTTTAAAATTAAAATTTGTTTGATAAATATACAAATAATTAGCTTCAATTCTTTTAAATCTTATTAAAATGAGATTCTTACAAAAAAATGATTTGAAAAATTACGCAAGAACCAATTACAATAAAACATGTCACTTTTAAAATAAATTAAATTTTTAACATATAATTTGTTTTTGAGATATAAATGTTTTTAATTAATTTGATGTTATTTTTTAAAAATTCAGTAAGACTTTGTTGAAGATTTAATAACAAAAATCATAATGAAATTAATTTTTAATTGATTAAATATTTTTTGTATTGTTGTTGCCTGTTATGTTATAAAAAAACTTTATTATTGCCCTAAGATACTAGACATATGCATGTATGACTTTAGGTTTTATCGAGCATGTATGGGGCAAACACAACTAGTATTGGTGGTATAGAGGCCCAAATAAGCCTCATGTGATTGCCAGAATACCCAAAATGCAAGGGCTCATTAGGCTCCTCCTAAGCCCCTTGTTGTGGGATTCCTTACCCGGGGGGCCCACTCACCTTGGAGCTTTATCCTACAAACACCCTTTGGAGTGAACCAAGTGTTGGGTGGGTATTTGATTTTGTTGATAACCATCAATCCTTGTTTCAAACCATTGATCTCGGAGCTTCATAGAACTGGTGTGGTTCCAGCTATACTCCGAACTTGAAAGAACCGGCGGTTCTCATGAAAGGAGACTGATAAAACCAGACTAGTTTTGTGGCCAAGTTGTTTTGAATTTGCTGGAGAAGAACCATTCGTGGTAGTAGTATGCTAGAAAACTAGGTCTTTTTTTATTGTTTCTCTCAGCACCAGAGTGAGGGATCCTAAGAACCGGCATGATAACCGGAAGAGGTATTGGTGCCCGGTTGCAATACTACTACTACTACTACCCATCTAGTTTTGTAAAGGATAATAATAGTTTCTGTTCTATAAAAAATAATAATAATAAAATTTTGGAGCAGATTGCAATCCAAAACATTTTCATCATTCATTTTCATAATAAAATATTTCCTCTTTTTTTCTCTGTTTCTTCTTCTTCTTCTTCTTCTTCTTCGTCCTCTCTTCCTCCTCCTCCACCCCTCGACATTCGAGGCTCTCCACTGCCGAGTCTGGTAAGAAAGTTTCCACCCATTGTTCGAATTGGCGGTCTTTGAATACCCAATTGCTCGTTTTCCCTTTTTTGTTCTTATGTTTTCCGAGTTTTGCTTTCTCTTCAGGTGAAGAAGAAGTATCAAGCACAGCAGCAACACACACACACACACAGAGAGAGAGAGAGAGAGAGAGAGAGAGAGAGAATGGGTTTTGCAATGGAGAGGTTGGCGAGTTGTGGTGCTGTTTATGTCACTCACGCTGTGAGTACGAAGACTTATGATGTGGGATTCTGCCCAAAGAGTTGCTGCATTCTCGGTCCAGTGAAGAAGAAGAAGAAGACTCATGTCGGTCTCCGGGTAAGGGGTTTTTTTTTTGGTGGGTTTTTGATTTGGCTGTGTGCTGCGGGAGTAAGAATGGAGGAGAGAAGGACCACCCAAAAAATTAAAAATAAGAAAATAAGCCCATTCTTGCCGTGGAAATGTGAATTTGGTTTTTCTCAGACAACCATCTGAGAAACAATAATCTGGTTTTTCTGTTTGCAGATTGGGAAGAGCAGGCGGGATGGCAAAGGGTTTGCTGTTTCTTGCAAAGTTGTCGAAGCAAACGTGGGTGTAACAACAACTTCTGTGAAAGCTCCTGATGTCTCTCCAGGTATGGATGCACATAGCGAAACACACTCTGTCTCTGTCTCTGTCTCTCTCTGTGGCATTTCTCCAATGCCAGAAAATATCTGTGAGAAACTCTCTGGCAATTCTGGCAGGCATTCTGCACAATGTGAGAAATTCATGAGGAGCTCTGGCTTTCCATTGTTTCTATTCCAAAGATTTGGGTTTTAGGGTTTAGTAGTCAGCTATTGAAGTCCCTGATCTCTCTCCAGCTGCAGATTGGTGAGATTAGACCCAGTTCTGTAGTGTGGATGCCAAGAAGAAGCTCTGGAGTTGTTTTGCAAGGTCACAAGTTTGCAAGGACCTCTTCCAGTCTTTGGATTCTTTTGATTCCAAGGTTTTGGGTTTTAGGGTTTGTGGCTCATATTAAAGTGTTGTTGTTGTTGCTTTTGGAGTTTGTCATTGCAACAGGGCTTTGATTTTGTTTTACATGAAAATGCAATGGTTTTTGTTCTGGAGCTTGTTTTTAGGTCCTTGGGATGATGCCGTAATGTATAGTTGCAGCTAATTGATACATATTTTTCCTTGGCAGAGCAATCTAGGTTTTTGGAGGCATGTCAGAAGGGCAATCTGGTGCCAGTTTACTGTCGCATTTTCTCAGACCATATGACTCCGGTTATTGCGTACCGGTGCTTGGTGAAGGAAGACGACAGGGAAGCTCCTTCGTTTTTATTTGAGTCAGTGGAGAATGGTCAAAAAACTGTAAATATGGTACACTATACCTCTTCTTCATCTCTTCTGCTTTTGCAAGAGGACAGGGCCTGTGGTGGTGTGTGTTGTTGTTTTTTGAGAGTTTCAGCTCAATTGAACCAACTATTTGGCATCCCTGGGTTTTGGGCTATAAATATCTATATAGAGAGAGAGAGGACAAGGGATTGAGCAAACAAGGTGTACAATTTTACAGGGCCGATACAGCATGGTGGGTGCACAACCATCCATGGAAATAGTGGCAAAGGAGAATCGGATCACAGTTTTGAATCATGAGGAAGGCACTCGGGTCGAGAAGACCTCAGAAGATCCATTGGGGGAACCTTCTGAGATAGCATCTAAGTGGCAACCAGTTCCAGTTGATGGTCTTCCGGACGTATTTTGTGGTGAATCTCCAAACTCCTTTGTACCTCCTCATTTCCCTAGATGCTAAACCCTGAAGTTTAACCCTAAGGTGACATGCGGTATGCTGCTTCTGAAAAACACTCTTTCTCCACAGTCAGATTTTTCTGTGCTAAATTGGATTGTTTGTTTGGATTATTGGATCAGGTTTTGATTTCATGTATGGAAGTGTGCAGGAGGATGGGTTGGGTATTTTTCTTACGACACTGTGAGATATACTGAGAAAAAGAAGCTGCCATTTTCTGCAGCGCCTGATGATGATCGGCGCCTGCCAGACATCCACTTAGGGCTTTACAATGATGTATTGGTGTTTGATCATGTATCAAAGGTGCTGCTGCTGTATATCCCATTGCCTTCTTGTCCCTCATTTTGCTTCTGTGTATTTTCTAGCACACTTGAAGAAGAAACCTCAAATCTTCTTCTTACTTATATCTCCAGAGTATGCATATACTGCTGAAATTTCTGACTGAGGTGAATTTGCTTCTTGTTGTTGTGTGTTGAATATTGCAGTTGGTATATGTAATACATTGGGTTCACATTGACCAGTTTGACACCCCAGAGGACGCTTACAAGGATGGCAAGTGCCGTCTGGACCTCTTGGTGGCTCGCCTTCAAGCTGTAGGAGGGTAATTTACCTTAGCCTTTCCCAAGTGTATGTAGTGGAATAATGCTGGCTCCCTCTGTAGGAGAAGCACCAGGTACAAGGTTTTCAATTCATAATGGGTCTCAGGGTTTTACAGTTTTCTTTTGTTGGCTGGTGGTTGTCTCCAGGCTCAAGCTTCCAAGTGGGTCAGTGGACATGTCAATATCTCAGTTTGGCCACAATTCAGCAGTATCCAATTTCAGCCATGAGCAATTTAAGGATGCCATCCTGAAGGTGAAGGAGCACATACTTGCAGGTGATATCTTTCAATTGGTTTTAAGCCAGCGCTTTGAGAGGCGCACTTTTGCTGATCCTTTCGAAGTCTATCGAGCTCTTCGAATCGTAAATCCAAGTCCATACATGATATATTTGCAGGTTCATTCCATGCTCTCATTCTTCTCATGCCTTGACCTCATCTGATACTCTCAATTCGCTCATTCTCTTTGTCTGCAAAGCTTCTGTAAAAGCAAGGTAGTACTTGCTCTTTCAAGGCATCTTTGGCATTTCACGGGCTAATAGGTATGTCTGGATCTTGTTCATTTTAACTTGAAATGCAAAGACTTATTATTACCATGAACATTGAGCAGGCACGTGGTTCAATACTAGTGGCTTCCAGTCCTGAGATCCTCACCCGCATCACAAAGGTATTGTGATTTAACTGTCAGATTATCCCTAAGCCCTAAAACCTGTGGCAATAGTAAATAGCTTTGGTTTTGAGATGTGGCATCTTTATGTATGGTGGGGAGGTTTAATTGCATGTGGTTAGTCCTGGCCAGATCTGATAATCCTGCGAAAATGCAGGGCAAAGTGGTGAATAGACCACTAGCTGGAACTCGGAGACGTGGAAAGACTGATAAAGAGGACCAACTGATGGAGCAAGAGTTGCTAGCTGATGAGAAAGAGTGTGCAGAGCATGTCATGCTTGTTGATTTAGGCCGGAATGATGTGGGCAAAGTAAGAAGATTTCAGTGAACTTGCTCCTTATTGAAGTTTGGCATCAATAGTGAGATTTCTGAAGTTGCTGTTCTTAGTGATGTTGTTGTGGCAGCTGGAGATACTACTTCCCTTGTCAATGTGTAGGGTAACACCTGAGGAGTGGGGAGTTCTGAAAGTCAGCACCTGCCTGAGGTGGAGCTGAGGGGCACTTATGTCCAGAACTACCCTGCTCTGAGGGCGTTACCAAGCCTAAAAATTGATTCGATTTTTTGTTTTTTATCTGTGATACACAGTGGCTACGTGGGTGTTCTATTTTCTGAAGTGCCCTACAGGATTTTATGCTCTGTAAGCATACCTCCAAATACACTAAAATCTCCTTGGAGGTTTTTATGCCAAGGAAGAACTATAACAAAGTGAAATGTTGATGTAAAAAAATGGGAGAGTGATAGTGCTCATTTTCTCCTGGATGAATTGTTTTCTGTTGTGTTGTTTATCAGGTGTCAAAGGCTGGGACGGTGAAAGTGGAGAAATTCATGCAAGTTGAGCGCTACTCCCATGTCATGCATATCAGTTCCACAGTATGTTGCTCCTATATTTGCCAGGCATTCAAAATCCATTGATGGGTATAAATGATCCGTTCTATGGTTTTCTGTGTTGTATAGTGTTTGCTGAGTGTTGTGAAATGCACAAATTTTGTCAACACCCACCCCCTTCCCCACTGTTGTTCCTAAATGGTGACAAGAACTCTCTGTGCAGGTGACAGGTGAGCTACTAGACAATCTTTCAAGTTGGGATGCACTGCGAGCTGCACTACCTGTGGGCACAGTCAGTGGTGCTCCAAAGGTGGACTCTTGCTCCATTGCTTGGGCGTATGTATGTCTTCACTATGTGCAGTTATATTTTTATCAGTGCTACATGAGAGTGCATCGTGGCAAATATGTTCATACTTTGTATGGACATTATTCTGAAGGTAAGGAAAAAAAACCTGTTTTGATAAGCTTTTACAGGTGTCCATAGTAATGCATGTTTTGCTGAATGGTTGTAGGTTAGAGCTATGGAGCTGATTGATGAGCTCGAGCCAACGCAAAGAGGTCCATACAGTGGAGGCATTGGGGGTATTTCTTTCACTGGAGATATGGACATGGCCCTAGCCCTCCGCACTATGGTATTCCCAGCTAGTCGTACTGACACAATCTATTCCTACAAAGATGTGAACCACCGTCGTGAATGGGTAGTCCATATCCAGGTACACTTCTGTACACAAAACCCTAAACCCTAAACCTGGGGTTCTGTAATTTTTCTCCAGTGATCATGATGTTTTCTTATAAAAAAACCATGATGATTCCAGGAGGCAGTAACAGTCCAAAGTAATTAGTTTCTGTCAGAAATACTCTCCATAACCCCACTTGTTCTTGCCAAATGGGTGTTTTCTTGCCCTGGTATTCATCTCTGCACATTTTATGCTGTACAGGCAGGCGCAGGCATTGTTGCAGACAGTGACCCAGAGAGTGAGTACCAAGAGACCATGAACAAAGCTGCAGGTCTTGGGCGTGCAATTGATCTTGCTGAAGCCTCATTTCTGCAGTGATCTAATGTAGTCACACTCAAAAGGTTTTTCAATGTCTTCTTACTCTTTTCTCTATACTAGCATGGATGTGAGGTAATGCAGCCTCATATGCCAACTTCTTGCAACCCTTTTATCACTGCAAGTCACAAAACTTTACACAAATACTGTTCAGCAAAGACACTACTACCCATTATTCAGATCATGATTATGCACCTTTGTCTCTACTGGTGCCTTTTGCATTTTAAGATGCAAGGCAGAATGTGGACAAGAAAATTTCATGGTAGTACCATTCTCACCCACAGCTTGAGAACCCCTGGTGTACACATTTTTGTACCTTATTTAAGAGAGGAAATTCTTTTTCCGTTTTATCATGGTGTCAAGTTTATTCTGTGCGCATCTGTTGTGACATTGTGGTGCCCTTTTTTCTATCAAAAACTACTTGCAGATGCCATTGTGACAACAAATTGATGAAGAAATTTGTGAATATTTTGGTGGACAGAACCTGAAGAGTGATTATGACAGAGTGCTCCAGGTATGATAATTTGAGACTAGAAACAATCTATCCAGATGTATCAGCTTGTTTGCAAAGTGAATTATCAGTCCATCCAATTACAGCTAGAGAAGCAACCATGAAACTGCTAAGCTCAGGTTGATTTTCTTAGTGAACTTAGCAATGAAAATCCTCCTGTGGTAATGGGTTTGATTGCTTGTAAATTTTATGGTGTCAAAAAGATTTGTAAACTGGCAGGGGGTCAAATGAGCTCATTATAATGTTTTATGGAACTTAGTACAGAACCCCACATTGTTGGATGGAAAATCAGAAGGAATTCCTTACACTATGATGATGACCCAGTTGAATTTTGCACAAACAAAGTCAGCAGATTTAGAATATTTCATCATTGCAAATTACAATAATTATGGAGTTTTCATCATGAAATTTTCCATGTTGAGATGAAATACAAAGAAATGTGCTCTCTAGGGTTTAAAGACAAATCTTTTCCCTTGAAAGCTTTTGAAAACTTTTAAAAACTAGCAAACTCTACAATCCCTAAGCCCTAATTATCTCTGGAAAGTTACAATAATGTTAATCGCACATGATTTCATGGGGATTGGGGAAACATCAAAACGCTTAAACCCTAATCCTTAATTTAGGGAGATAAAGTATCAAACCCTAAACCCTAATCCTTAAACCCTTAACCCTAAACCCTAATCAATTAGGATGCAGGGTTCATTCCTTTGTGTTGAAAGCCTTTAGCTTAGGGTTTAGGGTTGAAGGCCCTGACTAAATTTCCTTGTTTTTCCGGTTTAGGGTTTAAGGCTCTGACATTCCTTTGTGTTTCTTCACTCCTGGACTTGGTGTGAGGGTCTCTGTGGGCGTCTCTGAATCTGGGGATGCATCAGAAGGAGCATTTAGTCTACTGCTAGTCATGTCATGAGCTGCAATGTTCTGCAAGATCTCTCTCTCCACCGCTTCTTTCACTTTGTCGCAATACAATGGGGTTTGTTGCAAACTTGAAGGTACCTGATGAAACACAGGTCCCACACACACCCACACATATTCTACTCTCAGAAAAGCTTGACCAACCACGACTGTTCTCAGGAATCGCACAAACTTTCTTGTGTGACAGGAGACCAAATGTTGGTATCTTGATGTGATCAGGACACTAATCTCAGGCTGAAAAATCATACCCAAAAGAAAGAAAAAGAAGAAGAAGCTCATAATAATGAAGAAGATCATGAAGATAGAGCATGATGATGATGAAGATTATGAAGATCATGAAGAAGATGAGAATCTGTACCGGAACTGTGAGAGAAAAAGCCATGCGACCTTGGATGACTCGGGCGTCATCAGAGGACAAGGAGCCAACTTCCAACGCCGAGTCTCGCACCATGCTCAGAATCTGGATCAATGTTTGAGGATTGTTGCGGGATTTCACATCGATGACTAAATCTCTACTATTACTCGCTCCATCAGCAATGACATGAGCTTCTGCAGGTCTCACAGCTACCCGCGTGCTGCAGCAGCTTAGATTGTTGATGGAGCTGAAGCTGCTGCCGGAAGCTGGAGCAGCAGCTTGAACTACTGCAGGTCGATCATGGGTTTGCTGCTGAAGGAATGTCGCAGATCCGGGCTTTTCTACTCGAACTGCAGCAATCTGATCCTTCAGCTGGCGGATGTAGTGGATGGCCTTAGTGAGGATTGAGAGCGTATCCTTCTGCATACGACGATCAGGATTAGTACATGACGCTGCTGCTGCTGCTGCTGCAACATGTTGTGGAAGGAAGTTGCACATGATCCTTGCTCATGTGTCTCACGTACCTTCTTTGAAGCTGGGAGCAAGCTATCAAGCGCATTGATCTCGGTTTTGATCCTGCTTCGCCGATCTCGTTCTTTCATTTTGTGTTTCTCTGCAATCTGCGCTTGATCGACATCAGCTACTGGCGCTTGCCAATCTGCAGGAATGTTGTAAGTCTGAAGCTGGTCTAGTACATCGCGGCTCATCAGGTCGAATAAGCCCCGCCCCGGCGCGGGACGAAGGTCGTCACTAGTGCTTCGACTAACTGCTGCTGCTCCTGCTGCGCCTTGCAATTGCAGCTGCTGCAGTAATACCGCACTAGTGTCTCCGGCGTGAGCGTCCCGCGAGCTGCTGGAGCTCCTCATTAACGTTTCCTGCACCCGCTGGTCGACTCTTTGTATTCTGTCGGATTCTTGGATCCTGCCACTTAGACTCTTCCACAGCTCGCTCATCGACTGGCGAGGACGTGGTGGTGGTGGTGGTGCTGTCGAGCTGGGCCCTGCAGCAGCAGCAGCAGCAGCAGTGCCGAATATCCCCGACGCGGTTTCTGATCTCTGCATCGACTTGTCGACCGCGTCTAATCTTCGACGTTTCGAAAGTCGACGACTCGGTTCCAAGGACTTGAAAGGCGAGCACTGTTCTCCACTAGGATTCTGCTGCTGCTGCTGCTGCTGACGATGATGATCAAATGGGTTCTTTACCGCGGCCGCAGGTTCGGCATCCAAATCTAGAAAATTAGCACCATGATGTAGATCCATTGCCGGATCAACCACGAGCTGATCTGTAGCTCGTGGAAGTCTATCTGGTAAACAAGAATCTGGTTGAGCTGCGGGACGTACTGAAGTCGCGGCGCTGGTCGATGCATCAGCTGCTGGTGACTGCAGCTCTGGATCACTGTACATAATTTCATACGGGTTCGTCGACATGGCCGCACTAGACTGTTGCGCCAGCTCATGGCCGTCATGATGCCCAAGAGTAATATTCTGGTGGTGGTGCTGCTGCAAAAGATAATGAAATGGCTCCAAATCCTGCACCTGATCATCATCATCGTCATTACAAGAGGAGCTTGCTATTGCAGGATCTGAATTAGTACCAAAAACAGTATCGAAGAGTGCGGCAAAGTTGATGACTGACGACATTGCGGGTGGATGTTGCAGCGCCGCCACCGCTGCCGCCGGATCAGTAGTCTCCGAGTCCAGTTGATCCATATTCTGGTATGCCTGCATGAGTACCGAATCTAGCGCCATGGTGGGCTGCAGCTGCATGAAATTGGAAATAGCATCTGCTGCTGCAGTGCTTCTACCTGCAGCAGCAGAGTCCATGGATTCCAGCTGAGTAAATACTTCCTGCTGCTGCTGCAATCTCGCGATTTCCTCATGATCATCATCTGGATCAAGTGTTCCCAGCTCGTGATCATCCCAGATTGGTGACTGCATGTAATTCCTAAATGCATGAGGTGCAGGTACTTCACGCGGGGCTGCCGCAGCTGTGTCATAGTTGTACGCATGAAACCAAGCTGCAGCTGCAGGTATTTCGACATGACCACCCCGCGAGGAGGAGCTGCTACCTCCAGCTGCAGGGAGCAAAACAACATTCTCCAAAGGGGACAAACTTGGAAATACGCTCGATCCGGACATGAACAGCTGCTTGAATGTTTGCAGTAACTCACTTGTTTCCAGAATCTACCATTGATAGATCATGCAACACCCCCCAAAAAAAAAAAAAAAAAAAAAAAGACACCCGTCATCATGTGCAGTTGGTTCCTCAGTTGCATTCACCAAGTTCCGAGTCCAAGTCTAGTTTGTCTTGCAGACGCGCAGTCTTCATGGAAGATTCTAGACTACGCGTCGCACGAGATCGAATCACGAGAATTCGCCGATGATCTTTCCGCCATGTGCAACAAAATATTTTTAAATATATATATTATAATAACAGTAATAATAATAATAATAGGAGAAAAATCCTCTAATGTTTGTAGTAATCGAGTATAGAGTTCCAAAAGTGTTTTGTCTTTCTTTCTAATTGGTGAAAATTTAGTTTTCTAAGTCACAAAAAAATCGAAAAAAAATTATTTAAAAAAAAAAAAAAAAAACAAACATCACAAGATTCTCTATCTCAGTCGCAGCAGCAACAGCCAAAAATTATATGAAAGGATACTAGATTTTTTTTCTTCTTTACTTTCATATTTTCTTATCCCAAAAATCCATAAAATCTGACTAAAAATCGGACTTATGGATGGATGAATAAATAAATAATTGCCACTTTTTGGCTACATAACAAATTTGACAAAAAAGAAAATCCTCCATAGACTACTCCCCTCCTCAGAGTTACACGGAGAAAAAAAAATCGTTAGTCAAAGATCCCGGAAAATTTTCCAGTTGGAGTTTTTCTAAGACTCTTGAGTCTGAACGAAATGCAGCTATGGAGATTCGATTCTAGAATCTGAATCTTCGAAGTTCGAATTCGTTGAGAATCAAGTAGTATGAGATTTTAAACTTTTGAGAACACTCTCAAGATGAAGCTCAAAACCTTGGAGCAGAATTTTTTGGGGTTTTTGAATTGTAGTAATTAAGGGGCAAGAATTTGAAGCTCCGTACGTACATACCAGATGAGTGGAAGCTATCTCCAAGCAGTAGATGTTTCCGTCGGATCCTCGTCCCGGGAGACACACCATTGTCTGTTTCAGCGCAAACACGAGAACTGCCGATCAGTTCTAAATCCACAAGCTGACCGCGAGATTAAGTGTTGAGCTGGCAAAGCTGCATGCATGGTGGAATGGGTTGAAGCAAGATTTCACCTTGATTCCTGATTGCTGCAGTTAGCCATGATGATTCATCACCCGCAAAAAATAATGTACAATATATTCATCATCCCGCGTTGTTGAAATCCAATTCAGAAACAATTACAAACAAACAAAACAAACAATTGTTAGAATCAGATATTTCTCCAACTCCGACTCGACGTACGGGGACTACTGGAGGCCGACATGAGCATCATGATCATGTGTCCAGGCTCGAGACTGATCTAGATCTGCAACGATACCTGCAAGAATTGTTCTTTGCGTTCCTCAGTGACCAATCGCGGCATGTCGTTTGTCCACCAGAGAGGAGATTCTTGGAACAAGGCCCTCGCTGCATATCTGCAATATTGCATCAGAATCTAAGAACTCAATATATACGAGCTAGCTAGCTGCCGGCTAAACTGACAATTCCATCGAGAACAGTACTTAGCGAGCAGACTGCATCCAGGAGCTGCTCGCTAGGCAGTTCTATGTGAGGAAAACGAGCATGAGCTCTAGTTATTGGTACGTACCCAGAGCTTGGACTGATCGTAAAGGTGCACGACTTGTAAACAGTGTAGAAAATGGCTTCGAGTCTTCGACTCTCAGTCGCTGGATCCTGCTGCTGCAGGAGTGCACCCGGCGGCTGCAAGTTCCCACCGTTGAACTTGCCCTGGTGCCATACTATAGACCTATAAGAATCATGCATCATCATCATCGAGCATCGACAAAGCTGCAGGTTGTGAGAATCCAAAACGTCACATGAAAGAATCCTAGCTCGCGAGTAATATTTGTTTTGTAACCCAAAGAAATATTCCGATCTTCGTCATGAGCGCAGCAGCTGCTAGAGCATGATGAGCTCAACACGGCTCTCTGATTAGTACTGCGAATTGGTCAATTGCAGCGGAAAAAGCAGATCATCATGTGCAACTAGAGAATAGAAAGCTTCAAGAAGTACTACGACTTACCGGTTATGAGGATTGAGCTTCCAGACGACGGCATAAAGAAGCCACGGCCAACTTTCAACTAGCACTTGCAGAAGCTCCTTCCAATTCAACTCCTGCACTAAAACTGCTGCTCCAGCAACACTAGCATCGAACTCAACTGCACTAGCTGGATCATCTTCACTAGCTGCTGGTACGTCGTATAACTCCTGCAGCGACGATTCATGTAACCCAAAGCTGCTGCTGCTCTCGCCGCTCCAGCTTGCTGACATACTCACAATTCCGAAAAACCAAACACCCAGAAACTGAAATCAGCTTGACCCCCAGATTATAGCTAGCTAGTTCTGATACCAGCTGCAGCTCCTCCTGGACGTCCCTGATCCACCTCAATCCGCACCCCCAAGTCTTACCCCGGGCCCAAATCACTTCTTCTCTGCAGTTGCCCTGACATTCCCAGCAGCTCTTACATCACCTTCAATCTTCCTAGACTGCAGTACAGCTTCCTCCAAGAACAAGAACCTGAACAAGAACAAGAAGACCCAAGCTGTCCTGTTTGTTGCTGCAGGAGCTGCTGGAGCACATATATTAAGGCATGAATAATGCAATATTTAGGCTACAATTCTTTTGTCGATGCTCAAGCTTTTGAGCCACAAGAACCTCATAGAGCTCACTTAGGGGAACCATGCATGTCGTGGTCTTCCGGGAACTAGCAGTTTGCAGCGCTGCTGCCGGAGGTTCTAGAATGAGATCTAGACAAGTCTAAAAAGGAGCAGGTCGATCTGGTTTGTGTGTGCATGCAGTGACTAGTGTTTTGCAGGGAATTTTCCAAAAATTGGAGCATAAATTTTTGCAACAAGTGCGCCAAATTTGTTTTTTTTTGTGCTAGGGAAGAGAGAGAGAGAGAGAGAGAGAGAGCGGAGAATGAGCAGGGGACACAAAAGCTCGGCCACAGGAGACAAGCTTTCAACGCGGGCTGTGACGGACGGACGGACGGACGGACGGATGGATGGGTGATTCAACGCGCGCTATGACGGATGGATGGATACTTTAACGCTGTAACGGCTGTTGAAAATCAAAGCTTCCTTCCTTCCTTCCCTTTTCCACAGAGACCTTAACTGGCCTTCTACACGGGGCGACCCTTTTCACACATTCTCCCAAACCAGCACGTGATATTATTAGGTAGTTGGTAGTTACATAACGACGACTGAGGGACGGTCCATTGTTTTTTTAATCTTCGCCAAATTTCGACTTGAAAATTAATACTGTAGTAGTAGTAGTACCTTGGCCATTTCAACACATGTCTGTCGAATAATTAATTAAATTAAATTAATTAATTTTTGAAATTTTCATTTCAATAAATTGAATATTCCTCAATATTCACTACTATCCTTCACACAAAAAATTTGATTTGGAAAAAAAAAAATGGAAAATTTTCAACATTTTTGAAAATAATATAATTAGTGTCGAATTGGCCAAGGTACTAGGCCCCCTCCCAGCCCACCCCACATGGGTGTTTTTTGGGGGGCTAATTATAATATGTTGTAAATAATACCCTACCTATCAATTTAGACGGAGATTAAATCAAAAGGGCAATGTGCTTAATAATTTCTCATATCATGGCCCCTGGGCCCTAATTCTGGAAGAACATATGGTCACAAATTGTCTACTTTCTTGAGAAATTTGCACAAATTACCCTAATAAACTAAGATTATTTCAAAGCCAAAAAAAACAAAACCCTAGGACTAGTTAGTGCACATATGTCATCACCTTTAAGCATGAATCCCAAAACCTCCACATTACTAAGTATATAATGCCATGTGGTCATAACTAAACTATTCAAACTTAAACTAAATAGAACGAGGAAGACCTAAACTAATGAACACCGTACTTGACTACTTGACAAAGCCAATGCTTTGAGGAAGAAAGCCTAAGATTTTATTTAAGCATTGTCCCCACAAGGGAATGGACTATGACATCGAGCATTGGTGTTTGAACATGGCCTTGAACAGTTTCTTTACATTGGTAGGTTCGGGACTTATCTTGGTCATGTTCACACAAGGGAGAGGGAGGGTTTGTGATAAGGTTATGTTTTGTTTTTTGTTTTTTTTTCGCCCCATTCTTGATTGTTTTGTGTGGTGATAGTGGGCTTCTAGCCATTGGGCAAGGAGGACATTTAGACAATTTGTTTTCACTCATGTTGAAGTGGCAGCTTGTTGGCATGAGCAAGTTCATCATGCTCCACTTTTTGTAAATGTTTAGTTTGTGTTTCTCTTCTTCTCTTAAGGTTTCCCTTCGGTTGTTATGGTTTTGTTGCAAAGCTTCTATGCTCATTATCACAAGGCATATATATTAGGGGAGGGTTCTTAAGTTATTCGTTAAATGTGGTAGAGATCTTATGGCTCTTAAGATCACTCCCAAAAGATCCTTCCAATGTTTCAGAGAAGGTGTAAGATCCTTCCGTATTTGCAAGAGAAACATTGACTATAAATACAAGGTGACCTCCAAATACAATAAGAAATGCATGATTCAAGTGTGAAGTCCAAGAGTGAGGACATTCTCAAAATAAGGGGCCTAGTATGAGGTGAGGTGATAGTTGAGTTCAACCCTACATTTTGGGAGTGGGTGACATTCTCCAAATACAATAAGAAATGCATGATTTAAGTGTGAAGTCCAAGAGTGAGGACACTCTCAAAATAAGGGGCCTAGTATGAGGTGAGGTCATTGTTGAGTCCAACCCTAAATTTTGGGAGTGGGTGACATTCTCCAAATACAATAAGAAATGCATGATTTAAGTGTGAAGTCCAAGAGTGAGGACATTCTCAAAATAACGGGCCTAGTATGAGGTGAGGTCATTGTTGAGTCCAACCCTACATTTTGGGAATGTCACCCACTTGTGGGATTTATGCATTGTAAAGCACAAGGTGAACATTATCATGAGCCTAAACATATGCAAATCATGACTCGTAGGATGGGAAGGATTCATACATCGGAAGGGATCTTATGCTTATAAAGAGAAAAGTTAAGTTCATTGGAAAGAAACACTAGACACCATCCATTAACATGACATCATGAATTTAGCATATATAACCACCCTTGGTGAGACACTAAACTTTAAATCTATGATACTAGAAAACCATTTTACATTCCTCGAACATGCATGAATTTACAAAGATATAATTGTTCAACGCTTGAATAAATTTAACTCATACTTCAAATCTAAACTAAAGTCGGCATTAGTCACGACTCAAGGTCAACCACATCATTTGTATGGGCTATTAAGAAAGAGAATGCAATGTAGGAAGATAGCAATTGCAAAACAACATGTTTGCAAGCATTGCAACTCACATTTATAAATTACAAAACTAGCACCTAAAGGTTAGAAGGATTGATGGTTTATTTTGGAGATAAAAATCTTAGTACAACTTTGATATCACCATGCATTGAATGATGCTTGACATAAATCACTAACCAATTTATTGAACAAAAAACAATGAACTAATATCAAAAGGAAGACTTCATTGTCATACACAACAGATCTAGGTTTCTAAAAGATTGAAGGTTCTTGGTTCAAAGTTCTGATGTTTCAACAAGAAAGCCTGAAATGAGAGACATTATCAACATATCCATGAGATTGCAGAGCAAACTTGACAATGATATGTTTGACAACAACCTTGTGTCAGTTCCAGCAAAACCCAAGAAAAAATTTAACAGGACCAGAATGATAGCAGTCATAAACTAATCAAACTATCACCTTCATCATGAATAGCAGTGACTAGTTGCAATATATTATCATCCACCAACTTCATCAGCCCCTGAGATTTGGTGTAGACATGTAAAATCTCAAGCAAAAAATTATCAAAAATCTATATAAACTGGCTGGCATGAGTAAGTACACATACGATAAAACTTGAACAATTTCAGAATTTATTGTCATTAGTCTCTTTAAGGTAGTAGCGGCAACCACTCTGAAACATATTGCAAGACAATATGCAGAGACGGGTGCACAATGATGCCAGGAAGGTTTGCTTAAGGACCATCCATCTCCTTAGATTTAGAGCTGGATAAGCTTCACATGACTACTCAATGACTAATTGCTGTTTGTATACATCTGTCAATCTATGCATGCATGGTGCTTTAGATCTTCATTACATAATTTTATTCAGGGTGGCTTCTCTGCACACTGTTTTTTCCAATTTGTCAATCTTGCCTTTGTCTCTATGCTATGCTAGCTCTTATGATTCACAGGATCAACATTTAGATCCTCAACCTAGAACCATGAATTCCTCTGATTCTTCGAAAATTCCATAAACAAGAAATGGGTGAACCTGCCTTACTAACATAGCAAGGCCACTTTCTCCTGCTGAAAATTGACAGTGAGTCCTACTTGGCACAGTCTAATCCTTTTGATCTCCAGGAGCTGACATTTCAATCGCTACAGGAGATGTTTGGGGGGCAGTGTAAACCTCAGTATGGCTTGCAAAAGATAGATATATATTCCACGCCAAGGCAACTACATTGGCAAATGCAACCTGCAGCAATTACCCCACAGCAAACCAACCTTTTTTTATTACTTCCACCTCCTAGGATTTCTGTTAATGTTTATCACCCCCAAGCTATTTCTTGAATCTGACAAAAAACTATTGTCATAAAATTGAGCTGCTCTAAAGTTGGACATTGTACACAAAGTTTCCACAAAAGGCATGGGGACTGATAACACAGGAATGGAAGGTGAAAAGGAAGTGATGTCTCTAGGGTCTTGACTGAGAACCTGGTACAAATCCCAAGCAAAAGAGTGTAGAAAACTTGAAAAATATTTGATCCATCAACAACAGTTTTCAAATAACAATCGATCCTGGAGTATCCTAAGTCCACCAAAGTGAGAAGAGAGAAAAGGCCATAGTCCACTTTTCAACACAATACAGATGCAATACAGAAGTCAATGATTGTTTGAGAGTTATAAAATGAAAGAGAGAAAGACCTGGTCAAGGAGAAGCCAAATAACAGTCCCTTTGACTCCCATGGCTGTAAACACTTTGCTCAAGGTTAAGTACCTGCAAACCAACACAATAGGCGTGCAAGATTCAACACTTGGACTAAAACATAGACCCCAACACAGAAGGAGGCAAATGTACATTACTAATGCTCTTGCACCTTAAGAAGCACACTCATAATCCATTTGTCAACTTTCACACAGCAGGATTGCAGAGAAAACAGAGAAACTGTATTCCTCACCAGATGTGCAGCATCGGCCCAACAAGTACTAATCCTAAGAATTGTAATCACTGCAGTTTGCTTCACATCCAGTTTCCCATCCTTCTCAATCACCAACTGCCACACAAAAAAACACCTGGATGCAAAAATCCTCCTCAACAAAAAAAGAGAGTGTTTCCATCAACCTTTACATGGCCAGGACTTTTGTTACACATACTTATACATAAAAACCATAAGCAGGAGAATCTAATCAAGTATTGTTTTGGATCATTTGACTAGTGCAAACACATGCAACCATCACATTGTTGAATACTACATCATGTTGTTGAAGCTAGTAGTATTACCGGGTACAAGCAGATCATCTGCAGTGCAAGCAAGTAAGGGGAAACAAAGTAGCCAGTGTATTCTTCAATCCACAACACAATCAACTGGAGCTCTAGGAAAAAGATGCACCCACCCAAGAGTTGAAATTGTCTGAAAGTTTACAAAACACCTGCAGTTGAAAGAAAGAGATCTCTAGAGGCACACAGAAGAAGAAATTCAATTTCATGGGAAAGAAGGAAGTGAAATGAAGTGGAAGCAGAAGAGAAAGCTGCTGCACCTGACAAAAGAAGTCTCCCAATAAGTTAAGGATTGCTGCAGTGATGGCCTTTGTCCGAACAGGATTCCTCTCTGTCATTGATAAATACCTGGAATTCACTCATTCCACCACAACAAAAATGTCTAAATTTTAGCATGAAATCCATTCATTGCACAAAGAGATGAGAAGAAGCTGATGAGCTTCTTTGCAAACAAGGTTCTGGAAAGGAGCTTCTTGAGAATTTGGGAAGCAGGAAAACATGTACCAAGCCAATTGACCAGTAGACTGTTAAGGGAGTTTGTCATTGCCACCTCCACTGTTGCTGCTGCTGCTGCTCCAGTCATCATCATCACCACCACCTCCTCCTTTGTTGCCATCATTTCCTCCAGCAACTCCTCCAACATTGCCGTGGCCAAATTCCTCGTCGTCGACTCCTTGAGCTTCCTGCAGCTCGAATCCACTACATGTCTGATTGCGGGGGGCCTGCTGCTGCTTCTGGGAGATGATGAGAGCTCCATACCTCGACGATGCCCCCGAGAGCTCAGCTCTTTTTCCTCCAATTGCTTCAAGTCTTGTTGAACAGCAGAAGCGAGGAGGATGAAGAAGAAGAGCTCCCCGGAAAGCAGACTTCACTGCTCCTCCTCCTCCTCCTCCTTTTGTAGCCACGTTCGTGAGCTCCATTGGAAGAAGCCTAATCACTCGGGAGCTCGTTCTCCTCCACGAATTGCAACAAGAGAGAAACCAGCAGAAGAAGAAGACGACGACAACGACGACGGAAGCAACAACAACAGAAGAAGAAGAAGAAGAACCCACACTCCTATACTTCCGCGGGGCCTGTGTCTTGTTGTTGTGCATTGTCTCTCTTCTTCTGCAACAACGAACAGCACTTCCGAAATCGAAAAAGCTATCAAGGTGTTCGCGGGAACACGAAGAAGACGAAGCATGACGACGACAAAAGCAACTGTAGATCACTAGAAGAAGACACTACTCTGCGCTAGACAGACCAAAACAAAACACACAAATCTAATCTTGGACGATCGACAATTGCAACAACAACCAACAGATAAACAAACAAACGTGAAGGCAAGCTTGCTTCCGAGAGAGCTTGTTCGAAGAAAATGTGAGGAGCTTGATAGAAGAGATTCTGAGAAATTGGACAACAGCTGCTCTCTCTCTCTCTCTCTCTCTCTCTCTCTCTCTCTCTCTCTCTGCATATTCGGGTGAAATCGAAGAATCGAAGAATTCTTTTCTTGGAGTTGCTGTTGCAATTGCTTTTGGAAGTCTTCATTTGCTTGGCGAAGAATTGAAGAATTTCCGATTGTGCGACTGCCAGAGAAGAGGAAAGAAGAAAGAGGAGAAGGAAGAGGAAGAGCTTGCAAGTAGGGGAAGAGACATGAATGCTGCTCTAGGTTCTTCTGTACGGCCATCTTCTTCTTCTTCTTTTTCTTCTTCTCCGTCGTTGCTCCTCTCTTGTTTCTGTAACTCCAATGGATCCCTAACGACAAGACACCAAGCTTCCTCGTCCAACAACAACGATCGCTCAAGGTTTTGGAAGCTCAGCAGTAGTCAGAGTACGTCTTTGCTTGCCTCGAGGACGCGGCGGCATTCACACAAGAAGAGCTTCTTCTCTCCCTACCGGCAAGGCCTGATCCAAAGCTGTGCAGGCAAGACTCCTTCGAGTCCCAGTCCCAGTCCGGAGCTCGCAGAGAGTGAAATGTCGATGACTAAGGAAAGGAAGCAGCTTGGAGGAGGCGGCTTATTGGAGAAGAAGGACGATGGCGCCATCGTCGTGGAGCGACTGTTTTCCAATCTGAATGAAGCGACTCTTGAGCATGAACCTGGTGAGCTCAAACCAGTTTGTTTCCCCCACAAGGTTTTCTCTCTCTCACTCTCTCTCGTTCCTGTTTTCTGCGTTTTGTGAGGGAATGAACTTCTTCTTCTTGTCAACTCTGAATTTACAGCGAGATTGAGAGTGTATTTGTGTTGTCGCTGTGGTGGTGGGTGCAAACAAACAGGTAGTCTCAGTAGTGCTGTGCTTCTCATTGCAGGCACCACGGTACATCCCTCCCTCATACCTCTCCACTTCCTCAGTGCAAACCTTTTGCATGTCATCGTGATCTTGAACTGCTGTTTCTACTGTGGCATTGTCTTATCTTCCTCAGAGAAGAGGAGATTCTTATTGTGTTGGAGAATTCTTGGTTCAGGATCTTGTTGTGAACAAGAAGGGTTTGCATTGGGAAATTTTCTTTTCTTCAGCATCTTGTGATCATCACCAACAAGAGGGAGATTTTGCATTTGACATCCTGTCTTTCTTTCTTTCTTTCTTGCTTTCTTTCTTTCTTCAGAACCCTTGTCATCAACAATCAATCAGCAGCATGTTTTTGCTTCCATGACTCTGCTCTTCTGTGGTCAGTCTCACAGAAGACAATATGAATGCCTGCCTACCGCCAAGACGGTTCATCCCTCTTTGATCATCTTCCTGGTGCAGATGGGACATTTCATACTAGGGTTTCACATGGGTGCTGCAGGTAGGTGCAGGAATCTTGGCCATTCCATCAGTCACACAAGAGTCTGGATTTCTGGCATCAGCTGTCACATGTGTGACCTGCTGGATTTACATGGTATGTAGTTGCTGTTTCAACCCTAAACCCTAAACCTTACCTTCTTCTTTCATGGGTGATGCTCAATCCTTGTGATGAGAGAAAACACGAATTTCTGGGGGTCAGTCAGAAGGAGTTGCAAAAGGCTTTTGGCAGGAAAAAAGATTTTTCATATCAGGTATTGTGGATTTTCGTATCAGGAAATCATGGGTTTTTTTAATCAAGAATCAGGGATTTTGCTGCTATCAGGAATCATGGGATTTTCATATCAGGAATCATGTCAAACAGAAATCTGGAGCTTTGGTATATTTTCAGGTTGCTCTTCATACCAATTATTGTTTCCTCAGACATCCAAGGGATTTGTTTTTCCCTTGTAAGCATGATGGAAAAAAGGGGTTTGTTCTTGGAACAGTGCAGGTAGGAACAGGATTGTTGGTGGCGGAAGTGAATGTCAACACAATGTGTGAGCTTGGATCTGGTGGTGTCTCTCTTGTATGTTTTTCTGACTTCCTCTTCCTCTAGTTTTCTGCATCATGACTATGGAGATTTTTTGATACTCATTATAATTACTTCTGACCATATCTCTTCTCTCACCATTTGCGTACGATGTATTGTTTTATGACCACTTTTGTTCTTCATGTTTGTTGTGGTTTGATCAGAACTGACATCATAGTTAACCTTCAAAGTGTGCTTGCAGGGTTTTCTCTGCACTCTCCTGGATATATGTAACAGCAGTACAGATTGTGTTCTGCATTTTGTTGTTTTCCATTAAGCCTGGGATTCATCAATGGCTCTTGAGTGCAATCTACAAACCCAATATTATAACTGAGTCTTCCTGCTGCTTCAAGAGATGCAACAGAAACTCAGGACAATGATTTTTTATAATGGCTTGCCTGAAGTTTTGGGCAGATTATTGTATAGTTATCTATACCTACTGTCAGGAGCTGCTGATGTCAAGCCAGTAGTCATGGCAGCTCATCACTGCTATTCATGATAAAGGAGGTAATGGTCTGACACTTTGTGAGTGACTCTCATAAGGTTATGACTGCAGTCATTGTCACATTATCATCAAACTGTCGTTGTGGAGATTTCTCTGCAATTTGACAGATTTAGCTGTTAGTTAAATCACGCCATTTGTAATGTATAGGGCATTGAATTACTGACTGATGACTACCACTACATGTTCTGTTAAGTGTTTCTTTCCTTCTCCTCTCCAGTTTGGATGGATTTGGAGTTGAGTTTTATCTGGAGTGTGGCAGGTATCCATGGCATACCGTACACTGGGCATTTGGGGAGTACGAGTAGCCTGGTAGGTGCATTTCTTTGCCTTGTCTAAACCCTAATCCTCCATGTCTTTGGAACATGCAAAATCATTTTCTTGGTGGAATTGGGTGTTTGCATAGTAGTTCATGGCATTTGGGATGGTACTTATCTTATGTCACCTTATCTTGTGTGAGTGGCCTATGTTTATGTAGTAGGCTGTCTATGCCTTAGCTTAGATGCTTGCTTGTATGAGGACAAGCTAAAAGGAAATTGAGCTTGTCCATGACTGACTTTTCCTGTTGCTTCTGGAAATGCCACAGAAACACATGATGTTTTCAATAATGGTTTACTTGAAATTTTGGCTGGATTATTAGATACTTGATCTTTACACCCACTATTGGTAGCTGATGAAGTTAGTGGGGAGTCATCATGGCAGCTAGTTGCTGCTATTCCTGACAATGGTGATGGTCTGACACTTAATGAGTGACACTCCAAAGGTCTTGACTGTACTAATTCTCTTTGTGTTAGCTTTTGTTTTTTTCGAACCAAGAGAACAGTTATTTTCAAACTGTTGTTGTGGAATTTTCTCTCTGCAATCTCAAAGATGACTATATTTTTGACAGTGCGCTTGCTTATTATCTGGCAGTGCAGCATACCTGTTCATTCACTATGCAGTACTGGTGGCATATGTGGCACGCTCATCTGATATTGTTTCACATAGTCTGGGCACTCCCTTGTACGTCCATCACAACACTATGTTCTCTTAAGGATGTGTCTTTCCATTGCTAAAAATTTTAGACCCTACTCTTCGACTGCAGTTTCCTTGCTGCACACCAATGCCAGATTTCATCAGCATGAGGAACTGTATGGGTATATGAATGAGAAGGTTTTTTACATTAGAGTTTCAACCAGTAGATGGATGTACCTGAGATGCTCTCCTGTAACTCTCTGAATGTTGGACACTGGAGCAGATGGCTCAGTGCTGCTTTATTCACAGCCAGCATAGGAGGCCTTTGCTATTTTGGAAGGTTGGAACTCTCACATTTGCCTCTGCTGAAACAGACCCATTTCTCCATACTGATGAAGATGATTCCCTGTTTGAGTTCTTTTCATTGCATGTATGTTCTCTCAGATGTCAACTGTTTGGATATCCTACATAATATGTCTGCTCACCTGCACATGATACTCTTCTTTAGTGTACTTCATTGGGAAGGACTGCACATATATGATCAATCCATGAACTGGGAAACCTTGTCAACGTCAAGGTTTTTGTTTCAAGGAAGCTAATTGAAATGGTGACATCTGTTTGACAGCCAACGAGTGATTGGCATTGTAAATGGAGCATTTGTGGTTGCTATTTTGGCCAGCTTCACAGTTCTAGTGGTAACTCTTTCTCCATTTGAAGCCCTTTTGCTTGCCACGTCATTCATGTCTTCTTCTGAGCTGTGATCAATTTGAGCACCACCCAGATCTTAACTTCTCTGCCTTGACAATGCATGATCAGGGAGCTGCATCAGGAGGATTAGAATTCAACTTACTTCTTCATGCCAACTTTGCAGCAGTACCACGGAGTATACCAGTTATTGCTCTCGCATTTGTTTACCAGGTAATTGTCATTCTTACAGAGTTCTTTTCTGGATGTTGAAGTCTCTTCTGGTTGCATCTCTGGGGTCATTGCCACATCACGGCTGTGACATGTGGAACAGGGGGTAGTACCTACTATGGTCAATTCATGAGCAACAACCATAATGTTGACTGGGCTACAAAAAATGCAATACTCACTTTCTGGATTCTTGCAGAATGTGGTGCCAGTTGTGGCAACAAGTCTAGAGGGAGATCTTCCTAGAGTCAGGTGTATTTGTCACTCCCTTTATGATTTCATGCTTTTTATATTGCAATTGCTTCAGTTTTCTGATCTGAATTTTCTGTATTATCTGTTTGAATATCTGTAATCATACAAAGTTTTCATTTTCATTTCATTCATGTCCATTAACCCTTACCAAACTGTTGGTGAGAGAGCGACACTCCATAGCAAGTGTAGCAGCTGCAAGAATGATGTCTGGACATTCCCTTCTCCACTCTAGTGCTGTGTTGGAGGTTGGATTTATCGTGCAATTTATGAATATCATACCTGCACCTACTCTGAAATGAGATGGCAGCTGTAAAGTTTGAAGGGGTGAAGAGGTCATAGGTTTTTTTTTTTTTGAGCAGACTGCAACATCATGCCTTCTTTTTCCCATCTTGTGCCATCAATATCTTTCTTGCTGCCTTCCTCCTCCTAATTACTATCCAGAAAGAGACACAGCAAGAATGCTTGAAGGAAGCCATCACAACTCTGGTTTTCCCTTTACAAAACTAGTACAATGAGATTTGATATCTAACTGGGTATTTCTGTTACAGGACTGCAGTGGTTTTGGGCACAGGAGTTCCATTAGTCATGTTTCTGGTATGGAATGCAGTAATCCTCGGCACCAATTCCTCATTGATAGATTCCAATGGAGCAATTCAAGCTATATCTGATCCACTGATGCGGCTTCGATCAGCTAGTGGCATTGTTGGGGTGAGTAGTTCCTGTGCTCTATAGATTTTCACAGATGAAGAGGTGATGTCCAATACTTTTATGAGTGACAGTCACAAGATTTATGGCCCCACTCAAAAGGCTGCAGAATAGAGTTTGAAGATGAAACACATGAAAAAAAATCTAGCAGAAGAGGTCAACATATCTGGATGGAATCTAAGGATACTCCAATGATGGGAGGTTGTTGGGTAGTTACTGTATGTGCTCAACCTGAAAAGAGAATGATAGGGGAAGGTACTGAAAATTGTGTGTGGAAATGGATGATGAATTGCAGCCAACAATTGAGGTGTTTTCGTTATTCGCAGTTGCAACATCTTACATTGGTTTTACATTGGGGCTGTCTGACTTTCTTTGTGACTGTAAGCTGACAAACTTTCTCAACTCATAAAGTCCCGATCTGAGTTCTTTGGTGACAAGATCTGCAGCTCTTCTCAAATCTTTCCTTTTAGGATTTGATGTCTCTGAGGTTTCGTATGCCTCTAGAGGAAATGGTTAACAAGATCATGAAGTTTTCCACTGCAGTGCTGAAGCTGCCTGGGGGAGGACAACGGCAGCCATTACCATATATATTGACTTTGTTCCCACCTCTTGTTCTGGCATTGTTATCACCTGATATTTTCTACAAAGCACTTGACTTTGCTGGCACATATGGAGGTGTTTTTCTCCACAGATTCTCCATTGCTGAACAAATGACTAATCTAATCACTCCTCTTCTTAACTCAAAACTGTTTTATTTTTGCCATTTTCTTTTGTAGAGTTATTGTGAGGCCAAAACCTGTAGCTTGATAAAAAAAGACATCTCCACGAGCTATATGCCACTATCCAGGTTTTGTGCAGATAGCTGCTGGGCCCAGTGAAAAGCAGAGACGATTGATGTGCACTAAAATCCTTTGTTTGCATTTGGATATCCCTTCATGAATACATGTAATTTTCTTGAACTCAGAGTCACCATTTTGCACATGAAATTACTAACGCATTTGTTGTTTGTTGTTTCATTCTCAGTGTTGGTCTTGTTTGGAGTATTACCAGCAGCAATGGCGTGGTCTGAGAGGTATACAGACACTTGTCTTCCTCCTGCTGTGAATCCTGTTGTCCCTGGTGGCCGTTTTACTCTAGCAGTTGTAATGGGAGCAGCTGGGCTTGTTATTACATATGAGGCTTTGAATTCATTGTACCCTTGATTCATGTGGCATCTTTGATTTTTTATTGACTCCATCTCTATTGGTCACGCCTGTAGTGATAGCAATTATTGGTTCTTGGCCCACAAGGACCTTGAGCATCTTTCTGTTCATAATGTAATCCTGAACTCTAGACATGGCCACTATATTTTGGCAGCAAATCTGATGATGATTTTAATATGTTATCCAAAAAATCTCATCCACAATAATTTTCTTTCTCTAATGAGGGTCTGTCTTATGTTTCAGAGAATTATATCCATTCTCATGTGCTTTCTTACTATTGAATTTAGTATCCATGTTGCCAGAAATCGAACTTTCCATATAATGTTCATTCTTTTCCTTGTTGATCACATCATGACTTGGATAAATACACATGCACATAACGAATCCCAGAAGTGAATGTCAATAGAAAAATATAACTGAGGGAGACATGTGTTGTTGTAAGTCTCCACACATTTGGCAGGATTGGATTCTTTGATCATGGAAGGAGCCAAAGCTACAACAACACTGATCCAACAGGTATACGATATATTATGTCCAATCTTGAGTTTTCTGCCCAAGACCTTATGACCCTTACCCATTTGAACCCATGTTGTCATCCAAATGCATGCACTTCTTATGCAAAACAATATGCTATCACCAGTGCATGAAATCATGTGTAGTTATTGACAATAGATACATATATATATAATCTTTGTTGGTAAACATATATATGTATGTAGACATCAAAGTTTGCCAGTATGAATGAGTTGCATTGAAAAAAGCTCTCATGCATTTCTTCTTTCAACAGATGGACCATTCCCAAGCATTCATGTAAGCCCAACTACCTCCATTGTGCCTCAATAGATATGATTGGGTTTGACACTAGAATGTTATGTTTAATAAAAGGAAATATGCAACATTTTTTGAAGGAAATTGCAAACCAACTAACTTCCTGTTGTGAAAGGGAAATAAGAAACAAAATATTGGAAGAGAAATCCAAAATTTCTTCCACATCATAAGGGATGGGATGGACCTTTACAGTTCCAGTTTAACATGTTGTATGTATATGGTAGAAATAGCAAACATGAATACAAAACAATGGTGTGAAATTTCACAGCATCAATCATATATGGCTTTGATTGAAATCCAGAACACAATGTCCACAGTGTTTTAAGTTGATATTTCCTATCATTGCTGCACTCATTTGGTTCACTTTTTTTAACTTAAATCTTGAACATCATCTGCCAAATAGATTTATCATGTCCATGTTATATTCAACATCAGATCTCCAACTAAAAAGTAAGTGATCAAATGCTGATTGTGCTTACTTGTATCTTATTGAAACAGACAGGGCACATCTGGAGACCACTTTGCCATGTTGGTTTCCTTAACAGTAAGGCCATAAGTGTACCTGCAAGAGCCATGGCATGTGTTAAAGAGTACATGTTTGTATGGATTTCACAGTTAGTCAGAAAATGTCCTCGTCTCTTGCACCTGCAGCCCAGGACTTGGGATGTTTTCAATTTTTCTGTTTTCCACATTCTATAACAAGGGCAAATGTCATTACCTGTTGTTAGAGCTTCCTTCATCCAGGCATGTGAGCATGCTACTGTGGACATACTGTCTATCTTTGGGCATGGCAAGCTCCCATTCCCACCATCATTTGGCCTTCTGCACATCAATGCCAGGACATGTCCTTGGCTGCAGGGCAGCTGGACTGTTTGACTGCAACCAAATTAAAGCCATGAATTATACCGAGAAATCGCTACATTTCTCTATGTTGTTATCACCAGCACATCCATCCCCAATGAAACCCAGTTCCTTAATATCCATATGCGGGGTTTGATGACTAGTGTTTCTTCAGTGCCCACTGCAGCTGTCACTATGTTTGATCCAGTTATCAAGCTACTTGCTTGAGGGACCTCCAAAGATGAGAGCCTGCTGTGCTTCTACTGTTGTATAACATCAGGAGCTGCAGTCTGAACTCCATCAATAACAATTTCAGATCCAGAAATTTTCTGCACCTGCAGGTGGAACAGAGAAGGGGCAGATTAAGTTCATTGTTTATGGCAGTTGGTTCCATTTGCTAACATGGTTCCTTGGATGCTACAGGTCCTAAAAAAATGCATGAGTCTAACTGGTGACATGATGATGAAAATATGATTGAATAATTTATTTCGACTTTTTTAACTCCATATTATAGGGTGGATTTCATTAGTTCATTCACCAGAGATCTCCCTCCAAACCATACATGCAATTTTTATTGAATACGGCTTTCAACACCCCATTTTTTGTTTAAATGGAATAGATAGTGATTCTATATATTTTTATTTCCATGACACTTACACACTTCCAGATTGAGTATCCGTTTCCTTCTCTTCGGATTTGTAGGAAATCATGTATTTCATAAATCTTTATGGTATAATCCTTAGGTTCAGAAAAGTTTTCAAAAAATTGTATTTGATGCCAGGCAACTGGCAAACATGGGAATTTAAGGTTCCCAGAAACAGGTAAATTGCTAAGCTCAACTTGGACTTATCTTTAGGTCAGTCTAGTTATCTGAGATCACTAGTCTTTATCTTCAGTTGTTTCCTCGCCTTTCTATCTTCAGTCTTATTCCCCCTCTGTCTTTACCTTCACTATCATCCCTAGGGCTGTCTGAATAGTTTGGGGTGCAAGAGAAGAGGACATTTTGTCCCAATAGTTGCCTAAAAAGACCAGTTTCTTATTCTCTTTCTAGTTACACACAAGATTGGAGAATCCTCATCCCATACACATGGAACTGATCATCGGCCTTCATCATTCCCAGCAATTCTACTGATGAATTCACAATGTGACAACTCTATGTCATATTGACGGTGTTAAAATCATCAGAGCTTACTCAATATTTCCAAGTGATGTATCTCCCCAAACCCAAAAGCCTCAGAAATTGAAAAACACCAGTGATGAACAAGAATGCATGATATCTGGGCTTGATCAGGTATTTGCCACACGGCAGAGGAAAGGAGCACAAACCTGTTGCTGTACCTCATGGGTGACTTGTCCAGCATGGAAATACCACAGATCTCTTGAGTCAATCAAAGCTGTCATCCACTGTTGGCATTCACCTTTGCTGACCTTTGAAATGACCTGCAGTAAGAAATGAGTGTGTGCAGCTCAGTAAGTAACAAGGAGAGCTCGTGATGATGTAGAATTGACTTGACTTCCTAGATAAAAGGCAGAAGGAAAATTATGACACAAGAGAAATGAATAAATTAGTTTGATGAATATGCTTCGTTAGAACCTTTAGAATGCTGGACAGGTGATGGCCAGGATGTAGATGGGCTTCTTCATATCCACCAAAGAACAGAGCTCAAGAGCATAGGTCCATTATGCTGTACGAAGCTGCCAACCAAGAGTGTTACATGAGAATGAAGCCAAAGAGTTCCATATAGAGCTCCATGGATTGAGTGTGCTCAAACCCAAAAAAACATTCTCCTGTAGACAAGACACTTAACAACCAAGTTGGGTTTAGGTGCTACTTGACATTTAGTTCCATTACTACAACATACTCCTGGAGAAATGTTGAACAGAGAGCTAACGTTTGCTGAAGATTAGTGTCATGTAGAGAACCTGAATTCTTTGTTGGCAGAAAGTATCAACCATAATCTGCAAAGAATTGAAGCTGAATTTTGTACTCCCAGTGTGCAGTTTTCCAGGATATGATCCCAACTGAAATAAATCACTTTCTGATTTGCAATAGTGCTGTAGCACATACACGGCCAGACCCAATGCAAGCTTTTGCGCTTCATGAGCTGATGATGTTTCATCAATGTCATTTCTTGAATCCCTTTTGAGGACCAGAGGAGTTTGTATTCTTGCTGATACATTGTTGCTTGCTGCAAAAGATTCTCCTCCTGTCAGTAAGCTGACAGGTCCCATTCCATTGTTGCCAGTGTCATCACCTCTTCCTGACATCCTCATCAAAAACATACAAAGAAGTGCCTCCATTCCTTGCAAACAAGTTTCCCCACCAGCTTCCATCAGCTCAACCAATATGAAGCCCATGCCACCCTGTACCATCATGGACCACGAGCTGGAGTTTACATGCCATGGTTGACACCTGAGAGCAAGCATCCACCTCCATGATGCTAGTAATTCTCTGACTAGAAAAGTTGCTGGCAAAATTTGACATTTTACTAATCCTCTCCACACAAGAACAAGTGCATTCACTAGTGCTCCTCCATTGCATCTGCTGCAATCCTCTGACTTCACGCCAGTAGACTTCTGGATTGTAGAGTTACTGTATTCCAAGTTGATGCCTTCACTTGCAGTTGATCTGCCAGTACTTTCTTGTTCAAAAGGAGCACTGATGTATGACATGCATGCATAACACAAACCGAAAAACATAGTTGGTGATAGTAGCGCCAGTTGAAGGGCAAGTGCAAGGGTCCGCCGCATCAGGCCACTCTCCACTCGCCACTCACCACCCACCACTTTCAGTGTAAGAGATTTGTATAACTGCCCACTGTTCAATGATGCTTCAGCATTGCTTTGTAGGTTGCTACTCACTTCACCTGAGGCTGACATACTGACTTCTTGTCCACTGTCAACCCTGAGAATTATGTGAAGAATGTAAGAGTAGAAAATATGAGATTCCAAAAACCTTCAGAAACCCAAAGAGGAGAATGTAGAAACAGCAACTGTTAGAATCTTTTCTGAGTTTCTGCAAGCATGAACCACATGTAACAAACACAAATGCATCAAATCACTATGGGGTTATTGCACCATAAATTTTTCCTAATACCCTCTGCATGCAGCCATAATTTGTGGTGCCACAATCCTACCTCAGATTTTGTGACCGTGAATCAGGTTCAAACACAAACGCATCAAAGCCTCCAGGCGGTGCAACACCAGTGATCTGCAATAAAAGGCCCTCCATTGAAAAACAGATTGCTGCCAGGTGGTGACGCAGCAAGTGCCGGTTTGCATCTACAAATGGATCCCTAGAACAGCAGTCATAAGCCTTGGCACAGGTTTCAGTTAGTCGATCAGCCAATGACATTGACCCACTCAACTCCTGCTTACCAATCATACTACTGTGCCTGTCCACAGTCCTCTCCTTCAGCTCAATTTGGCTTGCATGACCCAATGCAGGAAGGTCATACTCCCCATTGGAAGCAGTTGCTCTGAAATAGTCTGTAAGCCTTTCTTGCAACTGTGACATAAACCCAGTTTCCTGCTCACAAAACACTTCTCTCCCAGGAACAATAGGAACCTTCCTTTGCCTCTCCATCAACAAATCCTCCAGACAAGGACTTTCATTTCTTTGTCCCTGCTGACAAGCATTGATGGGCAGTTCCTCTGGACTAATGATGACAGGTTTGTCTCCTCCTGATCCAGGCTCTTCTGGCCTGCAAACTACCTTTTCTTGTACTGTTGCTACATGGTCCACAGCATGACCCAATCCAGGTTGCTTGCCTAAAGTATCCTTATCACCAGTGAATGTCCTTCCCCTCAAGGAAAAGGAGAGCTGACGCTTTGCAGCTGTGATATGTTTCGCAACCTTCTCTGAACTGCTAGTTTCAAACATTACAGTGTAAGATCCATCTTTGACAATCACATGCTGTGGACTAACCTCTTGCCTGTCAACATTAGATGACAGCACCTCATGTTCTGGAACTACAGACTCATGTGCACCACTGATTGAGACAGCTTCAGAGAGAAATTCACCTATGCTACCTGTGGGTGGTTCTGAAATTCCTAATGGAAATAGAGGAGCTGGGCCCTCTGAGGACAGTTGTGGGTTGATAGAAGAAGGCCCAGATTGACCTCTTGCTGCTGGAGAGGCCATGAATGATGAAATTTGTTGACAACTCTGTTGCAACGGTTCTGCCTGAGATTCAAATTTGCTGACAATTTGTGAGGATTCTGAGTCCCCATTCATCTGTTGTATGTGCACCTTTCTATGCCATATCTCTAATTCATCTATTACACGCTTGCGGATCTCACCAGAAATGCTGGCCAATGCCTTCTGAGAAGCTGCTAAACCTGCAGTCTCTGCAGCAATACCTGTTCGTTCAGGAACCTTGTTAGTAAAAGAGGTAACTTGTGACCAAAAGATCTGATGGAAAAGCCTAAAGAGCACCACCTAGAATCCCCCAAGGAGTATCTAATGATACACTCTCTAAGCAGTAAATATGCCATGGTACCACTCCAGAGAATAGTATCAGTATATTTGTACACAAAAGACATAACACCCTCATAATTTAGATTAGATACCTGCAGCAACACCTAGGACAAAGGAGGATTCTTGAGGGTCAACCAGGGCGTGGAGAGCCTCAGCAGTTCTCTCTGTAGCATAGAGTTTTGCAAACTCCAAGGCAGGGCCTAGAGCCTTGTGGATTGTGGCTGTGATGATCTGCATGAAACAAAGACTTGAAAGTCAGGAATTCAGTTCCATGTAGTTCATGAAGATCATTCATTTAGATGAGCTTGTCATTTGACTCCCCTGTTGTGATTGAAGGTGGTTTGCACATGATAGTGGAGACACAGCCTGTTACCAACATCCAGACAACCTATAACTGCATCCTGTAATACAGATTTGAATGCCCCTTCCTTACATGTTCTGCTGCTGTCTCCACCTGCCCAGTTCCAAACTGCTCCAGTTCAGTGTCCCTTGCATTGGGTGCACCAGCCACCTCCCTTGATGTGCTTGACAGCACTACCTGCAACAAAAGGTTCCAAGTGCTCACTCTGAAACTAAGGTCCAGAAGCAAGGACCCTGATCCCCAACTGTGAAGCAGGCTCAAAATATTCAAGGGGTCAAAAGCAGATCCGTGACAAGAGGACCAGCTGGCATACATATGACCAGCAGCGCAAGCTAGTAAAATAGTGTGATGAGCATGATGAGCTGCCAGAAATGGAAAGAAACTGCTCTGATGTTTTAGCTAGTACCAATCACTACTGATCTTAACATAGAAGACAATCCACAAAAGTAGCTTCAGAAGGCCCAAAGGCACCCTTCACCATCTCCTCTTTTTTCGGATCTCTACCAAAAGGTTTGTACAGAAGACAAAGACAGCAGTGTAGCAATGTTACCTGTAGATTTTCAAGAGCATTGCGCAGGATAGGTGGGACCACATTGAGTACTGCAGCTCGTGCTGCATTTCCAGCTACAGTGTCGACAACAAAATCTACTATCCTCCGTAGATGTGGTCTTTGCTCCAAAAAACTGCGCTGTAACACCACTCAACAAGCCAAACAATCTGATACATATAACAGAAGAGGGGACCATTCCAAACTTCACAAATTCTATCACATGCCACCACCTTTGGTTTTCAGGAATACAGAACTCAGAAGTGACCCCAGAAGGGTTCCAATGAAAGCATGTCCAAACACAAACCTGAAGCTTCCATTTCAGATGATCTTCTGTAGAGGAAGATAGCTTGTTTAGAGCAATATTCTCCCCTGCCATCATGCTGGATGAGATGTCCCGAGACACAGATGGTCCTGGATTCTGGACAGGAGTGATCTTACGGATGAAACGTGTTCGTTGAAGACCAGGGCTAGCAGGCCAATTGGGTTCTCGTTGCCGCTGCCTGCGCTTCTTTCCCTCTACCAGCACTCCCCTCATTTCCTGCACAAACAGTGTGCAACTAGTTTTAAAGACAAGTTTCCCCTAGGTGTTGAGATTGAATCCCAAGCCCTCTTAAAAAGAACCAGAGAAAACCATATGTTTCAAGAGGAAACTGTCTTTTAGCAGAACTTTCAAAAATCAGACCCATCAAACCTTGATTGAGACTGAAATTGTATGAGCAGTCTCTACAAAACAGTGCCCACATGCTATGGTAAACACATTTCATTCAGATGATGAATCAATGATTCCAGGCTAAATAAATCAGGTGCCCCCCAATACAGCCAGCTGAGATTTCACCATGAAAAAAGGGCCAAAGGAGGATGCAGAAAGATTGCACTTGCATACAAAATAGTTGAGGCCCTCTGATGCCAGAGAGGACATAAAGGCAGGCATCCTCAGAGCTTCTCACCATAAGCAAAGGGCAGCAATGCTGAATGTAGCGTGCATCCACAATCCCCAGCATTGTGTCAAGTCCCTCAGCAAAGACTGCATCTCCTGCTAGTGGCTCTACACCTCGGACATCAGTATCTTCCTTGGTCTTAGAAGTATCCCATTGGCTACGTCGTCCCTTCTTCAGCCACTCATTTGCACTGCAGGCTGATAGTTCCATGTACTCAAAGAATCCATCCAAGGATGCAAGAATACAGATACTGCCCACCTGCAATTTCCCAAACAGGATAGAGATATCTTGTTTATATTCTCCAGCCAAGTCCTTCACAACTCTCTAGCTTTCTGCCATTTCAGTTCCACACTCTGCAGCATGGCTTACACCTAGATTGGAAAGTCCTTAGATATGTTTGTTTGACAAATAGGTCTTCAGTCTCATCAGAGTGAGATCTAGAATAAGTGGAAACCTGAAACTAGTATCATTGGCAGTTGTGACTCACCCCAAAATGTGGGTTTGAAGGATCTAGTATTGGCACCAAGTACACATCTCGGAGTGCAGAAATTATAGTTTGAATATGAGGATGATGCAGGGCCTGCCAATCTGCCTGCAGACAACTTCCAATCAGAATGATCGCCATAAACTACCTTCAGAAGTTCCATGGGCGCCCATGTAGTTTTCTTCAACCCATCTATGCTATGGTCAAATCATTGCATGGTCAGACACTCCATTACAGTCAAGGCATTCAAGAAATTATGAGATAGCTGCTGTTACTGCCTGATACTGATCTGAATGCTCAACTTCCCCATCCATTCCTTCCAGCTACTTAACAGTCTGTTGCAGCCTGATCACAGAACACCTCACAACAAAATTCTCCAGAGGAAAGGTGACATGCCTTGAGCAAACGAAGGAATTCCAATATCCATGGCAGATTGAGAAGAAGAGATCCCTGCATTCGTGCTTTGCCTAGGATTGAAACAACATTGATGGGAGGATCAGATCTGGTTGTGTCCCACATTGTATTTGTTGGACCATTATGAATCTCAGGCCCTGGGGCAGGGGGTCGAGCACCAGCACCTGGTGATACAAAGAGATATCTGAAACATGTTTCAAAGTCACATGTTTAGCCACCATTTCTTTACAATGTTAGAAAGGGAAAGCCATGGTGTTTCTCTAGAGTGTCAGCTTCAGAAGATGGAAATAAACATAGACATACTGGCGCTCTACACAAGGTGCCAACCCACACAAATCCAGAAATATTCAATTTGGGTAGGAGTTAACTTTGCATTCTCACCCTAGCATCCCTGCCAATGCCTTCAGAGCAAGTACTCTTTGTGTGAAGCCTGAACCAATATCCGCAGAATCTCGTGAATGAGGAGGAAGCCTGAAACCAAGAGCCAAATGACCTCTGTCAGGGTTCAAAAGTAACTGATATCTCCACCGCACATTATTATGAGGTACACCATTAGGGAATCCTGAGTTGTGTGTCTGGAGAGACCCAAAATCAGAACTGCCAGTGCAAGCCGCACAGGCAACTGGAAGCACAATGACCCAAGGGTATTGGGTCCATCACATGAAGGGAGAGTTCATAACTTACTCTGTAAGTACGTGAATCTTGCCCTTGATGCTCCAAATCATTTGCATACTTAGTCGATGACTGTCTGCTGCTTCCAGAAACCAGATATAGATACGCAATGCTTGTGGGAAGAACCCAGAAAATCTACTCCAGGAATCAACCTGGACCATGGACTTGTCCTTTGCAAAACCAGCACTTCTTCCCTTGTTCAGTACCTGTGGATCACAGGCCACAATGATCCCACCTTCATCATAAGGGCAAGAGATAGACAAGGATTGCCATGCACAATTTAAACTGCAGAGGGTTGACACTACCAGTAAACAAATAGATCAATGCTCATATCCAGGAAGTGGAAGATTCAAAATGAATCCACAAGCTGCTTAAGATGGATCACAACTGACATCAGGTTGAGAATCCTGTTTCCTGGAAAGGCAATTGTCTGAAAAACAGTAGAAAGCCATCCACCTGTGCATTTCCAGTTGAAAAGTCATTCATGCTCCTGAGCTCTTGGGACTTTGTTCTCTGATCCATGGTTTTGACTTGGCTCCAGGGGCTACTAGGTGCAAGGGCAAGCCGACTTTCCCCAATGTCTGAACTATTGACCACTTGCTTCTGTGTTCCAGTTGTGAGGCGTGTACTTGTTGTGGAAGTAAGCCGATCGTGAAGACGCTGAAGTTTTGCTGGATCTTGCTTAACCAAGCTAGTGACCTCAGGGTCGGTCTCTCCACAGGAAGAAACCTGGTAAATATGAAGTCAGAAACTAAGAGATGCATCCAGCACAGAGGAGAACCTTAACTATGCACAGACAGGTCATGAAATCGAAATACAATTTTCAAACCGGTAATTAAACCACAGAGTAACATAGTGCATGTTTAGTCCCTCACTCAGATGCGAATATCATCAATTCAAATGCTTCTTATTCTCAGAATGAAAACTCCTGACCACCCTTACCTGCAGGACTTGCTCCAGAAATAACTCTGCAAGATGAACAAAAACCTTCTGTCAGAATGTAATGAAACACCAAACTCCAGAATTGGGCATCCAGTATTAAAGAGGTTTCTCAACTGTTGGCTGCACAAATGCAAGCAATGATGTCTGTAACAGACTATCACACCATTGAAAGAGGATACCCACAAACCATGCAATATGACAGCAGACAAGTGACCTTACAGTAGTGCCACAAATGCCTGAAGCAACATTCCAGCAGCCTGAGCAAAAATAATTCCTCACCAGCAAACCAAGGGTAGTTCTCAACCAGCAGAACCTGTAGAAATTGTCTCACTGCCTCTTTCATCGTGCGATATCCTTCATCCTCAGAACCACTAGAAGCCCAGCCGAACGCAGTGGTGGTGGATGCTGCCTCCCTCATGATTGAATAAAAATGATCACGACAATGTTCCCTGTTATTATAAGCTCGTTGCTCCTCCTGCAAAACTATGTGTAGTAAGAAAAAGGAATCCAGATTCTCACTTGTCCACACTTACATCAGGGATTTTGAACTTGGGAAGTTTGACGTGGGCTTGCTATTGCCATATTCTGATTCCAGTGACTTGACAAGTTTGAGTCACTGCAGTTCTCTACTAAGCTACATATACAGGCCACTACCCACCTACTAAGAGCAAAAATCATAATCACCCTCAATCATGCCAACACTTAACAAGTCACAACAACTTACAGGTGTCTTGAAGATGTTACGAGAATCACGAGCAGCATGGAATGGAAGAAACACAGGTACTCCTGGTAATGTCCAACTATTCAGTCTGAGTGAACCTCCATTAGGCGATTGCTCAAATGCCCCATTGCTGGAGATGGTTGCTTCATAGGCTTTGAAACTGTGAAGTGCTGCAGCTTGATGGTCTGCCAAGGATGCTTTCAGACGTACTAGCAGGGAGGGAGAGTGATGGGCTATGGCAGGCTCCTCAATCAGTGCCATTAATAGATGCTCTCCAACTGCACATTTTAATACCAAGAACTTAGGTTAATGCTGGAAATATTACATTGCTGACCCTCCCAAGGCAAAGAAACAAAAACCTCCATAATTGAGCAGTCTAGATATCAATTCTGCTTCCAAAGACCAAAAGGCTTCAAGCACCAGAAGAGTTTCCTTGTGCAATAGATCCTCAGTGGCAGCGTGCACCAAAAACGTCACTGATGAGAAAGATGCAAATTGTACATTTCATACAGTAAGCCGAAAGTTCTTCAGGGTTTTGACACAGAAACTGTGACTGCTCCCAGGTTACTTACCACAGTCTAGAATATGACCTGCTTGCTCCAACACTGCACATGCATAACCTGCACAATCATACCCACTAGAGAAGAGATTGTCCTTCTCTTGGACCACCTCAGCTACAGGAGCTGCACCTCTGATGGTGTGCACAGAACCATCCCCAGCATTTTCAGGCTCCAAGCTCAATAGCTGCAGTAACAAGTGTAGTTCTTCAAGCAAGGAAGGCACCAACTTGGCTAGCAAAAGTGTTGCATGTACTGTTGCCATTCTGGTCAACCTTTTGAAAAATGGGCGGTGAGGGAAATTTCCATGGGCAGCACTCTTGAAGCACTCATCTCCCCACTTGCTCTCTGTTCGTTCAGTAATTGCAGGGCCAACTGAATCACGTTGACTGTTGACTGCACCAGGGACCTGGAAAGTAAAGTTCCAGGTTATCTCAACATATGGTCCTCCCATCAGATAACGGCCAAAGAGCCATGATTCTGGAGTTGCACTGGAAAAAGACCAGAAATCAGAACAGACATCTAAGTGCACTGACAGCAGCACATAAGTTGTCAACAGCTTTTATATAAACTGTTTTCTGGGGAAAACCCTAACCTGAAGATCCCATCCTTCCCTCGCTTTGCTAGAGAGTTATGTTAGAGCTTCAAACTCTTTACTACACAAGGTGCCACTAGAGCAGTCCATCTGCCACATACAACTTTAATAGGACATTTCTACTGTCAGCTGTAGGAAGCTTAAAACACAGAGATGCATATTTCTGCATATTTTTCAATGCAGATAGCACCTACTGCCTATGACCCTTACTGGTGATTCATCTTAATGCTATGTACAAATGGACTTCCTACCTGTACCTTGGTAATTTGTTCTGGAGAAACAATGCCCTTCATGTTTGTGCTGTTGCTGGTGCCATCAAACATCTCCCCTCTTGTACCTTCCAGATCTGCAAGTTTCTGGTGTACTGACAATTGCTGACTTGAACCTTTGGATGCAGGCCCACAGTCAGGTTCATTTGAAGTCCAAGGACCAGAGGAATCTTTACTCAGAGCCTGAGAAGTCTCCTTCTGCTTTTGCTTGCTAGTTTTTCCAAATCGTTGCATTAGGGTGTCCATATCCACCTTCAATGGTCCTCCTCCTGGAAAACTAGCTTTATTGGGCAAGGCATTAACCTCCACTTTTGCCAATATAAAAGCACTATCCACCATTGGATTTGCTGTGGGTGTGGGAGTGACCCGTCGCTTCTGTTTAAAGACAGAATCTATCATCATTCTGATAGGAAAACTCTACAATCATTCTGATAGGAAAACTCTACAAGCAGCATACTTCATGCTACCATTAAAAAGTTCCTAGTCTAACTTGGAATCTAAAAGACATTTGCAGAAAAAACCAGTTCCATATTGATCGTTTCTCAACAAATAGCTAAATTTACCCTGCATATGAGTGCATCAAGTTGTCCATGAATGGGAATGTAGAAGCTCATTTGCTACACTTACCAAAAGGTTGAAACATGGTACCTGTTTGGATTGTGAAGGGATATTCTTTGACAACACCCCTCTGCCAAGGGCAGGGAAGTTATCTTCATATGCTGGCAAGTCCATGCACCTTGGAGCTGCAGAAGACTGGGTAACCCCTCCAAGCTTGCCCTTTTCTTTTTGTTTTGCACCATTCTGGGCAGCAATTTGATCAGCATGACTTGCTCCTGGTTTGGGTTTCCGAGTATAATTAGTATTGAGCCCCCCAAAAGGATCTGGATTCACAAAGTCCTTTGTCCCCTTCAGCAGAACTTGAGCCTGCTCGTTTTTCTGAGATGGAGGTACTGCATTCGTGATCATATCCACAGCACAATCTGCTAACCCTAAAAAGGGTTGGACCTCAGCTCGCACATGGTTCAAAAATATCAGAGCGAAAGACTGAGGACTAGCAGCAACCAGCTTCTCCCTCCATGCATCAAAATTGTTGTAACTACTAACAGCACAGGGTAAATGAGTTGTTTTCTGCAAAATTTCACAGAACAGCATTAGAATCTCGTCTGAAACAGGAATAGCCTGACAATTGAAGACGTCCATAGCTCCCCACAATTCAATCATTTGGAAAAGAAAAACATCAGTGTAGACACATGTATGCTTACACAGAGAGAAAACCAAAACAAACAAATAATTGTCTCGTGGATAGGAACCCTAGATATCTTCAATTCATAAGCTCTGATTGAACAGCTCATGAGCAGAAAAAGTTTCTGAAGCAATGGGGAATTTGAAACTTAGGATTGCAGATTGTCTGTCAACTGCATCAAACCACTAATGTGAGGCTTCCGTTGATGAACTACTTGCAGACCTAGCAAGCACTAAAACCTGGGCAAAAGCAAAATGCCAACTCTTGCAGAGTACTTCTGATTTAACGAAAAATACATGGAGACTGTGAACACATGCTATGACTCCCCATTGGAGTGTTCAGATTTCGTATCAGCTCTCGAACCCTAAAGAATTCTCCATTCTGAGAAAAAAATGCAAGGGTGTGGTGCAGTTACCGAGGCGAATTTCTCCGGCAAAGATAGAAAACTTTTCAGGGACCAGATTATCCAGTTCCACACGCAATTCATAACCAAAACCAGCAAAAGAAAGAAAGCAGGTACATGGTGTGTCACATACCACGGTTTCTATGGCGGTCGGATGCGAGAACGGAGAAGGAGGCCCTGGGCCACGGTACGCATCAATCCACTCCAACAAAGCGGGCACGGGGATCCCATCGTTGTCAAGCAATGACTGCAACAGCTTCTCATCGCTCTCGTGCTGCTGGTGCGGCAGCATATTCTTTAACCGCTGATCCCCCAAACCCTAAAAAATCCCAAAACCCTAGGAAATGCAAACCTTCCCCCAAACGAGAACACGAAACCCAAAGATTCGAATAGACGGAAGAAGTCGCATAAATAAACACAAAATTCTAGTACTGAAAAAGCCAATACCCGCTCACCCCCCACCCGCCAGAAGAAAAAGAAAGAGAAACCCAGAGATTTGTCCAGACACAAAATCTGATCTTCGAAACAAAACAAATAAAAAGGTCCCCAAGTCCTGCGACAGAGAGATCGATTTGGCTGCCTGTTGATTAGCTCGATTGATCACCATAAACAAAGGCTTGAATAGAGAGGAAGATCAGTTTTGGCTGTTGTGTGATTTCTTGAGGGCACAGCTTCTCCCCGCACAATAACAACACGTTCCAGGGCTCGACGACGACGTAGACGAAGACGTAGACGACGACGTAGACGACTAATCTTGAATTAATCTTGAAGAATTTGATTTTTTTAAATTATATTTTATTTTATTTTGTTACTAGTCCTAGTTTTGAAATTATTTCTCCTTTATTTGATTTTGTTGGTCATTGTTGTTTAGATGTTGTTTTTTACATCTATTTTTTTTTTTTTTAATTTCATCCTAATCATGATGTTATTCCTTTTAAATATGATATTCATTATGGATTTGAAAGTTGTTGAAAGGATTACTTATGAATCCATTGTTCAAGAGGTAATTTCAAGAATCTCGCTTCTTTGATATTGATAATAAGATATGGAAAATTGTAAATAAGGGAGGTCAAAAAGTGAGCAAGCACATTAAGTTTTAAACAAATAATGTTTTTGATCAATAAAAAGTTTTTTTTGTGGGTTTGACACAAAGAAATTCATTGTTGATCTTTCTAACAACGAAAATTTGTTAAAGAGTTTGTGGATCTATTGTTGTCTTTTTGTTTTGCAAATTGTAAAAAAAATGGCAACTTATATGAATATTATATTCTTTCATTTTCTTTCATTTTTATTTTTTATTTTTATTTTTTTTTCCAAAGAAGGTTTAAGGTTTTTGGTTTTTTCTTGCATCATTCTAAAACCTTAACATTCAAATCCTAAACCCATCTAAACCTTAAACATGGGTTGTTGTATTTTTTCATTTTTTTTAACCTTTGTAATTTATTTATTTTAATCTTTTAATTGGTTTGTGGTTCTGTAAAAAATGCCTTGTATTATATTTTTATTTTATTTTATTTTTTGGTAACATCCATTTTTAAATAAAAGGTATTGGAAGGCTTATAAAATAGCAATAATGCATGGTTTAATCAAATAAACATTTATAATTATTTTAATTATTTTCTCAAACATTGTAAGGTAATAATATGTTAAAGTTATCGATAATGAAATAACTCTCTAAATGTCACAAACAAGAATTAAACTACTAAAACAAATGACAAAATGATACGTTTAAGTCTAAATTCAAAACATAAAACAAGGGACTAAAACTAGAACATAAAGGTTAAAACCAAAAACAAAAAAATTACAAGACTAAAATACAATTAGATCTTTATTACAATGAAATAAACAAACATCAACACGAAAGAAAAAAACCAAGGTTATCGAATAAGATTGTACCTTAAACTTCTATTGGACAGACTAAAAATAATGGGGTCCTATTTCTTTTTATACCTTTTTGGGGACCTAGCTCAAAAAAGTTTCCATGTGCCCACTGACCAAAGAAATTTCTCAAAAAGTTTATTAATTATAATTGAACTACGAGTTAACTAAAAATTAATTAAGGGTGAACAAAAATTTGACTATGAATTGAACAAGAGTTAATTGAAAATGAACTATGAATTAACTAAAAGTGAATTTGAAATTGATTGAGAATGAATTGAGAGTTAATTAATAATGAACTAAACATTATGGATGAACATCCATATTAATGAATTTCATTTATCATGTGAAAGTGGTGTCTGTAACATTAAACCTCGGCAATTGGTCTTGGTCAATTCATTAAGAAATATTATGTGGTATCCATTGAAAAGGAACATAGGATGTTATCATAAACAATGTGTTAGACCACATTTCCATCTAGTTTTTAATATCATATTCAAAAAAAAGTTATGTGAATTTGTTTTATAAGGGGTTCTTTAAACTTCACAACGTGGATTTTGATGAATTCATTTTATTTTCACTACCTAATGGTGTCATTATGAAATTTTATCAAGGAATTTCCTAAAATTAGAATATAAACATTACTCATTATTTTGCAAATTAACATTAACCTGTTATAAATTATCAAATTATTGATGTTATTGAAACCTATAAATAGCTTGCTCATTGTCACTCTATTGTTTAGTTTGGTGACAAATATGGTTCACATATTTATTTTTTTGTTATGAACTTCATTGGAGAGCTTCTAAAATGTATGGTTTTCTATTACTCCTACAATTGAAATTAGTTGCAACTTATCATGGGCGAGCTTACTATTGATTTTATTGATTTAAAAAATAAGGTTTTATTCAAAAAGACTAATTGGGATATTGGAATCACCCAAATGGATGAAATGTTTATTCCTTGGGAATATGGGATGGAAATAACAAGCCACATGGATCTTATTTTTCATAATAAGTAGCTAATCTAACCTTTTAAAAAAAATTGATTTGCATTGCTTTATTTTATTTTATTATTTTTTAATGTGATTTTATGTTTTTTCATTTCATTGTTAGTTTTTTTTTTGTGTAGGTATAAACAAATTGATATGCATTTACAAAATTAAACAATGGATTGGATTATTATAAGTGAATTGAAACTTGGTTACTTGTTGTATTATAAGGAGGCATTTAATGAAAAGATGGATACTTGCAAAAAGACCAAGGTAAATGCTTCCATTTTTTTTTTCTGAGGATGTGTTTCTATTTGAAAATAATTCAAACTCATTTTTATAACTTATGTTTGTCAAACTTGTACATATACAAATTTCCAATTTACATGCAAGATATCCAAAAATTGTTACAAATGATGTCTTTAAAGGGAATGGTAAAGGATGTCAACATGCATGTGGGGTTCATTTTCTTTATAAAAATTGCCGTAAGATTTCATATTTGAATTTGTTTTGTCATTCTTTTGTATTTGATTTTTAATATTTGCAATTTTTTCTTTTATTTTGAATGATTTGTGCTTTATGAAATATGAATTTCATTATGGAGAAGATGCAACTGTTGATGGAGTTTTTTATGTTACTTTTTATATTGTTTATACTTGTGTGAAAGTTAATGTTCATCCTACCCATGATGGGCATTTGCACCCTATGCAGTCCCATTTTAGGTGTCACACTTATAGTTTTTCCTACATCTCTTAAAACTTAAATATAAAACATTAACATTTTCATTGAAATATCAAAAAAGGAATTCACATATGTAATGTTAATAGAGTTGACATTTTTTAAATGCAAAAAAACACATCAAAATCCTAAATATTTAATGAGTAATGGACTTTTGAATCTTGGTAATAAATTTTATCACGCATTACAAAAGTCATGGATATTAATTTTTATCTTACAATGTGTTAATCCTATGTGTATGAAACCTCGAGATATTGAATGAATTGTGTTTTAGGAACTAAAGATCCATTGAATGAATTGAATGTGATTTTAATTTATTATTTTATGGATTTTTCAAAATCCCAATAACTGTAATTATTTTTAAAACCATTTTAAATATTTTCAAAATATTTTTTAATATTTTTTATATGTCTTATAGAATCATGACTTTAAATTAGAAATGGAAAAAAAATGTTACTTTGAATATCATTTAAATATTCATATTCTAAACCAATTTTTAACTACACTAGAAAAAAACTTTGAAAAAGGATTCTAATCCATCATAATTGAGACACCCTAGTGTGTTTTCACCTTAATGGCCTTGTTGTTAGTGTTTTAAGTTTTAAAGTTATTAATTTTAGCAAAGTTACTATTATTCCTTCTTCTAGGAATGTGTTTATTAATTTTATTTCTATAGATTGAGAAAGCACCATGAGCAAAACTGGTTTTATTATTGTTTTTACATATTAAATAACATTATTATATAGGTACTTAAATTAGTGAAAATGAAGATGATGGTGTTTTTCTTTGCATATTCTTGAAATTATAATGGTAATTATTATTTGCATGCTTTAGAAGATAATGTTTATTCTTTTTATGTTCATGAATATGATTATCATGTTTGTTTTATTGTGCAAAAACTAGGATCAAATGGATTTACTTTTGATTTTGAAAATACTTTAAAAATAATTTGTTTGAGAAAGAACTTCCCAAGTATAAGGAAAAGTTCAATGTCATTTTTATTCCTCATCCACCTCTTAAAATTATCAATGTCAACACTATTTTTGGCCATGTTTTCAACCACCTTCATAATTGTCCTATTATTCTCACATATGGATCTAAATTTTGTTTTTACGTTAACACCACCATGAATAGTTAATAAAACTTCATGCAAATTGTAAACATTCAAAGACTTTTCAATATGTTATTAATATTATATTTCCATTGTGCAAATGTCTTTTGCTTGTTGTAACACATGCATATAAATATTTAAGGAAGAATGTGGATATGATGAAAAAAATCAAGGAAAATTATGAATTTCATGAGGATGCCCAAGGTCTAAGGTTGAATTGGTTGAAAAATAATCATGGAGTGGGGAAGTTTTACAAGATTTTTGGTGATGGTTTTTGGGGTTCATTTACAAACATCCTTTGTGATTTTCAGGATTGTCTATATGGTAAAAAAATTTGTTGGGATTTTGATTTCCAAGTGAGTGAAACTTTTATAGCTTTGGTTTTGGGGTTCATTTATAAACATCCTTTGGGGATTGAGTTTATAGATGGGGAACATAAACAAGATTGTTGCTAATGGTTTTTAGGGTTCATTTATAAACATCTTATGTGGATTTTGGTATTAGTGAATGAAATCCAAAATACTAAACATTGAGAATTATGATTCAATATTCTTTCCCATATAAATTTATTTGTGCAAGTGTATTCAACATATTAAAATATAGAAAATAATAGGATTGGCATTTTTTAGTCACTTTGGTTTTTACTTTAATGTTGTAATTTCTTTCATTTTTGAAAAAAAAAATCTTTTTTGTGTGTTAAAAGTTTGTCTTATATTAAAAAGATGATGCATTTTTATATTTTTTTTGAAACAAATTTAAATTTTTTAAATTTGCATTAGTCAAAAGTTATTTTGACTAGATGATGGATAACTTATGATAGGTCGAAGATTCCTTAAGAGGTTGGCACCTAAATGCTAATGAAGGAACCCAAAATACAAAAAAATAATTCGATAACTTTTTACAAATATTTGGAATAACTAGGATTTAGAGCTTGTTTAATTTTATTTTTTCTTTTAAAAACCCAAATTGGGCTTGGTGCTAGTTTGTTGAATATTTAAAGATTTATAATTGATCCTAAGTTCTATTTACATACTATTGGAACCTTTTTCCTAGGTAAGACATGCAACTATATGTTAACTTCACAATTTTTTGCTTTTAGTTTTATTTTTAGTGGCTCAATTACTAAAAGATGTGTTTGAAATTTAAATCATCAGTCAAAAGCCAATTATATTGTGGAATAAGTCATGGAAAAACATGTTACCACCTACATGACTATTAATGAGCCTAGTAAGTTAGTTTTAAATCTAATGTATCAACGATTGAAATACACGCTTGAAATTTGAATTGTAGGCTAAAAAGTAATTACACAATGTGAAACATGTTACCACTAAACAAAATAACAATTCACCCTATTGATCTCATTGCATTTTGATCTTAGTCCATAATACAAAAGCCTACGTGGAGGCTTATCAACAAAATCAAGTACCCACACAACATTGTTTATAAAATTGAGAAAAAAATGGAAAGATGATTGAAATGAAGGGATGTTGATTGATTTTTTATGATAAGGGTTTCGAAGAAAGAAAAAATAAAAATAAAAAATTCAAATGCAAATACTTTTTCTTAGTGATGAAAAACAAAAAATTCCCAATGCAACAAAAAAAAAATTCCCTCTTTTGAGGAAGATAGAGAATGCCATCAAAGAAATAATAGTTGAAAATTATGACATGCAAAAGGTTTTCATTTAGGAAATGGGAAGGTATTAAGGATTGATTATTGTGATGTTTACGATGAAAAGCACTACATTACTAAGACTCCTTGTTTGTTTGCACCCTCCACCATAAGAACACATAAAAATTCTCTTTCAATATAAGCAAATGCAAAGTTAACAAAAACATGAAGATTTTTTGGTGATAGTCAATTGTAGTAGACTTGATTGGAAACTTATTCAAATCAAATGAAGTGGTTGAAGTTGTTGTGGGTATTGTTGTAGAGATGTGAATTTTAAAGTAAAAATAACATGATAGTTTACAACATCACCGTTGTAGCAATAAACAACATTTTGTGCTTGATGTTTCTCACTACAAACTACAACAATTCTTATCCGCATGTTATCCGCATGTTGCTACATGTGTATTAATCAACAACCTTCATGTTTTATTTTCATTTTTGTGCATTTTCTACTTTTTGAATTTTTTTTCTTTGAATCTCTAATAATAATTCCTACTTGGATCAAGAATTTGGGTTCATTTTTTTCTTAAAGTTATGTGTTAAGTTTAATTGGAAGGATTTTTTTAAGGAAGATTGGACGAAGTGCCAAAATCTACAACCCTTTGTGAAGATTTATCTTTTTTTACATCAAGGTTTAGATGCTTTCTTTGTATTGTTTTGTAAAAATCTCAAATACAAAATGAATGTTATTTTTTGCTTTTGGAAATGCAATAGAAATTGAAAATGCAAATTTTGGTATGATGTTTTGGCCCAAAACTTCAAGTAAATTTTTGTATGCTTCCTTAATACTGCCAAAAAAAAGTTGATGAAGTCAACGAGGGTTTAAGGTTATTTTTCATGTCAACCAAGGGCTATTATAGAAATCCAAAAATGATTGTTTAATATTTTGTGAATGATTCTTATAAAAAAATTATGATGACAACTCATTGTCATGTTATTTCAAATTGTCGTTGTGAATATGTTTTTGCAATTCCATTGATATTAAAATATCATTGAGACCTAATGAAATTAAAAAGGGATTCACGGTAGTTAATTGCTAATATTTGGATTCAAAGGTGATGATTCGATATCTTTTGAGTGAGCAACTCTCGTGAGGTCATGATTGCATTCAATTTGTCATGTTATGTTCAAATTGTTGTTTTAAAAATTTCTTTGCAATTTCATGTATATGTGATGATGGTTTGATACCTTCCATAAAGAGGAAAGGGAACCACTAAGACTCGAACCTTCCACTAATTGCATGAAGCAAATTGACTAAAGAGAGGGGAAGTAAACATGATAAAACTCCTAAGCTAGAAGAACCCTCCCTTGTAGTGATAATCTATTTTGAAATCAAGGCGGCCTACATTCCATGCTAGAAATACAAACTAAAACATTTCTATAAAACCACCAATACTCCTTATCCATAGTTAAAAGGGCCTTTGGTGCCTTTTGCTGTCCACGCCATGTTAGCACATTAATGAAGAAAGTTGTTAGCATATTGGATAGACACCTAAAAAACTTTATGGCAAGAAGGAAAAACACATTCATTGGGTAACAATCCTTATAAAGTCTTTCCTTCACTTAAGATGTTAGTGTCATAGCCACCCCATGAGAAAAAACCACCCGTGATACTAAGTCTACTCTAGTGGGGTTGGCAATGACAACATTGACCAATATGGGAATTCCATCAACTAACAAAATAATGTCAACTTGTGAACAAAAAGATTGAAGAAAAGGCGATGAAAAGACGTGAATTTATTCTCACAAAACATGACACCCCACATTTCTTGCAATGGACTAAAAAACATGTTGAACGACATCATGGGATGCAGTCCTATCCCCACCATGGGTGTAATGAAAGATGTGGATCCCCATGGGGCTTAATGGTTGGCCACATACGCTATGTGTCGAATTAAGAGCCAAAGGATGCGAGAGGCCTAATTTAGTCTATAACACAAAAAAGTAAACATCTTAAGGCACACAAATACATGAAATGATAGGGCGAACAAACAATTAAGCTACCACACCTAGCCTTGCATAAGACTTCAAACGCACCTGATGCGAGTGAAAAGACATATTAAAATTGATGTTGAAAAAGGAATGGTTGTGTAGTCTCTTTAAAATAATCTCTTGAAATTGTTCCCCTTTCTACAAATTGTTAAAATGGTTGTAAATATGTTGATGCAATCAAGGGAAAAAGCTCTTGAGAAAACTTCAAGTACACCTAGAAGGGGAATGAACTTGAACTACTTGCCCCAATAGCCTCTAATAAGAATGGACATGAATCCAACAATAATCTCAAAAAAAATAACATGTGTTACTAGTGCCTAATCCCCAAGTAAGTTGCTAATGCAATGGCCTCTATACAGATGAGACCTATGCCTCCAATAGAAATGGGAAGTGAAACCTACTGATGCATTAAAAAGGTTTTTAGACATTCAAACAAACCTAGGCGTAAAAACCACTCAAAAACTTGGATGAAGGTTAAGTCAAAGGAAGTAAATTAGTGTCAAAAGCTCAAGAGGGGCGTGAAAGCACGAAGCAAAGAAAAACTTTTACGCAAAACAAGGAAGCAAGTTGGTGTCGAAAGCTCGAAAGAGGTAGGAAAACATGAAGAAATTTGTTTAAAAAATTATGCAAAACATTGAAATAAGATCCCAAAAGCAACTCTAAACCCTAAACCCCAACCTCAAAATCACATCTACATGATGAACATCTTCATCCAAAGCACTTTGCAAAAAGGAAGAAAAGAACAACATAGAGCCAAAGGGGACCCATAAAACATCCTGAAGATGTTCAAAAACCATGTTAGAAGGTCCCTTTGCGAAAAGATGGGACATGCACAACAAGGTTGACCTTAAAAAATCTAAGGTAAAAAATCTAAAGATAATTCTAAATCTCCGTTCGATTAAAAGTCCATCAAATAATTGGGACATGAAGAAAGTGAAATTGAAAGATGAAAAGCTTGTAAAGTTGAAACAATCTTTGAAGAAGCAAGAGCCAAGGTCAAGGGGGCAAGGACCCTCGCCACACACATATACTTTCTAGCATGCCCTAAAGCCAAGTTTTGCCCTAGTCTCCACAAGCAAGGTGAAATAGAAGAAAGAATATGAAAAAAACATGGGCAATAAGGGACACACATAAAACAACCATAAGCGCTAATGCCCAAAGAAAATGCTTTATCTAAAAGCTCTTCCCAATCTCCAAACAAAAATCGTTGAAATCAAGCCCTAATCCCTTGGTGCCTAGCCATGCCACCCTGAGTGGGGAGGACAAGAGACCATTGAGGAAAAACAAAAATAAATGCCAAGCAACAACATGGAACAAATAATCTCATTTACCTGAATCAAGTAATAGTACTTATAGAATTCTTGGGCATTAGAACCATAGTCACCAAATTACAAAGGTGAATTGCAATTGTGAATCCACGATAAGATTGGTGACACTATTTATATGTGTAATAAATCGATTATCGTAACTCGGGTACAATTTTTTTAAAAATAATTGAAAAAATAATTGCTTGCACCGGGCATGCCAAACAAGCCATAAGTATGTGTATTTTTGCATCCCAAATTCAGCTGCATTTGATTCTTACACATTTTTATCGGCACACCCACCATAAAGAACTTTGTACACTATCTCGTAAACCAAGCTACTTTCACCAACCCAAACCCTAAACCAAACCCGGGAACTGTTGGGAAGATGAAGCACTTGTTTAGATCTAGTGTTTCCCCATCCGGACAAGAAGAGTTCCCTAATCGTTCCCCATCTGGACAAGAATTGTTCCCCAAACGTTCCCTGGTTGGACAACACAATCATCCATCCATCTCCCAATGGCCCCCCAAACTGATGAATGGTTGAGAATACATTGCTGGCTAAACCTCTTAGAACAAGAACATTTGGTTACACACTCTTGGCTAAACTCTCTTAGAACAAGAACATTTGGGACACACTCTTGGCTAAACCTCTGTGTACATTCTATGTGCAAAGAAGGTGGAATCTCTACTACTACATGATAATTTATGTATATGGGAAAATCTATCTAAAAAGGAAGATTACATGATAAATTTATGTATATGGGAAATCTATCTAAAAAGGAAGATTACATGATAAATATATCTAAAAAGGAAGATTCTTTGTTTTCGGCACGTTGAAATGTCCCAAATCATGTCGCTTGCCATTGCACTCTTGGTGCCATGTGCTTCCTATTGTGGGCTCTTGGTACCATTGGAAAGCCCTCAATGAGTGAGGTGGTGCATCGGAGTGGTTTCCTATTAATGTTGTTTGGACGACTTGTGTGAAGAAAGAGTTATTGAATATTTTAACAAATTTTCCATTGAAAACTCAACAAAATCAAAATGAATTTTTTTCCCCCCTAATGTTTAGAATTATGATGCAAGAATTTATTGAATAATTAAAAGAAAAATTTCATTGAAAAATCGACAAAATGAAAATGAAAATTAACAAAAATAAAATTGGGCCACATTTTTGTGTTCTAGGAAAGCCGTCAATGACTTAGGATTTTATGGAGTTGATGGATTTCATCATTTTTTAGACCTAAGGTTTGTTTGGGAGCTATTGAATTTTGTGAAATTTTTTTATCATTGAGAATTCAATTAAAAAAAAAATTCAATAAAATCAGAACTAATGATTTTAGAGTTCACACTTGGGCCAACGGCAAAGGTCATACTAGTTGAGTGGAGAAATGGTCACCACCGTCCCGTCCTAGTGTGAACAAGTCACACCCAACAACATGTATTGACTCTGGCAAAAATTTCGTTGGAGAAAATCGGAAGTCCGTTCAAAATTCGCAACAAATTTTTTTTCTTTCTCCCCCGCGTTTCGGCTCTCGGGAGACTTAGCAAAAGTTGTTTTTTTTCTAGCTTTTGAATGACACCACCACCACCACCCCACCCCATCCCACCCCTCTCCGGGTGGTGGTTATTGTTGGGATACTTTTGACGAGTGGATACCGGGCAAGTGACTGATGTTTGGGGCAAATTCGGAGAATGACTCATGTTCGAAAGTAAAATAATTCCCGAGAGTGTGTGTACGTACGGAAGAATCCCAAAAAATAAAATAAAAATTGAAGCACGAACATTAGATTCGACACAACCCAAAGAAGCCATTGGGGAGTTGACACCCCCAAGTCAAGCTCATTGGCAGAGGGTCGGCCGGAGAACAAAGAATTTGACGATGGCCGGGCTGAATTTCCCACACATTGAACACACTGTTCGGCACGAGTCCGACGGATGTTCGGATGTTGTTGTTCAGCTGGAAACGAATTCTCAAGAGGCCTGGTGTCTAGGAAACAACAAAAAAAGAAAAGAAAAGAAAAGAAAACCTTTGATAATTGATTATTAAATCTCTGAAATATTATTATTTAAATAATAAATATTATTTTTAAAAATAGAGAATTGCATTAGTACCTGACCCAGTGTGTTTTTTTTTTTTTTTCCAATTTGTTTTTGGGTGAAATTAAAAATATCAAAAATTAAAAAACTAAAAATATTTAAGTAATTTTTAAGAAAAAAAAAACCACCTTCAGATGGGCCAGTTTGACACTAATTATATTATTTTCAAAAAATTTGAAATACTTTTTTTTTTGAGATTTTTTTGGGAAAGAAAATAAAGAATATGATGAAATATTTGAGAATATATATCATTTGTCAAAAGGGAATCCTCTAAATTAATTAATTTATTTATTCATTATTTGTACAAACATGTGTTGAATTGACCAAGGTACTACTACAATATCGGCGAGAGGTCCGGTGAATTCGGACTCATGAAAAAAGTCCAACCATCGAGCCTCTTAGATATCTATATTATTTATTAAAATTATTATTATTATTTTTGGCACAAATGAAAAGAAATTCATTGTGAAGATAAAAAGGAAATTATAATTAATTTTTTTTTAAGAACCCTTTCAAGTAAAGTTTTGTAATGTTTTTAAAAATACGCTAAAGGCTTGAGATATGGTTCTCTTTAAAAAAATTTAAAATGTTAATTTTTGCGTTTTTTTTTTTTTGCGTAGTTCACACATTAACTTTGAAAAGAAAATTTGGTTTATTTTTTTCTTAGACACAGACCTATTACCATCTTCCAAGGCCTTGTATTTTTATGTGTAATTTATATACTAAATATTATTAACCCTTCTCTATCAGAAATAGAGGGTTGAAAATTATCATGTGCACCGTGTCTATTTTTATTTTTATTTAAAAAAAATTAGGTGGCAAAATTTTCACATGATGGGGGCAACAAAAACAAACAAAACTGAAATAATTCTACCACAAGTGTCTGATTATAATTTTTAAATCATATAAAAAAACAAGTGATTTTTTTTGTAGTTTCTCAAGCAATGTCACCCCCCCAAAAAAAAGGTCTTTGATTCTATTAAATATAGCCAAAAACAACAACAACAACAAAACCTGATCTGATTTTATGGCAAAATTAAAATTCATTGCAAATTTGGTGTTGTTGCAGAAGAAGAAGAAGAAGCTGTTGATTTTAGAAGCAAATGCCACCCAAGAAAGAAAGAAAGAAATAAATAAATACATAAATTCAAGTACCAACTTGTGTTGTCATCAATGAATTAGTGGGTATGGCTTTTGTTGCAGAGTGAAAAAGTAGATGCTTTTGGGACATTCATTCATTCATTCATTCATTCATTCAAAGCTCTGTCTCCTGTCCTTTCGGGCAGAAATGATTTCGTCATATTCAAAGGCCTTTCTTTGTTTTTTGCACACCTTTTTCTTTTATACAGAACTGTGTTTTATTTTTTCCCCACCCCCCTCACCCACGCCCTACCTTTTTTTTTGGGGGGGGGGGGTGGTTTCCACCCCTTTTTTTTTCTTGCAGACCAAGTTTTTTAAAAAATTATCATTCCAATTTTTATTTTTATTTTTTTCAAGCAACAGTGTTGTTTCTGAATTTTATTTTTATTTTTAAATTTTTTTTTGCATTTTTGGTGATTCAAAGCTCTTTTGTTTGTTTTTGCAGAGTGTGTTTTGTTTTCCAATTGGGTCATGCGAGCTCAATTTTGTTTTTTTTTTTTTTTTTTGCCACAGTTTTTTTGTTTTGTTTTTGTTTTGTTTTTTTTGGGGGGGGGTTGCAATTCAAAGGCTGTTTTGTTTTGTGGTTTTTTGGTTGGGTTTTCAAGCAGAGAGTCTTTTGGGTTTTGCAGAGTTGTGTTTTCTTTTTTCCTCTTTTGATTCTTGTGAAAAGCTTTTTTTTTTTTTTGGTTTTGTTTTTTCAGTGCACAGAGAGTGGGGTTTGCAAAAACCCTGGTGGGCAGGAAGAGGAAGAGGATTCAGGACCTTAATAAAACAACGTTGTTGTTGTTGTTGTTGCTGCTGCTGCTTCTGCTTTGACTTTGTGGCTTTCCTCGGGTTTCGTGTTTTTGTGTGTGTTTTTATTCCCGGTTTTGCTGCTTTGCCACAGCTGTCCAGAAGAAGAAGAAGAAGAAGAAGACAGGAGCATGTGCGTTTTCAAGAGCAGGAAGAAGAGGAGAAGGAGAGTGAGGAAAACAAAAACAACACAAATACTGTTTGTCCATCCCAGCTTTACTTTGGTTGTGAAAGAAAGAGCAAAAAAATTAACTGGTTTGTGATCCCACCTTGCTTGCTTGCTTGCTTGCTGGTGAAACAGCAGCAGTAGCAGCATCTATCATCAAAGCTCAGCTTGCAGCTTGCTTCGTAGGGAAAAGAAAGAAGGAAGCAAAACTGACATCTATCATCAAAGCTCAGCTTGCAGCTTGCTTCATAGGAAGGGAAAGAAGAAAGCAAAACCGACATCTATCCTCGAAGCTCAGCTTGCAGCTTGCTTCATAGGAAAGGAAAGAAGAAAGCAAAACCGATACTTGAGCTGCCGCTGCTCCTCCTGCTGCTGCTGCTGCTTTTGCTGCTCCTCCAGCTGTAGTGGAACTTGACCTCAGGTGAGCCGACTTTTTTGGCCTTTGCCCTCTCTTTCTTTCTCTCTCTCTCTCTCTCCCCTGCAATAATCTTCACACCCGATTCCTTCACTAAGTCTCTAGCTTTCCTTCCTTTGTTTTAAACACAGAAACAGTCCAGACAGACAGTGAAAGGAGTTGGGTATGAAGAGTATTGCAGAGAGTGTAGAGACAGTGTTTAAACTGTGTGTGTGAGACAGAGACAGAGACAGAGATGAGAAGATGAGAGAGAGAGAGAGAGAGAGAGAGAGAGAGAGAGAGTGGGTTGTATTGTAAGTTGAGGAAAGGGTTTTGAGGTCTGGAATTGAGACCTATGGTGGTGGTGGTTTTTAGTCTCGAGCCTAAGCTGTGGGTTGCTGCTTATTCTCCAGATGCTTGTTGGAGAGAGAAGAGAGAAGAAGTTGAAGTGAGAGATCTATGTGTACAAGAACAAAAAACAAGGGGAGGAGGGGGCATTCTGTCTAGTGGAAATGATTTGTTGGCATGTTAGACACTTTCCACTTTGCTTGAGCTTCTGTGGGACATTTTTAGTGGTTTTGGCATCAAGAAAATAAATTAAAATAGAGCTTGGCATCGTCATCATCATCATCATTTTGAGCTTTGCATTGTGGGGGTTACTGTGATTAATTCCAAATGAGAGAATTCACAACTTGTGATTTCATGGAGAGCTCCACAACAGCAACAGTTGTTGTTTGGAATATTGCACAAGTTTCGTATATTGCCACACTTTGGAGATTACCAAAGGAGAATGTGGTTGAAGAGAGTGTGTGAATTTCTTGTTGGGTTTTGTTTTGTGGAAGGATTTTTCAATTGTTTTTTCTTCTCTCCAGCTGCTCTACTTCCGCCTGTTATAAGTTGTCGGTACTATTTTTTTCCAGGTTTAGGGTTAGGGGTTTTGATCACAGTTTGGGATGGACTTACTTGTGAGGATTTTACTTTAATAGCAAGCAGTAGTAGCTAGTACATGAGCATTGCCATTGGCAGTAGAACAACTTGGAAATGTATCAATCCTTTTTCTCTCTGTGTTTTTGTTTTTTGGATCTGCTGTGGGTATTATGTGCAGTGATAGTGGTGAGCTTTCAGCAGCTCAATATACAAGGGTTTGGTGCTGCTGGCGCAAAGAGTGTGCATGCAATGGGCTGCATAAACTCAAGAGAAGCAGCAGATCAGGGAGACACAATACAAGTGGGTGATTAGTTTATTTCCGTGTTGTTCTTTTTCTCAGTGCATGTGTACATACAATGCAAACCTTAGATGCGCTTGTTTGGAAATTATGCAAAATACTCACCAGGTCAAAACAAGTCTGTAGAAACCAATACAATTGCAGCTGTGCAAAAATTAGAGACACCAATTTTTTTTTCTTTCTTGAGTTGGAATTCTTTGCAATGGAAGAAGCGAAACAGAGGAGTGATTGTGGAGGTGAGAAGGCACAATTCCTTCTTTTGATAGGGCATCTGCATCAGTGGCTAGGTCTGGTTGTCTGTGTCAGATGATGTCCTTGGCACTGAAACTCACCCTTGATTTCTTTCTTTCTTTCTTACTCTGCAGGCACGGGAAATTGATAAACGTATAGCTCAACAATCCACCGCTGAAAAAAGAGTTCAAAAGCTTCTCCTTCTCGGTACTGAAACACAAAAATTCCCTCTGTGGCTCTCCTTGCTCTATGAAATCCCTCTGAAAACCCTATGCTCTCTCCTTGTTTTCCCATATTTATCTGGATCATTGGGTATTTCAGAATTCCACCAACATCAGTAGAGATGATCCTGTGGATGGGTGGATTGGAATCAGCATGCAGAAATGATAATTCCTTGGGGCAAGAGAAATTAGGGCAAATTTTCATGGATTTCTTTGAGCGTTTTTATTTTCTCTCAATCTTATGGATTGTGAATGCTTGCTTTGCATGATGGCTGTAGGTGCTGGGGAGTCAGGCAAATCCACAATATTTAAGCAGGTACAGAAAACGACTACACAAACAGTGATGAACTGATCTCTTGAGCAAAGAATGCACTTCTTGAGCTTTGACAAAAAGCTAATGATGTACAACTACTGTGTTTGTGATGAATGGGGTATTGTCGCAGATCAAGGTTTTGTTTCAGACAGGATTTGACGACAGTGAAAAGAAGAACTACACAAGTGTTGTCCATGCCAATGCTTACCAGTCCATCAAAGTAAGATCTTCCAACCAAATTGTCAAATGTGGAGCAGCAACAAAAGTTCCAAATTTTTTATATAGGGGAAAACAGATTGCAAAGCAAAGAAGGTGAAGGAACTGGAAGCTGACATACTGAAAGAAAATAGCACATGTGGTTTTTGTTTGTTTCTGAAAGTTCTGAGAAATGAGAAGGGAAGGTCACATAGTTGAACATGGGGGGGAAAAAAAATCTGCAAAAGACTACCACCCCAAGAAGCTCCAGATGGAAAAAGTTTTTTTCTCTTCTAATTTTGAGGATTTGAGGTTTTCAGATATTGTTGGATGGTTTGCAAGAATTTTCTGAAAGTGAGCAAGAAAAGTACACACTACTGCCAGAGAATAAGGTTCACAAAACTGCCTCCGTCCCTTGCTTTTTGAAGCTGCTGTGAAAAGGATTGCAAATGCTCAGAAATGACTCAGTTTTTCATCAGTATCTTCCCCAGTTGAGCTTAAGACTCAGGAGTTGTCACAATGGGTGGATTTCAGGCAATTGGGGAGAAGTTGACAGAAATTGGAAACAGAACCCAGCAGCCACCACTTGTGGAGGAATTGGCACAGCAGATTGAAGCCTTGTGGAAGGATCCAGCAATACAGGTGAAAACGTGCAAATTGAAAGCTGTGCTGCACAAACAGTTGAATTGGATGCCATTCTGCACCTATTTTCTCTTTACCCATTTACAAGCAAAACAAACTGAGGACGAACAATGTGGCATAACATTTGATCAGGCATCAGTAGTCTAACTTTCTATGTACTGGATGTGGTTATTGGGTTGTGGCGCAGGCTACTTATCTGAGGGCTAATGAGCTCCAATTGCCAGATTGCGCAAGCCACTTCTTGAATGACATCCACCGCCTGGCACAACCTGACTATGTCCCTTCCCAGGTAAAAACATTCTCAAGTTTATTAAGCAGCACAGCACAGCACACTGCAGTTGTGCATTTGCCCATACCCGCAGCACTGTGATGCATACAACCTGCAGTATCACCCATGTTTGTCATCTTGCCCCTTTCTGAGGTTCTGGACCAGTCATGCACATCTTCAGAACTGTTACTGACTCACCCTCCATAGATGCGATATCAGGCTTTTGTGGACATTTTCTTTGCAAGAGATGTCTGTTGCAAGGATGCTCTAGGATAGTGCTTTAGGGCAGAGACATCAGATCGCTTGCCACTTGCTCTTTGTATTGCCCTGCTGTTCTGTTGAAGTTCTTGTTCTCAAGAGATGTCAGCTGTACATGCAGGAGGATGTACTATATGCCCGAGTAAGAACTATGGGAATTGTGGAAACAGAGTTCAGGTACTGCCAGTTGCAAAATGCTTGCTTCCATGTTCCACATGTTGATTGTCCATTCTTGAGCACCATTGCAAGTATGTGTGGAGCATAGTAGTTTTGATCCTTTACAAAATCTAGTTTTGATCTCAATTAATTAACATATTGAAGATTTTTGAACTCTTTTGGAAATGACAATTTTGTGAATGGTAAATTGCTTGCAGTCCTGTTGGAGAGACAAAGAAAAGGGGTGAATTCTATAGATTGTTTGACGTGGGAGGCCAAAGGAATGAGAGGAGAAAATGGATTCATCTCTTTGATGGTGTTACAGCTGTCATCTTTTGTGCTGCTTTGAGCGAGTACGATCAAACTTTGTTTGAAGATGAGAGTACCAACCGGATGATTGAAACAAAGGAGCTTTTTGAATGGGTGCTTAAAGAGCCGACATTTGAGGTCTACTACTACCATAATTTTGAACATCCAATCTCATGCATGTCCATGATCTAGTAGTCATACTGCATTTCCAGACTTAACAACGTGAGATATATGTTCAGTGTGTAATGTTTCTGAATGGGTATGTTGAGGTTCAAGGAACTTTGGCATTTTCAAATGAGGATTTATGTAACTTCCGATCCAGTTTTTTGACATTGTGTTGATGCCCACAATTTGTTTACAGAAAACATCATTTCTACTTTTTTTGAACAAGTTTGATATATTTGAACAGAAGATAAACAAGGTGAGCTTCTTCTTCACATTTCGAGTAGGAAGATTGCTGAAAAATTGGATGGATTATATTATATGCTTATCTACACCCCACTGTCTGGGAGCTGATGAATTCAGTCAATGGGTAGTAGTCATGGCAACTTATTTCTGCTTTTCGTGATGAAGAAGTGTGCAGATGGTCTGACACTTTGTGAGGGACTCTCACTCACAAGGGGTTATGACTAATGCACTCATTGAATCATGTTACCTTCAAAAAAATTTTGTTTGTTGTTGTTGATCTTTTCTCTGCAAATCTCATAGATATGATCAAGGGTGATTTTGGGTCTGATTGCTTTGCACATAAAAATGAGATGATGCAGGTGCCCCTAAACGTGTGCGAATGGTTCAAAGACTACAAGCCTTTAACAAGTGGACAGGCAGAAGTGGAAAATGCATATGGGTATGTGAAGACAAAATTTGAGGAGCTTTATAACGAGAGCACACCTCCTGATCATAGATTGGACCGTGTATTCAAAGTCTACAAAACCACTGCACTTGATGAAAATCTTATCAAGAAAACATTCAGACTGGTTGATGAAGTCCTTGTGCGGCAAAGGCTGATGGATGCCAAAATGCTTTGAGCATCAGTCAGTCGCTTGTCATCAAATCACCATGCAATATTTATTTTGCCCATCTGTCTCTCTAAAACCCGTTGACAAAGTCCTTGTGCGGCAAAGGCTGATGGATACCAAAATGCTTTGACCATCAGTCAGTCGCTTGTTGTCAGATTGCCGTGCAATACTTATTTTGCCCATCTGTCTCTCTAAAACTCATTAGCTAGCACATAGCCTCCAGGTGGTCACCAGTATAAGCTGCTACACTAGCTAAGCTGGTGCTGCATTGCCATGCTAGCTAGGATAGCAGCTAGTACTTTGCAAAATGCACAGCAAATTTGGTCTAAAGTCTTCCTAAACTTTTGCAGTCATCCCTACTTCTCACCAAACATTTGCTCTATACTGCAAAGCCCTAACAGGAAGGTGTAGTAATTGAGCTTTTCAGTTAGTTTTGTATGAGAACAACCTGCGTAATTAATGTATATATAGTGCATGCAATTGGCATGTATGAATTTACTGTTCTTGGTTTGAAATTTGGGTTCCCGATTTCATGTACTGTGATTGGTCATGTTTCTGTTCTCATGTGCAAAATGCATAGATTAGTCTGTTATGTGCTACACTTTCAAACTGTGGTCTGTATTGTTTGTCCCCAGAGCTGCTTGCTTTTGCTCTTTTACTGTTGAATTGGGAAATCCATTTTTTCAATGCAGGATTTCTGTAGGTGATTTGTTTTGTGCATGCAGCTGAACACATCAACGCTGTTATCTTCCTTTCTGTGCAACCGATTATTGGGAGTTCAGAGAACCTTTTTCAGTCCATGAGGGTCTGAGGAAGCTCTTCGTTTCAACATTGGGTTGGCCTTTCCATCTCTAAGCCATAACAGTTTCCAGTAATTGGTGAAGAGGGAACACTGCAAACACACAACACAACGCCATGGGAAGAAGAACCTGAAAGAAGAATTGATTTGAGTACACATGATCTGATGGCAAGCAAAACCCAAAAGGAGATAACTCTTCCTTGATTCCTGCTTCAAGCATCAGCCCTCTTATGCAGCCCAAGTTATTCTCCAAACTCAGCCTTCTTGTGAAGGCCAAATCTTGCTGTCTTCTCAAAATTTACTCTAGTCAAAGGTTTTGTCAATATGTTTGCATTTTGCTCTTTGTTCCTCACAAATGTCAGGAGTGCCCTATTTGTTTTTACTTGGTCTCTGATGTAATGGCAATTTCCTTCTAGGTGTTTTGTCCTTGCATGAAGAACAAGGTTCTTTGCCATTTTAATACTACTTTGATTATCATAGAAGAAGATCAAAGACTCTTCGCATGGAAAGCCTGTGTCGCCCAAAATATTTCTTTTCCAATTAGCCTCTATGGCTGCCTTGCTCACTGCATTGTGTTCTGCTTTAGCACTAGATTGAACAATTTCATCTTGAAGCTTACTTTTCCAAGAGATAGGCGCAATCCCAAGAGAAAAGACATAACTAGAGGTTGATTTTCTTTCAACTAGATCTCCTTGATATTCACTATCGAAGTAACCATGTGGCACCACACTCTCCCCCCGATGATAGAGCAAACAAAAATCTATGGTATGCTTGAGATATTCAAAAATTGTGAATGCAACCTTAAGGTGAGGAACTCGGGGTTTGGTTATAAACTAAGTGCACATGCTAGTGGCAAACACAATGTCATGACAAGTATGAATAACATGAAGAAGCTTCCCAACAACACAACAGTAGTATGTTCGGTCAACAACAAGAATGCCATGTCAATTTTGAATAGCAAGCCCGGTTCCATGGGAATGAGACAAGGGATGCAATCTTCAAGATTGAGGTCAAACAAACATTTTAGATTGTACCAATGATGGGATATACTCACGCCAAGGGTGGTGTAGAAATTTTTTGCACCCAAAAACAATGATAAAGGTCCGAGTAAAGACATATCAAACTAAGAACAAAGCTCATCACAAATCCAAACTAACTTAGCATTGTGATTACCAGTAAGCATAAGGTTGTCTACATAAATGGCAAGAGCGAAAATTAGACCTTTTTCTTGAAAGATATATAACCTAAGATCAACAAAGCAAGGAACTAAGCCAATTTTTTTAAGAAAAACATTTATTCATTCATGCCATGCACAAGACAATTGAGGCAACCCATACAAGGCTTTCTTCAGTTTACATACCTTACATTCAAGACTAGGAACAATGAATCCACGAGGTTGTTTAACATATACGTCTTCTTTAATTTGCATGTTGAGAAAAACAAATTTTACATCCATGTGCAGAATCTCCCAACTGTGTTCAATAGCCAATAAGACAAGGGAACAAATTGTGCTCCACTTTGCAACAAGAGCAAAAGTTTCTTGAAAATCCATGCCATGTTGTTCATTTCCACAAGCAACCAAACAAACCTTGTATTTCATAAGGGTGCCACCACTTCTACTTTTGAGACGATAAACCCATTCGGTCGACAATGGTCAACAACCATGTGGTAAATCCATCAAAGTCCATGTACCATTCTATGTTATAGAGCCATATTCTTGTTCCATTTTAATAATCCAATGTGGGTTTCCAACACCGTAAACCCACATTACAAATGGCATAAGTTTCCCATGTGGGTTTCAATTACAAAATGGCATAAGTGACTAGTCTAGTCGAAAAAGACCAATTGTATAATGATATTTTTGGCATAATGAATAAAATTTAATGACATTTATTATATGCCAAGGCTCACGATGAATTTCATTTCTATCAATCATTGATTGATCAAAGTTTTATTATTATCTTTGATAATGAACAATGTAGGGTTTTTGGCAAGCTTGATCACAATGTTGCTCATGGAGTTCAAGAGCTTGGGATTGGCTTGTATTACTACTTCATGGATGAACCCCAGTTTCCCATTTGTGCTATGGAATAAAAATTTTAGGTGATTTGTGGCATAAGTGGCTTGGGCATTTCAATAATCACAACACTTGATTTTTAAACAAACAACAACTTGGACATGATTGATGTTCCTTTTATGCCCAAAAAAACCCACGTGTCCAAATTGCATGGAAGGGAAACAATCGAGGAAAGGTGTTGTACATGTCAAGATTGTTAAATGTCATGCTACAACCACCTTGGAGCTTGTCCACCCTAATCTTTGTGGCATGATTCATCCTACTTTGAAATTGTTCATCATGATTCTTCGATGGTGTTCATTAAATAATTTCATTTAATTCATAAATGATTTCATCCATTTCACATGGCCATACTTCTTGAAAGAGAAGTCTCTAGGATTGTATGCATTGAAGAATTTTTGTGCCAAGGTGGAGTTTTTGCTTACTCCTTTGAAGTTGTTGGCTCCATGTAACAATCAAGGGGGAAAATATGTTTCAAAAAAGTTTCTTGTTTTTTGCACTAAAGCGAGCATCACCCATGAGCTTGCTCAAGCTTCCACATCAAGTCACAATGGAGTTTTGACATGCAAAAATTGTACACTCCTTGAGAAGATTCATTCAATGGTGGTCAATGCACATATTCCAAAGTTTCTTAAGTTAATGTGGCTATCATTACAAATTATCTTACAAATTGATTGCCCACAAGGGTTAACAATAGTGTGACCCCATGTTAGAAATTGTTGAAGGTACCACAAAGGCTAAATAATTTACGAGTTTGGGGTTGTGTTGTGTAGGTGCATGAACTTGAAGAGCTATGAACTAAATTGGATTCAAAGAGCAAGCATTGCATTATGGTAGGTTATTTTGATGAATTTGAGGTGTTTAAATGTTATCATCCACCTACCCACAAGATCTTGATCAATAAAGACATCAAGTTTGATGAGCAACAAATTTGGCATTTTCTTATTGATTCAAATTCTAAGCCTTTTTCATTGGAAAAAATTCCAAATCATCTTATGGTTGTCAAGGTCATTGACCCACCCATAAGTGCCATTGATCACTATTTTCTTCAAGAACTAATTGCTAATGTTGTACCAAATTTTTCTTCAACTCCAAATACAAAACAAGTTGAACATGAAAAGGTTGCACATCAATAGGCATTGTGGGTGTATGTGTGTCATAGACATTTTAATCTGGACATAATTGAAAACTCGGTCATCAACACATGATGTGCCATCACCATCTAATTCTACTATTGTTGTTGATCATTTTACTCTTGATCATTCTCCATCTCTTGACCTTTCATTTGTCAATTTGAATGGCTTTGCATTCCCTCTATTCATTTGCATGGGTATGTCAATACCATTGAAACAATTAAAGAGTTTGTAGATATAATTAATTATGTTGAAGAACCCCACAGTGGACCACAAGATCTATATGTATGAGATCCAACATTCCTTTTGTTCAATTTTTTTTCTTTTTTTGGGAAACCTTTCACGTTGTTGGTCATGTAATGTAGTTTCTAGAAGTTTAAGCGACCAAGTTGATGATGCCACAATTTGGTGGTTTCGGTAGTCTTCATAATATTTATTTCATGACAAGCATTTGCTTCAAGAGTAAAATTAACTTTAAGTCGATAAATTTCATTGAGTCTATCTTGTTTCCCCTATGTTATTATCCTTTCATGTTTCTACTCATCTAACATGAAACATCTCTTAATGTTGAAGACAACAAGATGGCCTTTATTAGGCAAAACTCCTATAGAGATCAGGTTATTTTTCATGTTAAGTACATATAAATCAATTGTTATCTTCTTTACTAATCCATTGAGTGTAAGTTTTGCATGACCTTTGTTTTATACACCATGGGCATGTCATTTAACTGATCTAACATTAGAAGCACTATGAATCTTTACGATGTCATGAAACAAGCTTGAATTACATGCGACATACTAGTTGTCCTCTTTGTGTTCACTCATTAACATTTGTTTCTCTAAATCTATAATGGCTATTATTGCTTCAATGATTTGGACTGAGTTGCAATAGTCTAAATCACCATCATTTTCATCTTCCACCATGTTGACTTCTTGGGCTTGAATTTTGAAATTTTCTTCATATGGCATTGCATAGTTCTTTGGCTAATGGCCAGGTTTGTAACATTGGTTACATTGTCATGACAAACTTCTTTTCAAATTTATGGTTCTTGCTTTCACCATGTTTGCAACCATCTCTTCTCAATTGAGATCTTGCAAAACTTCACCCACTTTTTGCTCATGCGTCTTTCTAATTTTTACCACAAAGCTCCTTCATGGTCTCTTCATGTAACAACTTGGCAATGAGTTCATCTAGCATAAGCATGACTTGTTTATTCAAGATCAATTGCACATAATACTCATAACTTTTTGGTAATGCATTTAAACCCATCTCCACAACAACATGACCAATTATCTTCTCACCAAAACTAACAAGTTGATTATAAAGATCAATGACAAATTCCAATTTTTTCCATGAGAGTGTCCTCTTCCATTTTCAAATTAGTCAACTTACTTTTAATGAGAAGCCTATGTGAAACAATCTTGACCTCATAAAGATTCAAAAAAATAATCCAAACCTTTCTTGGATCACAAAGGTGCTAAATACAAGGTATGATTTTGTCAATAATAAAAAGGTTGATGATTGTCAAAATTTTATTATTTCGCTTTGCATGTTGCTCTTTTTGACTTGATGTCACAATGGTATTTACTTCAACGAGACCCAACAAATCTTCTTTGAACAAGAAGTTAATGACTTTCAACTTCCACACATTGTAGTTATTTTGGCGCACAAGTTTGTTAAACTTAGTGACAAATGTACCAATAATGCTTGCCATGATAATTGGCAATTAAAAAAATGTGAACAACAAAAAATAGTAATAAATGAAATAGCAAGTTGTCTTTTTGATGCATTGTGTGCAAATAAGATTTTTGTATCCATAGAATATTACTAACACAAAATAAAACGACAATTTGCAGAGTTTGAAAAAAAAATCTTATTTAGAGAACTTGAACTTGGTGAAAAGCTACACATTTGAAGTTGTTCCTAGTAATTTCTAACATTTAAAAAAAAGGATTCCCCTTGGTCTAATTAACTTGCTTTACAACCATGTAAAAAAATGAAAAATGCAGAATATTGTATTGAAGGATTGAACCATGGAATATGAAACAAAGAAAAACAAATCCCCCATCTAACAAGAGGGGGTAGATAGAAACAAATAGAGCACATTAAATAACTTGAGCAAAATTAAAGGGATAAAGAATAAAATCAAATGCATAATGCAACAACTAAAAATTTATTCTTATCTAATAGGTAGATTGTAAACAAAGGAAATTTAATATTGGGACTAACATTTGATTAAACAAGGTTCTAATTTTAACATTTTCAACATTAGTTTTACCAATTTGATTTACATTTAAAAAAAAACCAATGACATGAACTATTGCTCCCCTATCCATGTACTAATGTTGAGGAGAGTTAATATAATTTGAAATCTTTAAAAGAACTACATCAAGATTCTATACCACGTTAGGATATGCAATATGATTAAAATTTCCTTTTATTGTTGTGGGTTGTGTTGGTTGATTAGACTATATGATGCATTTTGCAATAATATGACCAGGTTGGCCACAATTTTAGTAGATGATTTTTGCTTGTTGAACATTTCTCCCAAATGGGGGTTGTCCACCTCAAAATTGTAGTCGTCCTCACAATGCCGTTCAAAGATGGGAATGAACCTCTCAATTGTCCCACATTAAAACTTCTTGACTATAATGTTGTCGCCTGGTTAAAATGAACTATTAAGGCTTTTTCATTGCCTAGTTGCAATGTTCATTATTTTTTACATGCATTTTTGGCCAACAACAATTGGTAATCAATTGATCAAATGTGAATACAATGTCCAAACTATTTAAAGTCTAAACAATGCCTTCATAGTTTCTTTGTAGGCATTGATCACAAGTTGACAAATGGATTTATTTGAAATTATTTCTTTTAGCAACAATTTGTTCTTTAGGTTTGTTAATTTGTTGACATACTCTTCCATACATCCACCTTTTGACATCTTGAGTGTATGTAGCTAGTTGGTGAACATGAGCAGATGTGATTGATTACCTAACACAACTTTGCGGTGTAAGGCATCCCATGCTAATGTTGGATTAATGAATGTTGACACCAATTTGAACAAACTACTTTCCATTGACCTTTGGATACTTAACAATGTAAGTTTTTTGGTTCATTTCATTGAATGTTCAATGTACTACATTTTGTGCACTATTGTTGGATAATTTGCAAGCTAAATATGATTTTTAGTTATTTCCCACACTATTTATGCCCTCAATATAGCTTTCATCTTAAGTTGTCATATGGGTGAAAACACATTATGGTGGACTACATAATTCTATCACAACTTGATTATTGGCCATGAAACAAAAATTAAATGAATAAGATGTGAAAAAAACTCAACAAAATAATATATTAAATGAAAATGATCAGATCATATGAATCTCAAAAATGGATTTTGAGTCACCATAACATATTGGATTTTTGAAGTACGAAAAACCTACACCACAATCCATATCATATGATTATGCATTCGTTATATTTACTAAAGTATTTAGTTGAGTGAATTTTTTTTTTAACATGGAAAGTAGTGTAATGCAACTGATACCAGAAAAAAACAATTTTGAATTTTTTTGAAACCATAACTTGAAATATACAATGAAACACGGATTTTTTTTATAAAGTCCTTTATTCATTGAATTAATAACTCAACTTTTCATTTTTTGATACAATTATTTATCATTGATAAAATCTAGAAGTAAGAAAAAATTGTTTATCCTTGTCATATGATTTGTATAATATAATGTATTTTGCTATAATGTGTATGGACTTTCATTTTCACATTAGTATGGACTCCACGTATGTTGGAAAGTACTACACTTTAGTATGCTTTCACCCTTGTGTAATAGTACCAAAATATATACACAATTACGCTCCACAAAGAAGTGGACATGTTCCTAGTTATTTGATCAAATAACTATCTATTTCTATTAAGCTAATATTCATGTAATATGGATCAAGATAACATCTACTAGATGAAGGTAATGGAGGATGACAACACCTATTCTAACACATAGGACACAATGACTACATAATCAGAAATAACTAACTAAAAACATATCTTGCATTTCAACATGCTGTTAGAAAAAAAACTCAAGTTCTTATTTAATTCATTGAGTGCAAATAAGCCTAACGACAACATCTTGGCTGCAAAATTATGGTGACGTGAGACAATGAATTCCATCCTAGTTGAACTAGTCAACTATTAATCAAGAACTATTCATTGTCTCTCATTCAAAGTTTTCATTCATTCAGAATTTCATTATCATCCATATGAAACATTTATATTCATCTAATATTTTCATTGACTTTTATTTTTCATTCATCCATTTATTACGTTAGTTCACATGCTCATTCACTTGTATTAATGTGCTCCCTGCTCATGGTCACTTGCTCAACAAATAGCATCCCTGCAAATCCAATTGCATTCCACTATTGACTAAAAAAAAATCAAACAACAATTAAGCAAATGAAATTGTATCATAAAATTAACACCTTTCTATGGCTCCAAAAGAAGGAACCCCCTCATTCTTCAAGGATGACAAGGAGTGAGGGAGAGTGAGAAGGGCTCACATTCAAAGGGTAATAATTTGGTACCTAATTGTAACTAGATAAATGAATAATCACATTTGTAAGTTGCTATAGTATTATAGAATTATACGAGATCAAACATTAGAGGAATTTTGATCTGTCAAGAGATCAGCTGCACCGGCAACAAAGGAGCTAAGCTAGATCGATCAGAAATCATACTATATTATGAGCGGAGAGACAAGATGGACTATGGCTGCATATTATTAGAGTGTCACAAGGAAGAATTATATGAAGTAGTCATGAAATTGTAGCTGATTGCAGCTCACAGTACTTCTGATGATGTTGTTTGTCAGTAGTATTCGAAGCTTATCAAGCTGCAATGCAACCAGTGCCAGCATCTTGAGTGGTGGTACCAGCCCAGGAGGTTCAGATCATAGAGGGCTACTTCACAGCAGACACGAGCTTCTGTCATTGCTCACAAATGAGTAGCTGGTGGTTACCAGCAACAACTTGGCAAATTACCTGATCAATGCAGAACATATGCTTCTGTTGGACAATTATAGCAATTCTCATGTGGCAATAGTTTCATGTCATCAAGTTGACAGGGTCTTCTTCAATGCAATGATTTGGGGAACAACATCCATTAGAAAGTTGCCTACAGCTGCCAGTTTCCCGGTTGCTCCAGCACCTCAAGCTGCTGCTCCAACACCCAAAAGTTCTTTGCTTGTGCCTACCTCCTATGTCACCAAGAGGAATCCCAGGGATCTGGCCAGCTACAGATGTGTCTCTCCCATGTGAGCCCCATGACATGCAGCAGTTGTTACATTACCGGCTTCCTCCCAAGCCTTTGAGTTCAGTGATGACCCCAGCTGGGATTCCAACTGTGGCCTCAGTTACTCCTCATAACAATTCCCTGGGGGCTACTATTATCACAATTTTGTTCACAGGAGCTGCAGGGATCGCAACCTTGCGCACACCTCTAGAAATGATCAGATATGCAACAAGCTCTCGGGATTGGCTCAGACGCTCTCTACTTCAAGAATGATCAAATTCTCAACAAGCTCTCAAGATTATTGCAGACTAAAATTCATAATCAGCAGCAGTTGGTGCAGCCATGATCAAATCCAATATCACAAATCCAAGCTGGCATAATATTCCCAATAACTTTGTTTTCCCAGTTGCTGTCAATATAATCACTTGTGCAGCCAATCAAATCCTATGGATCTGCATTAAGGATCATACCACAATCTAGGAATTCTTTTCAACTCCTCTAATTCTTTGTTGCACTCTTCATCAGACCAAATGGAGCTGGATCACAAATATCTGAAATTCTCTGACTCTTCTAATTCTTTCTGGTACTTTTATATAACCAAATAATCGAATCGAACTCTTCAAGACAGGCAGGCTGGATCTGAATCCAAATCAAGCTGGCCAGTTCCTTGGAGCTGGTTTCCTGTGGTAAAGAAGCACAGTATTCTACTGGGTAGTGAATTCTTAATGAGAATCAAAAGCACAAAAGAGAAAAGAAAAAATATGATTTCATTCATGCAGTGGTTGTCTGCTAGGATCAATTTTCTGAAATGAAGTATTAAACAAAAAAGAAAAGAAAACAGTAAACAGAGTAGAAATAAAAGAAGAATCAAAAAGGAAACCAGACAATATTACATGCAGCTGCAAGGAGGCAAGAAGTCCATTATATAGAATTTTGCAAAGTACAATTACAAATTCTACTTTCACCTTTGTTTCAGTGTGCAAGGAAACTCCACCAAGTGGATCAAATGTGAAAGACACCCTCACCCCTCCCACAAAGAAGAAATCAAATAATTGATTCACCAATCAGATCCTAAGCATGTTTTCCTTTGGATTCGAACGCTCAAAGGAGTAGTAATCTCTAACCATAATATTGTTGTGAGCAGATGCTTGCATCAAGTTACTTTGGCAGTCACTGTAGTTGAGCTTCATGTGATTCTGTGTGAGTAGAGGACTGACTACTGTATATTTAAGGAGTAGTTTTGACTATTAAATAAAAATGAACATCTATGTTTGAAAAGTTAATGGAAGGTATTTCTGAACCCCCCATAACAAATGGGTGCCCAAATTTTTCATAATTTTTGGAGCAAAAAATATTTGAAGCTGTTCGAAGGGGCTGAAATGCAGGAACAGACAGCAAATGGCCAATAATAACAAGCATTCTCTGAGCTCCACAATCCAGCCAGTCTCACCAAATGGTACACCATCAGTTGGAAGGTGACACATGGCATATGTCATCATAGGTCTGTGTTAGGTAATGGGAAGGTTTACCTTATACCCAACCCAGAGATTTATACAGAACAATCAGAATGGAGAGGTGTATGTACACCACCATCATCCAGTGGAAGATTCTCCTTGCTCACCTGCACAAATGTTCATAGTAATGCTCAGTACAGTTTGTGATCATAGTAACCCAGTAGAAGGGTTCATCTTTGCAAAGATAAGGCCAATCATGAAACTACATCTGATCAAGAAGCTAGTTGCAGAATTTTGGATCAGCAACAGGATATGTGGACTGGAAACCTGAGGATGCAGAAACTGCAAATAATGGGGATTGTGATAGATTAAGAAGAAAATAGCAAAAATAAATAAGTATTTTCAATAGAGGGCACAGTGAGCACCTTCTGCTGCTGATCACTGACATAGTTTAGCCACATTGTTCCCAGCAGCAACACAAACCCTCCAATGCATGTCCAAATCCTTCACACACCAAACAGGACAAATTGAAAGTCAAACTCCAATAAAACAATCATAGCAGCTGCTTGTCCATATTGTTGCGATTTAGAAAAAGCAATCTCTCACACATCCTGTCCATGGTATGAAACATGGTGGTGACACCCAGGCTTTAAACTTACAAGCCCACACAATTTTAAACAAGTGACTTCACACATGCTTCAGAAGCTGCTTTGAATTTGGAATAACTACATAGGGAGGAAGGAGGTTAGACATACCCAGGTAGTGGAGTTACATGAAGTATCCACCCAATAACTATTCCAATGGGGGGCTCCAAGGTCACAGCCATGGCAACTATGAGTGAGGAAGAATATTTCAACACTGCATTCAGCCCTGTATGGCCCACAAAGCCAGGGCCAACTGCTAAAAACAGGATAGGTAGCAAATAATCTGCACACAAGGTACAATGTAGCAGTTGTTAAAAACTCCTTTCATTTCAACAAGCCACTGTAAGACTAATTCTCGTCCTCCCTTGACTTGTTTGCAAAGTATCACAGGGTACCTTGAGCATACCAGTTCTCAGCCATCCAAAGGGTGCACTGATTTGTCCTGAGGAGCCCCCGAGGACGTGGCCTGCTAGGCTCAGCAGAAGAGCAGCAACAGCTGTCACTGGAAATGCATACACATATAATGACATCCAGACTGCAACCACAAGCTGTCAGTATATCAGAATAAAGAGAAAAGCGTGAAGAACCAATCCAAAGTAAAGAGAAAGAAGAGGGGAAATATTGTTGAACTCTAGACAAGTAATGACAATTTAAGGTTGAAGAGAAGCTACAAGAGAAGAAGAAACTTTGCTGGCATAATTCTTTGCAGCCAAGCCTTGGATACACAAGTGACCATGACAAAAACACAAGAATAACCCACAAATATGAAAGACAGAGCACACAGTTTATGCAAGAAAACCAGAAAACAAAATAATTCTGAAACCAGCAAACAAGCACATCCATGTTGTCATCATCGTGATAGGCTGACATTTGTCAACCACAGTTGAATTATGACAACAAAGGACACTATTGCAAATGACAAGTGAGCATATTGCATATTGACATGATCAGGAAATAAAGATCTCTGAAGGTTCTTCCAAAACAGACATCCAGACATGTGAGATGTGTAGTGGCCTGATGTGGTTCTTTCAAGAAGAAATTCTGGAAAAATCAAATGTGACAGCAGTTGATTACCTCTCAGGTGTCTTCCCGCAGAAATATACACAACAAATGCTGCAGCTGCAGCAAAAGAAGCAAGGTCACCCAACACTGTGACTTCAGAATCATGCTCTGTGTGAGAGCCTGCTGCTACAATGACTACCCCTCCCATACCCACAACTACTCCCAGAATCTCTTCTTTTGAAAGAGGTTGGCCAATGCCACATGCCACAGCTGCCACAATGATTGGAGGTGTTGAAACAAACAGAAGACTATGTGACAGCGATGTATGTTCCAGTGACCACACCTGCATTGAAACAGGTGCTCCATTTAATTGCTTTGCTAAACCCTAAATCATATTGCAACGACCAGACCATCAAATCAACATTTGCAAGATCCTGTGAAGAGAATTAAACAGAAAATTATCGAACGGTGAAAAGCTAATTATGCGATGGGGTGAGGAGCACTCACTCACCCACAGACCGAAATGGAGAGCGAGTGCAATCCCACTAAATCCAATGATGGTCAGATTCACTGGGAGCAGCACTTTCTGGCGATCGGGCATAGGAAGAGAAAGCCACTGCCATATGAAACCCGGCAAGAGGATCAACGATGTGACCTGAAGACGCCATCCTGCATTTGCCACTGGTGCTGCTCCCACCATCAACTTGGTGACCTAATTGGGGGGGGGGGGGGGGGGGAACAACAACAACAACAACAATCAAGCTTTTATACAAAGAAAGGTTCAAAATTTGCAGGAATAAAATCCAACGAACTCTCTACCTATCTCCCTCGTTTCTTTTGCAAGAAACCTGGGGAAAATAACCTCGCACAAGCAAAGTAAAAATTGAGAAAACGGAGAAGGAGGAGCTCAGGGAGAAGCAGAAGCAATTCAATACGTTCTGGCACGGAAATAAAAAATACGTACTGCTCCGGCAGAAGAAACAGCCAAGACGGCGCACACCAGAAGAGGGACAACAAACCATGGCTTTGATGATTGCTCCTCCTCCTCCAACTCTTCCTCCTCGGAACTCTTCTCACCATCACGACTAATACTACTACCACTTCTCCCAGCCATTGTCGCCATAAACCTTCTTTCCAACAACAACAGTTTCACATACTTGTCTTCCCCCAGAAAATCCTAAAAAAGATTCCTGCAAGGATATGGGTTGAGGGTTTAATGTTTTAGGGTTCAAGGTTTAGGGTTTTCATATTGGGGTTCGCAACATGAGTCAAGAAATCCATCACCAGGAAATGTTCATAATGTATACGAAAAGAGCTGGAGTGAACCAGCAGCCACCAGTGCACCAGTTCAGGATGAGCCCATTCAAGCTGTTTTGGGGATGAACCAAAAACACATCCTCCTCCCTTGCACAGGGATTTTTGAGCTCCTTGTCTGCCTCAAAATTTTCCCCTCCTACCTCGCTCACCTCATTTCTCACCTCATTTCCTGCTCACTCGATCTCCAAAGCTGGGGAGAGCTCCCGAGCTTGAGGAGCATAGGGCTTCGAGGAGGCATGAGACACAAGACTTGAGGAAGATGAGAGTTCAACGTTGAAGGAATGTGGAGAGGAAAAAGTAAGGAGTGCTTCATCCCAAATTTAGAAGTGAAAGAAGAAAGGTAAGTTCCCTCCCTTCTTTGCATTTTCTTTTTTTCTATGGTTCTTTTTTCTTTGTATTTTTCTTTTTTTTTTTTGTTTGAGAAGAAGAAGACGGTAAGAGAAAGCACTTGAAATGAAAGGGTAGAAGCGAGAGGGCAAAGGTGGGAGCTAAAAATGAGAGGGCAAAGCGAAAGCTTAAAGGTAAGCTCCCTTCCTTCTCTACATTTTTTTTTCTTGTCTAATTCTTTGTGTTTTTTTTTTCTATTGCTTGAAAAGAAGAAGATGTCATGAGAAAGCGCTTGAAATAGAAGGGCAAAAGCGAGAGCCAAAAATGAAAAGGTAGACCGAGAACTTGAAGGTAAACTCCCTCCCTTCTCTTGGTTTTTTTTTTTGTTGTTTTCTTGTGTGTTTTGTCTACTCCATGTTTGAGAAAAAGAAGACGACAACTTGTTACCATTACTTTCTTTTGTGTGTTAGAGAAGAAAAAGACGATGACAATGTGTCATCGTTTCTTCTGTGGTGCTATTGTAGTGAAGAAGGTGAAGAAGGCGACGACAATTTGACAATCGCTGTTGTTGCTTTCTTCTCTATGTTTGAGAAGAAGAAAAAAACAATGACACGACAATGCATCATCATCTTCTTCTATGGTATGTCTAAGCCTTAAAAATTCCACCCAAAAATGCACCTTAGATTTATTTTTATTATTATAGACTTGTAAGAAAAAAATAATTAATTTATATGTCCCAAATTTTAAACCTAAACCATAATTCTAACATTAAGTAATAAATTTTACATTAAACCCTAACCCCTTGTATCATCAATGTGACCAATTTTGCATTATGTTCATTTATATATATGTTAAATCATATTATAAGGTGAATATATAATTTTGAGAACATAAATTTCATGATGTATTGGTACGGAATCAAATATTTAAAAAATATTTTTATGTTTCATGGTTAATGTGTTATCACAATATGATACATGTATTCCATTTAAACAAAAGTAGGTTAAAAAATATTGAACTTTAACAACTATGGAACAAATGGAAACAAAAGATATTCATAAGTATGTTATAGATTTAAACAAGTGAAAAATAAAAAACCAATACAATGAGCAAAGTCTATAGTATAAACCTTAAGCCTTGATATATATGAACCAAATTCCTAAACATTAAATCTTAAATAACTGTAAAAATCCAAATTATATATTGCCATAAGCCTTGTTACAACCCTCATTATACAAATATTTTAAACAAAAGTCTTAGTGATATATGCCCTAAACCCAAAAAACTATACAAATTATTTAATGCAAAAAAAAGGAAATAATTTAGAAACCAAATTTTAAAGCTTTTAAACTAGGAAGATTTACTAATCGAAAAAAAACCTTAATCTTAATAAATAATCAAATAAATTTTGTAAAAACCAAAAGAGAATATATATCTTTTACTTTTGTGTGATTTCTCTAAACTATTTTTTCCCACACTCTTTGAAAAAAATAGAATGAAATTGTGTTATTTCACATATGTTTAAACCCTAAAATTCCACCCCCAAATTTAGCCTAATTTAGGTTAATTATTATATATTTGTGAAAAAATTGCTAATTAATTTATGTGTCCCAACTTTAAACCTAAACCATAATCTAATAATACATATTTATAAGCATTACATAAAAAGATGTATTGTAATGTCCATTCCATAAATAAATTAAGTAAACAAAATTTGGTAAAAATTTTATTAACTAAACCAAAATGGTTGCAATTATGACATTGTTTCCATTATAAATTATTTGTAATAATTACATATGAGGACCTATGTTCATCATCCATGAACTAGGGGTGAACCTTAATAAATTGATCAGTAGGATTGGGGGCTTGGGGTGAAAAAAATGAGTAGGTAATTAGTTAGGTATTTGACTATGTAAAAAACATAAGTAGGCAAGTGAACATAATGGTAGGTAGGAAGGTGGGTGCACAAGTATGTAAATAGGTGTATAAGTAGGTAGTTGGGTTAGTAGGCAAGTTAATAAGTAGATAGGAAGTTCAAGGAGCAAAGTAGATAGGTTACTAATGTAGGTAAGTATGGAGGTGACCAAGTAAGTAGGTAGGAAGCAAGTTACACTAGCAAGGTAGATAGGCAAGTTAATATGTAGGAAACAAATTACCTTATCAAGGTGACTAGGTTTGTAGAGTATTTATGTCAATATGGTGGTTGTGTATATATGGTTGCTAAAACCTTAAACCATATCATTATTTATAATCTCGTGTTTAGTTCAATAAACAATTATTGCATTTGCAGCCCTTGTTGCATGACGAACAATGTATAAATGACGACATTGCATTTCAACCTAAATTGCATTTGCAATTTTTTTTTTTGGTTGTCTCTTGAACCTTATAAACACCTAAAACCAGCAAATTAAACCTTAACACACCTTGGATGAAACAAAATTACAAAAAAACAATAAATATTGATTATTATTATTTTTTACCTTCCATGAATCATTTTAGATTCATGGAAATCTAATACATATGTCAACTCTTTTATCTGATTTGTTTTGCTAGACTCTTGATCCTAATTTTTGGCATCTCATGTCCTCTTCAAAACGTCATGCATATGCAAAACAAGTGGATTAAATCATCTCTTATAAATTTTTATCCTTCCCCATTCATGATGTTGTATCTCGAGGCACGCTTCCCACGTCTTAGGCATTAAGACCCAACACTTGCAATAGTTGTTCTAAAGCTAATTTGACCAAAATTAGTTTTGGTAATGGTGGACATTGTTTTGCAATAGTTACTGGTTTATCCCACTTGTGCTAGGCTTTCGCACGAACACGATTAGCAACCTTTTGATCATTTCGCCTTTGCATGGCCATGACATTTCCCAAGATGCAAACATTCATTTTAACATGGTTTTGATGTCAAGGACCTCTTTCAGAAATTGAAAACCTCCCAGGTTTGGCCTTTTCTACCATTAAGCCATGCACCTCCTTCTGTTTGGTCAACAACCAGTTGGCACAATATGTAACAATGCAAGTGCCAACTTTACATTTCCATTTTGACCCAACCATCGTCCATTTTTTGTCCTTTCAAGCCCTATTAAGTGGACAAGGAGGTGCTGGTGGTTAAGAGGCTTGGTTGGTTTCAAGTTTCGAACCTAAACCAAAAAAAAATTATTTTTTAAAATCATTATTTTGTAATAAAAGAATCCTAACCCTAAAACCTTACACATAAAAAGCTCAAAAAAACAAAATTTAGGTATTACAAAACATAAAATCACATAATTAGATACAACTCATACAAAATATTTTAATTATTTTCATGTATTGTAATAAAAAAGATTAACAAAAAAAATCCCACACCTTCATCATTTGATGGAAGGTGTGGACACAATTAAATTTTAAAAACATGTACATTTTCTTTAATCTACATTTAATTTAATTTATGTAAATTTTAAAACAATCTAATCCACCATTTTTCAATTGAAATACTCAATCTGTATTTGGAATGATTTCATCATTTGAATTGCAGACTATCACCATTGTCAACTCTAAGTCACATAGATTGCTTGATTCATCAATTCTCAATTCTAATGGAATAACATTTTGCTCCCCATGATTCGGTTGTAATGGATCAACATTTTGCTCCCAAACTTCCAAATCACCACCACCTTTCCTCAATATCCTTCCTCTAGCCATTACAACCTTCAACATTAAAAAAACCATCATTTCATTTTTAATTTTCAATTTTAATGACATAGACTAAATAGACCATAAAAGAAAAAAAAAAGGAAAAAAAAAAAGTGATTTCTTCACTACACCACAACCATAAAAAAAAGGTGACGACATTATTGTTGTCACCTTCTTCGTAACAAAATCATCGAAAAAGGTGACGACGATTATTGTTGCCTTTTTTTGCAACAAAACCATCAAACAAGGTGATAGAATTAGTTGTCGTTTTCTTCTTCTTTTCAAACATAGAGAAGAAGGTGACATAACCTTCTTCTTTGCAACACCACCATAAAAGAAGGGGACGACAATAACTGTTATCATCGCCTTTTTTTTTCCTTCAACAACCCCCATAGAAGAAGGCAATGGCGGTTATCGTTGCCTTTTTCTTCTCTGCAACACCCCCCCAAGAAGAAGGCGACAACAACTATTATGGCCTTTTATTTCTTTTTTGCAACACCTCGTAAAAAGAAAGTGACGACAATTGTCGTCGCCTTCTTTTTCTTTTCTGCAACACCCCGCAAGAAGAAGGTGATGGCTATTGTTGTCGCCCTTCTTTTTCTTTGCAACAACAACCACAGAAGAAAAAGGTGACGAAAATTTTTGTCGCCCTTTTTTTTTTTGCAAGACCTACCACAAAAGAAAAAAACAATGGTAGTTGATGCCGCCTTCTTCTTCTTCTTTATAATAGTACCCATAAAAGAAAAAGGCGGTAGTGGTTGTTGTCGCTTTTTTTTGTTCTCCGAGACTTGCAATAGAAGAAAAAGGCGACGACAACTATCATCGCCTTCTTTTCTACAACACCTTGTAAGAAGGAGGCGACGGTAGCTACCATCGCCTTCTTCTTCTTCTTTACAACAATAGTCACAAAAGAAGAAGGCAATGACAACTACCATCACCTTCTTCATCTTTGCAAGACTTGTTAGAGGAGAAGCTAATGGTAGTTGCGGTTGCCTTCTTCATCTTTACAACACCACCTCCACAGAAGAAGACGACGGCACGTTGCCATCATCTTTTTTTTCAATATAACACTACTAGAAATCAAAGCGATGGCAGCTTGTTGTCGTCACCTCCTTCGCTGCAACAGTAACATAGAAAAAAGATAAGAGGGGGGTAGGAGGGGGGGAGGTAGATAGGAAACAAAAATGTGAAAAAAGAAGATGATGGTGTCTTCTTTTTTTCAAACAATAAAAAAGAAATTTTTTTTTGGAGAAAATAAAATGCAAAGAAAGGAAGGAGCTTACCTTTCTTCTCTCGTTTTTGTTTTTGGGATGAAGCGCTTTTATCCTTTTCGTGGGATTGGGATAAAATTAAGGTTATTTTACTCGTTTAATTTATTCCTTTTATCACATCCAACTTTAATCTTGAACATTATGAACATTTCCTAGGTGAAAAATTTCTTTGCTTTATGAACATGCAAACTTCACTTTCAAAACCCTAAACCTTAAAACATTAAACCCTAAACTCAGCTATTATTGACAGATTAATTTACAGTTTTCAATTAATCTTACACAATGAACATTTGAACCTTATTATGAAAACCCTCTACCTGGAACTTGAAAATCTTAAACCCTGAACCCATAACCTTGGGTTTAGGATTTTCGATTCAAGGTAAAGGGTTTGGGTTTAGGATTTTCGAGTTCAAGGTAGAGGGTTTTCATAATGGGATTTCAATCGTATAAAAAACATTATTTGGATTTTTCCTTCATATTTTGAGCACCCTTACATGCTTGAAGAAACACGTCTTCACTGAGTGGAAGGCACCAGCCAAGTTGTACTAAGATCTTTTGACTAACAAAAGGTACTAGCCAGCTTGTCACTATTTCTAAAAATTGAAAAAATCTTAGCTCTGTTTTACATAGGAAAAAGTCCTAAGTACATGCGCTTCAATGATTTTCGACCTGTTCTTTCAAACCACCGACCTCCATCACATATCTCAAATCACAAAAGGGCCTGTGGTTGGAGTGAACCAGTAGCCACCAATGCATTAGTTGAGGATGAGGCCATTCAAGTCGTTTCGTGGATGAACCAAAAACCCATCCTCTTCCCCTAACCAAGGACTTTCAGCGCCCTTTTCTACCCCAAAATTTTCCCCTCCTACCTACCTCCCCCCCTCTTGCCTACCCCCCCCACCCTTACCTCCCTCACCTCATTTCCTGCTCATTCCATTTCAAAAGCTTAATAGAGCTCGTAAACTTTAGGCCCACAAAGTTGCGCGACATAGGGTTTCAAGAAGGTGGAAAACTTAACATTGCAAGAACGTGGAGAGGAGAAGATTTTGGACCACACATGTTTTGGACATGCCTTTTTTTAAGGCCTATTAATGTGCAACTATTGAAAGAAAAATCTACAAAAGCTTTAAATATGATTTCATTTAATTTAACTAATCATATTTACATAATTATATAAATGGCTTAAAAGATCAAGGAAATGGCAACAAAAATGGATGAAAGTTATGTTACAATAAACCTCCACCCATGTAAATTGAACACACTAATAAAAATACTATATTTTGATATTAGATTCTTCAATTTTTAAATATTTTATTTGTATAATTATAGCCTCTAATTATAATATTTAATTTTGCAAGTTTGCAAACTGAAGTAATCATGTTTTAAAAAGCTCTACAATTTTGAAAAACCATTGTCCATGTTACAACAAGCATAAACTATTGTCAAAGTCATTAGTCATGTAAGCCACCTCCACCCCCTCTCATATGGCGTGTATTGTGCAAATTATTGTTGATTGTTTATCTCATATTATCATTACTTGTGCTTTAAATTGGTTAAAGAGTCATTGGTTGTTAAGTGATACCTTACACGTAACCATATTCATGAACGTTAAACTAAAAGGAAATAATAATAATCCTCTTATTCCTCTCATTTTAGATAACTTGATGGAAGATGATTCAAATTTGGATTTGAATTGAAAATCCTTTGTAGTGAACATGAAAAAGAAATATTTGGCACATTAATATTAGATCCTAGATACAAATATCTTAAATTAATATTTTCTTTTATTGATCTTGAACAAGGATTGGGCATGCAATTCTTAAAAATATGATAAAAAATCTTGGTTTCTTATGTTTTGGAAGGCATACCATCATTTGCATCCATTATCGAAAGGTGAAACTTCTTTTCTTCACAAAATTGAAAAAAATTGCAATTTGCTCAAAATGGTGGTAAACATTAGTGAACTTTTGAGAGAACCTATCAATCAAAAATTGTATATTCCAAAGATATCAAGTGGATGTAAAAGACATCAAGTGATTTCAATGAAATGGTAGAAGAAATATAAATTCATGTTCCCAATTATTGGTTTCTTGGCTTCAAAAATTATTGAGGATTCTTGGTTTTCAAATTGAAACTGAAAGAAATTTTCCTTTTGTTGGCATACTAATTAATTTAACAAGATGTCACATGTAATCAATAACCTTGAAAAGTTAAACTTTGTGAGTAAGAATTGACATAATAATGTTAGGGATGATTGTAAGGCCCCTTTGAATTTGGTAAAATTTATAAAGGTTATCGTAAGATTAATGGGGGAACTAGAGGAGTTTGAAGGTTTATTTGAATGAGATGAATTAAAAGAAACGTAAATACTTTTACACATTGTATTCAATGAATTTTATCTTGGCCATTCCAATGTTCTAGAATTTATTTTAACGTTCTTTTGTATTTTTCAGAATTTGTAATGAAATTTGGTTCTTGTGTTGGAAACATTACTTAAGATAATTGGGAATGATTACAAGAAAGCAATTTGAATTTCAAATTAATTTAAAGAACCATCTAAGTATAACCAATTAATATGAATGAAGCAAAAATTACCAATTGTGAAAAAAATAGTTTTGCAAATACAAAGAAAAATAATTGAGTAAGAGTGAGATTTTTTTTATAAAACCATCTGGATTCTCTCGAAAAATAATATGAAAAAATAATATAATCAATTATTAAATTTTGTAATACACACCCAACATTGGTTTATACCTTGAATAACAATTGATCAACAATTAATGTGAGATTGTACAAGCTCTCATTGAGTTCTTCTATATCTTGAACCTCTGAAGCTTCAAGCTCAAGTTCTTGTCTATATCATGAAACTCTCATAAAACTCCAAGTGAAGCTCCAAGCTCCAATTTTATTTGGCCTCTCCCAGCTGAATCTTCTTGCTGGCCAAAGGTATTGCACTGAGGAAAGTGCTTACACTGATGATGATGATGACGATGATGGTTCAGTGCAAAACATTGCAGGCCATATTAATACAGGCCAGTTTGTGCTTTCGTGTTCTGCATCATCATGCGAGAACACAGAGGGCATATATGATGCCAGGGATGTATCCCAAGATTGTCAGGAGGAGACATATCCAGAACTCCATCTGCCAAAGCAAAAGGCCCAACAACTTTAAAGCTCCCAGTACTGTCTGATCCAGAACTTAATTTCATGAATTCAGCGGAGCTGTGAGCAAAGACTGGCAAGCTACTGGCATTACAAAATTTACAAAATGTCTGAATATTAGTGTACTAGGTCTGCTAGTCTTCTTCAGTCTTCATCAGAGCTTATGGACTCGAAAGAACTAAAGTAGGAGAATAAAGTAGTAGCGGAACTTGGGTCCTTACCATGCAACCATACTTTAGGAACACGCCTAGAGGTGGCAGGAGGATGGCGATCAGGATGTCGCAACACGTAGCTAAAACGCCTCCCTTCCCCATGATGACTACTGCAAGCTCGTCAAACGAATCCGAAAGTTATAATAAGCAACGGAATTTTTTTTTCCCTGAAAACACAAATCAAAGTTCGAAGTCCAGAACAACATTAGCTCAAAGAATATTTTTTGGCCCCAAGATGACTGCAGCTGGTCACAACCGAAATTGATAATGCAGCTAAGATCAATTACCAAAACACAGTTCATACACACAACACATGAACTTCTTCTTCTGCAGAAGCTCCTCTAAACGACAAAACAAAACACTGGGATAAAAACAAAAATCTCAGAGCTACAAAATCAAGCACCACCAGGCTTAAGGGGGGAAAAAAATCAAAACCAAAAAACCAACAAGAGAAAACTCTGAAATTACAGAAAAACTTCCAGCTGTGTCCTCAATGCTTAGACCTAGACATCCCTGCATCTAAAACCAAATTTGATTACTCCAGCGCCTGAGAAAGTTTTTATGAACAGAAATCCAGCAAGCAACCTCTGAGTCTCAATATTTCTGAAAGAGATTTTGACAATATAATACTAATAATAAATAATTGAAATGCATAATAAAATTTGGAAAACATTTATTATTTTGAATTTCTCAACCTTGGCTCAATAACATGCCTCGTCAAAAATGAAACTAGTTGTTTTGGATGATATTTCCACAAATGAAGATGAAATTTCGAAGGGGAAATGAATGAGGATGAAACGTCTGAAAGGTTTGAAACATTGCCAAGTTCATAATCAGAAAAACGATGATTCACATTGGAATTTGAAAAAAATACACAAACAAATAATTAAGTGGAGGCATCATAGTAATTTTTATTGACTTGCGCATTTTTTTGTGTGTTATTGATAATCTAAAAATGGATGTCAAGATGCCACATATTATGTGTTGTGTTTTGTGTTATAATAGTGTAGTTGATCCTTCAATTTTGAACCAATGAATAAGGTTGAGGATAAGTCCAATTGGGTGCGATCATGCTAATAGAAACCAACAACAATCTAATCATTATTTTTATTTCATATTTTGAAATGGAAACTTAGATTTTTTTTTGAAAATTTGGAATTTACTTATATAGCAACATTCATTACATAACATGTATTTAGTTAATTCTAAACTAAATTGTTAATTTTGGAAATATGCTTAAATTATACCTAATGTATTCTCAAATGTATTTCAAATATCCTCAAAATATTCCATTATTTCATAACATACCAAAAACATCTTTTTATTTTAGATGTTTCCTAAAATACAATCGAATGGCCCCCCATGTAAAGAAAAAATAAGTCCAAGTGTCCTCTTTAATTTTTTGGTGTCATATATATATATATATATGGTAGAAAGAAATTTTGGAAAACTTGGGTCTTTTGTTGTCAAAAAAATCTATCTATTTACAATTTGTTGAAAACATTTAGTTAAAGCATTTGATATTGAAGTTATGCCCTCACATTGTGTTCCTTTCCCAAAAAAACTTTGTCAATAATTGTTACCAAAGTTGGTTGGAAAATTAAAAACCCTAAAAACCTACTAGTCTAGAAAACGTGTGTGAAGCTTTACAAGCTTTGATCTTTATATGTCCAAATGGGCACATGTTTCTAAATTGGTTATGATTTTTTTGGGAAAAGATTGGGTGCCAAAACATACTACAATTAATTTGTTTGCGGTTTTTGAAACTTCAAGCCAAACATTGGTAAGAAATATAAGATTTTTTTAGAACAATATGGTTTGACCTAAAAAGTCATTGTTTATGTGAAAACTGAAAGATTTAATATGAATATAACTACAGTTGCCAGGGACCGTAGTCGATCCTTATTTACATATAGTCGTAGTTGTAACTATCTATCCTCTAGCCCATAGATAGATAGTCGACTACATATTCGACTATGCTGGCTTTGAATTAGTCAACTGTAGATTGTTATGGTTTACTCATTGTGAGCCCTCTTTTGAGCGATGGCAGACCCGTTCGCATTGTGTTGTTGTTGGATGTCACAAGCTGCTGATTTCAACATCGCTATTATCTCCATGCCTTCGTCTATTTCGTGATGTCACACCGGCAATGTTTTGTTAGCACTGATTGGCACAAGCCTCAAGTCAAGCGGTTCATGAAACGCCTCGTCAACCTCTCCATCATTGGTCAGAGCTGAGATGCTGACCGATGGTGCAGGGGACTCCATGATAAATTAGTGACAACAATTGTGTAATGTGTACTATAGATTGTAGTTTGTAGTGTGTTGCGCTCACGAGTCGCAAGTTACTTTTATTTTGAGGTTTTATTGACCCAACTACAACTGACTAATAGTCGAGTATGATCGTTGCCCGGTAGTCTAGTCGACTATCTATGTAGATAGTTAGAGACTATAGTCAGTACATCGACTAAAAGCTGCATTGACTACGGGACCCTGACAGTTGCATTCAAATTTGTAACTAGATGTGACATTTTGGGGTGGAGGAAAGTGAGAAAGAAACACTTTATTTTTATCATACAAAATAATAATAAAAACAGAAAACACATATTTTATACAGTAAAGGACGTCGTGAAGCTTCCCCTTAATCTGTCCCGTCATCCATGTCATCCATTTTTTGTGAAACTTTCCATCCATCCGTCCCATCATCCATCCATGGATGGCATCATATAATAATCCTCTACAATGTGAAGCCTGAAAAACTCTTGTAGTCTTGCAATTTGCCAAAAGCTAAAAACTAATTTTAAAAAACTAAAAATTGTTGAAAAAAAACTTGAGAAACAAGAGAAGAAATCTTTTTTAAACAACACAAGAAATTTCAAATTAAAAAAGAAGAAGACAAGTTATTAATAAATAAATAAAATGAAACAAAGTTGTAACAAAAAAGAAAAAACATAACAAATATATTTTTAAAAAAGGGGAAAAACTAGAAAAAACAGAAAAACAGAAAAACACTTTAACAATTAGAATTGTTTTTTTAACACTTAAAAATAGAATCAAAATGAAAACATATAAAATAAATATATTTAAACATGAAACACAAAAGGGAAATACAGTAAAATAATCTTAAAAGAAAATTTAAAAATAGATGAAAAAAAAAAAGAAACAAAACAGAGAGCAAAAGAAAGAGAAAAAAAACCATACTTGAAAAAAAAAAACAGGTTTGTCTTCTTTTTCCAAACTTCAAACCTGCATCTAATCAAACAAAAATACAAAAAAAAATTTAAATTATTTTTATCAGAAAACATATTAGAAAAACTAGAATTTTTTTGAAAAAGGAAATAGAAAAAAATAAAATAATAAACGCATAAAATAGAAAAAAAATGAAGATAGAAAAAATAAGAATAGAAAAAATTAAAACATGAAACAAACATAAACATAAAAAAAAGTAAAAACACAAAAACTATAAAAAAGGAATGGAAACAAATGAAACAAGGAAAGGGAAATACAGTAAAATAATTTTAAAAGAAAAAAAATTACAAAAAAGAAGAAACCAAATAAAGAGTAAAAAATAAGAAAAAATACTTTATAATAATGAAGAAAAACCCTGCTTGAAAAAGAATGAGGTGTGTCTTCTTTTACTCCAAACTTCAAACTTGCATCCAAATAAACAAAAATACAAAAGTGATAAAGAAACACTTTATTTTTATTATACAACAGAAAACACATAAAAACAAAAAATAAGAAAGATAAAAGTTTTTTATAAAAAACTAAAACATGAACCAAACATTGTTGAAATAACACACCTCTGCATTAGGCACGGGGTTCAAACTAGTTTGCCTTGAATGAGGAAAAGAAGAAGCTGGCTGCTTGCTGGGCACGACAGTGTGGATGGATAAATGGATAGAGTTGGAAGGGTGGATGGTGGGAGTACAGGAATTCACGTCCCAACAGAGCTGGACACGCCTCTCATTTCAACAGGTGGATAGGTTCCTCTATGAAGAGCACAAATTCCTGTATTTTTTGCTTATGGCGACTTTTCCCCCACTGGGCAACCAGAGCTTGTTTTCTTCGTCGGCTTTGTTTACCTTCTCCTAATCGCCGACGCTTTCATTCGATCCACAAGTACACAAAAGTTTATTTTATTTTTACAAAAGAAAAGTGACAAAATATATTTCACCTTGAAATACTTTGGCATATAAAAAATTATAAAAATTGTATAATCTACTTGGTTGTTTTTTCAATATGTTGTGTACAATATAACATGATTTCTGTTGCTGTTGCAGAGACGATAAGGCGAAAGAAGTTCGTGTGACAGAGAAAGAAACGCTGGAAGATGCGGAGAATTGCACATGATCTTTCAGCGTGTAGGTAGATGGCCACACATGTGTATGCATTTGGAGGTCTCAAAACAAAATCCTAACATATTTTTGTAGAAGAGATAAAAGCGCAATAGAACTACTCTTGTAGAAAAGAAGGCAATAAGTTTACTACTACTAACTTTTATCAGAAACATTCTACTCTACAAAAGCTTTTGACCTTTCACCTCTCTTGCACCCACTTGTCATTTAGAGGATCATATAGGAAGATGCATCATGACCCATATAGGAGGTTATGTATAGGAGCCTCAATTTTACAATTTCTGTTCTGTAGTCTGTGTAAAAAAACATGCATTCTAGAGATTGGAGTACAGACTTTGAGATGATTGACCAGATACCAAAATTCCAAAATCCTGGTTTTCACATGCATATTTTCTAAGTTCAATACTGGCCAGATTAATTGCTGCGTACACATCCTCGAATCACTGTAGTATGTAGAATGTGCACATGAAGAAGCACCAGATTTGTATTTACAGTCCTGCACTAGCAAGAAACTCCTCATCCTCTGGGTAAATCTGCATGTTCTTGTGTCTCAGTACACAATCCACAAACTCCAGCTCAAAATTGAAGGCAACAAGTGGCAGCAGGAAATCTTGTAATCCATCAACCTTCAGTAATGGGTGCTGAGTGAGCAAGCCTTCAGCAATAGTCATCACAAATTGAATGCAAAAGTTGGTCCTTGACTCCACATTCAAATCCTTCAAATTTTCAAACTCCAGGCGATAGAGTAGTTTCCTTTCTCTCTCCCAGTACGCCATAACAGTTTCCTTGGCTTCAATGGAAACAGCTGAAGCAGTCTGCAATACATAGCCCTGCAGGATGGAGCTTTTGATGGTCATTTCAGTGGTTGCCATGAGTGGGCATAGAAGCTCATGCCTCTTCCTGATGTTTACCCCATTCTTTGACAGGTAGCCTAAAATGGCTCTAAATAGACCATCACAAACATACCGAACTCCCGTGCTTGACTCCTCATGACAATCTCTACTTGTCAGTGTGGTGAGTGGGACTCCGAGTTTCCTGACACTTGTGGACAGATTACTCACTCCAATCTGAGAACACAATTTGGATGCTGCCTCCAGGCCAATTTCAGTATTGTCAAACCACATGAAACGAGGTTGCACACCAGCTAAGGTGGCAAACATGTGTGCCAGGCTCAAATCATCAGGAATGAAAACATCCCGAGGAGCTGTGAGCTGCAGTGATGCACCTGATCTATCACCAGCTAGCACTGAAGGAATCCAGGCTTGAGAACAGAATTTCGTCCAAAAGTGGGTACTTGAGATTTGGAGATTCCAGTGTTGTCGAGCAATCTTCATCCAAACCTCAACACATTCTTTTTGATTCACCTCATGCTTTGTGGTTGTCCATTCCAGCCACAGCTCACAGTAGCTCTCAATTCCTGGCATTTCTGAAACCTTCAAGCGTTCTGTGAAAAACTGTAGTATCTCTCGATCTTGGTTATAAATCCTCTCCAGAGGCACCAGTTTCTTACTCAACGCATTAGCTGTATCACGGATGACACAGTATGCTGGCCGCACCCAGCTTGCCTCATGAGTTCCATGACTTGAAAAGGCAGGAATCCAGATTCTTGGACCTCCAAAGGCAGCTGCAACAGGGCTGCGAGGCTCCCAATCTGTAGAACAGCTGTTTCGCTGCAAGTATCTGTAAAGTCTGGTCACAGATTCACGACTAACAAGTCTTGCAGCTTTCTGTGACAAATCATTCAGATGCACAGCTACAGTCAAAGTGGCACTCTTGCAATCTTCACTAGACACACCAACAATCACTCCCAGAACTTGAAGAGCATTCTTGTACTCCAAGATATATGAGCCATAAATTTGATAGTCAAGAACTGGTACATCTATGCTCTTAAGTGCATAGAGGTGAAGAGAGTCCATCAAGAAGCACCTTGATGGCCGTTGCAGCCCATGATGGAGGGTTTGAACCCAAGCATGATCGCGCAAACTTTGAAGAAAGTTCAGCGGGATCTTCTGATTTTTGTTCAAACATTTGGTTATCCATGTAAGCAACAGGAAGAGTTGCTCTTTTCCAATCAAACCAGTGCTAGTTGAGAAGATCCTAGCAGGTACTCTTTGGTTTGGAGGATCGAAGTCTAGCACATCCCCAGCTCCAAGAAAGTCACAAAGAAAATCCTTGTACCTGGACAAATTTGTTTCTTCTTGCAGATCTTTCATCATTCGGACTTGTGGCTCCATGTATGTATCTGACATTCTCATCACATGGGGATCCCAGATAGCATCATCTAAGAACAGGGATGGCCATTTAATCTCTGGGTATGTCCTCGGCAGCAGCAAAATCTTCGTCCTGTTCATCATACCCAGCTCAATCACACTTCCATGATCATCCACGAAGGGCATGCATCGCGAACAATTCTGCCTGAACCCCACTGTGCACTTGATGAAGTATGGCCATGCTTCGGCTCCAAAGTAGTTGCCTTCCGAGGCACAGAACAGGAACTGTGTCATGAGAATCACAATATCTGCAGCCCTTATTACTGGGAGCAATTTCCCAATTTGCTTTGCATAGTCAAGGACTGTCAGAGGCTTGATATCAGCTTTCTCCTCAAGCCAGTCGAGCAGCTCATCCTCCCCATCCAGAGCCTGGATGGTTTGTGCTGGTATGTACCAGACGGGAGCATAGAGCCGCAAGAAATTGGTCCACTTGGAAAGCCATTCACCTTCTGCCAAGGGAGATCTGTAGATCTTCTTTCCTCCCAGGTTGTCTGCAGCAGCTTCCTCCACACTTGCCAGCAAGAAACAATCACCCTCCGGCTCATGGGTATCCGATCTGTACTTCAGGAGCGGAATATGGCGGAACACTCGCAAGAACTCGGGAGAGTCGTAGTTCTCCTTCACAAAGTCGAGCAGTTTCACGTACAGCTTCTCCCCAAGAGAGCTGATCCAGTTAGGACTCTTGAGACACTCGGCATACTCCCAAGCAGAGAATTCCGGAACTCCGATTTGTTTCAGTTGTTTGTCATAATCCTTCTGCACACGACCGTCAACGATATAGCAGCGGCCACTCGAGAGGAGCTCGGGAAGCTCAACCCCTTGCTCACAAGCCTCTTGCAAGATCTTCCGAAATGCAGGTCGTATTCTCCTTCCGGATTCAGGCTTGCAAAAGAATTTCTCGCTCTTGGGTATCCTGCAATTGCAACTATGATGATTTCAAGAGAGGAAGGAAGCTTGGGTGTAGTTGTCAAGTCAATGCAAAAAATTACCAAGTCTAGAGGACTCTACTGCAAGAACCCGACAGGTCCCTGGGCAGCCAACCGTAGAAATCCTAACGCTGACGCGATGAAAAAGAGCGACCATACCTGTGACCGACTTTGCCGGAGACGAGAACGGTGCGATCGTTGTCGCGCAATGTTTGCAGGAGAGCCCGTCGCACTTCTTCGAGCTGAGGATGATTACATATCTTCGCGGGAACGAACTTGTAGACATCTCGGACGTCAAACTTACTGGAATCCAAAGAACCCAGTATGTTATCGGAATTGTGGAGCAAACACAAAAACGCTCGGGAGAATGCTTCCGAAATGCAACCGAGAATGCCCATATTCCATGGATTGTTGAAGAGGGTTGTCTCCCGTGAAGAGGCAAGCAAGAAATCCGCGTTCACCAGGAATGGAAATCCGGTCGTAAGCTCAGTCGGGAGGAAGGCATACAAATCCCCAACCGTGGAGCCCAGGATGCGATCGTGGAGCGGGAAGGCTAACGTGAGGACCCAACTGTCGACATTCTTCCGCTTTTCCACTACTGCAGCTGCTGCAACAGGAAAGCTGTGCTGCGACAGGAAGTAGAGTCTGGAAGACGACTTGGGAGCTGCACTTTTCTTTACTGAAAGACGCACTGTTGAATCTGCTGCTGCTGCTGCTCCTTCGTGGTTGCCATACTTGCTCCACACCTGCATGCATCATAAATCCGTCGTCCAGATTCCAGAACAACAACAACACGGTGGACTCGTGCAAGAGTCGCTCATGGGTCCAGAGACAACGTACCGTCTCACGCGTGATAGAGAGCGCCTGCTGTGATGCTCCGTTGCTGTCTTCACGGACGGTGAAGGTGCAGACCTGCGACAGGAAGAGAATAGTCTCCGCTGAGATTTTCTTCAATTGTTCCCTGACTGCTTCTACCTTGTTATCTCGCAGTGGAAGCACCAACATAGTTGTGGGCAGATCACCGCGTTCCTTTCCGTAAATGCTACTGAGCTCTGCGTCCGTCGGAGTGTCTGCCCATTCCGGTACTATGTAGCCGAGGCCCGCCTGGTCGTGTGGCATATCTTGGAACCGCACTCGGTACCCACTGCTGATCACGTAAGGCTGCGCCGTCACCAGGAACACGCTCTTGAAGCCGATACCTGCAGCAACTCCCACCAAGAGGACAAGTCCGACAGTGTAAGAAGAATCAAATGGAACGTCAACGCGACGGAAAACAAAAGGTTCACAGGAACTTCCTAGCGCCATTACTGCTCAAGGTTGATTGCAAGGAAGTCGACGCTGCTCATGAGCTAGATGCTGGCCATGTCACCTTTTTCCCCTATGTAGCCTTTGTTCCTTTGTCCTTCCTTGGTGGACATTGCCACCGCGCAAAGCGACGACATGTGTTTCTCCGCAAACCCGGTCTCATTGTTGAAGAGAACCAGGGTTGCGGACGCGCCGACATCCGCGACGTCCTGATCCGTCAAGACGAGCTCCAGCGATGGCGTAACTCCAGGCCCATAATTGTTGTCTTCCGCATTCTGCAGTGCACAGACAGACAGACAGTCAAACGGCGGCCATTTTGACTGCGGCCATCGCAATTCACAAACCAAATAAATAAATCAAATCTCGTATTGGATTTCTAGAATGGGTCTTCTACGTCTCTCGATCCATGCTGAACATGCTAACTGCGAGAAGTCGAAAGAGAGATGCAGGGACAGTGCGCATGGCATTGTAGCGACGAAGAAGGCAACAGGGGCAAGAGTTGTTGCCTGAATGAGCTCGAGGACAAAGCGAATGTCCTTCTGGTACAGTTCCGCAGACAGCTGCTCGATGGCTCCTTGTAGCATAGGTGCCAACTGACTCTTTTGTTGATCTTCTCCGATGTTAAAGCGCTTCCTACGAATCTCTTCCACATGCTTTCGACAAATCCTTTGAAGCAGCAAATCAGAGCAACAAATTGGATCCATAGTCACCGACCGTCGACCCAAAATTCTCACACACAGAAAATTCACTCTGTTGATTATCTATAAATACTTAAGCTTCATGGTAACACCGCAACCAAGTCTGTTAGAAAATAAGTGACTGACGGCAGGTTGTTAGTAGGTAGTAATAACCCACTTGCTGATTAGCTAGTTTGTTAGGCATTTACTTAAGTTGTTACAAAGTTTCAGCTGCCTAGCTCACCATCCTCGTTAGCTCAGTTGCTTTCTTTACTATCCCACAAGCAGGTTGTTAGTGGTAGAAACCAGTGTTAGCCGGTTATAGGAACTATTCCAGGTTATCAATATGAATAATATTCCGGGTATGCATATCCGGTTTAGGTGTCAATTTTTACAGCCGGCCCTATCTGTAACCGGCAAGTATGTGCATGTGTTATATCCGTATCCTACTTATATCTGGATAGGTTGTTATTTATCTAATATCCTTCTCACATTCATATCCTTTAGGTTGGGGTATGGATGGTGACGGTTATGGATATTTCACATGATCATATTCATATTTGGGCCGGATATAGATATTCCAAGTTATATATTCATATCCGACCCAGATATGGATTGCCTTTTAGGGTTAGCGTTAAAACTTTTTAGGATTAGGGTTCAAGTTGAACGACATGTGATGATGCCACATGTCTATTTCAAGGTTTAAGGTTTAGGACTTCAATTTCACACTTGCTGAGCTTTTTTGTAGCATTCACTTTGTGGACAACGGTGCGAGCTTGTTTTGTGACAATGTGTGTTGAGTGCATAGACTTCTCAAACTAGTTTCTCAAGCTTGAGAGATCGAAGATTGATGGCATGAGCTCTGTGGTGTGAGCTTTGTGCCATTTGTTCTGTGGTATGAGTTTTGTGGCATTCACTTTGTGGCATTCGAGCTTTGTGGCTTGAATGTGAGTTTTGTGGCATTCACTTTGTGCCTTGAATGTGAGCTTTGTGGTATGGCATGGGGGTTGTGGCGTGAACACTGTGGTTCGAACTTTGTGTTCACACTTTGTGGGGTTTATTTTATGCGTTTTGTGGGGTTTGCTCTGTGGTGTGAGCTCTGGGGGTTTCGTTTTGTGTTCACGTTTTGTGGGGTTCATTCTGTGTGCTCTATGGGGTTTGCTCTATTTGTGTGAACTATGGGGGGTTTACTTTATGGTTTGAGTTTTAGGGGTTTTGTTCTATGGCGCACAAACTCTGTGGCATTTTCACTTTGACGTATTTGTGTTATGTGAATTTGCTTTGAAAGTTTTGGGAGGTGAGAGAAGCAGAGTTCTCAAAGTTTTAAATGCATGTAGGAATCAGCAAGGATCGAGAAGTTTTGCAAGTTGCAGTTGGAAGCTATAAGTGAAGAGCACTTGAAACTTGAAGCTTAGACACAGTCTCAAACCTTCCAAATTGTTTGGTTTGAAAAAAAATTCCTTGCATTTTATTGTGTATTGAACATTTTCAATTCATGTGATTTTATTATTGGCGGTGTCCAGTTGTCTTCTGCGCAACATCTAATCGATCTACAACTCCACAAAACTCTGGTTCTTTCGTTCTTACATTAATTTCCCTTTGGTTATTTATTTTCGACACCTTTGTTTGCTTTGATTTCATCAATCCACATTCCAATGGCATTCTGTTCCATCTATTGTTTGTGTTGCAATTTGAATTTCTATTTGTTACATGTGTCAAATTTGTTGTTCTCTTGTGTCTATTGATATTTTTGTGTTTGTTGTGTGGATTTTGTCACTCCTGTTGTGTCTATCACTAAAAAAATCCATGATAGAAAAGGACGTGGTCAATGTTGTTCTTAATAATGTTGCTATTGATAATACACGGGGGCTGAGCAAGAGTCCAACAACTAGCTTGTCAAATGTTGTGAGTGTCTTGGACCTATAATGTCATAATGACCTTGCAAAAAATGATGAGCTACATCTTGCACCTGTTTGTTCAAGCTCAAAAATGGGACCAAACAATAGGAACTCAACAATTTGTTGGGGATTCTCCGCAGTTAACGACTATTCTATTATTGATCTCAAGAATGCACAGATGTTGTGTTGCATCATCTATAGATCATCTATAGACCAACTCCACAAGTAGTTGGGAATGTTCCTAACCAAAGCTCCTTGCAAAAAGGACTCATAAAATATAATGAAACAAATGACATTACTCCAAGGTGTTTGCATGCTACAATGGACGCAAATGTAGGCAAAACTCAATGTACATAAAATACTAAAAGTATCATTTAACTTTAAATTCATTTACTTTGAATTTTTTTAGAAATTACATTAATTCGACATGGGCCTTAAAAATTAAATAAATCAATGCAAAATTCAATATGAAATTGTTTCATGTTTGTTTCTTTTAGTAAATGTACACCATTTACATTATAAAACTTGCTTGAAACATTTTATTTAGTAGTAATATATCATTTTTTTACTAGTTTAAAAACTCAACTTCAATTTCATGGATAAATAAAATAACACCAAAGACATCTATCTTTTCAATGGGACATTTTACAACATACAAATATCATAATCATCATTATTATAACATAATGTACCACCAAATGTTTATATTAAATTTTAATTTGAATTTCATGATTTTAAATCAATTTGAAATAATGTTGATGGAAAATTGTTCTTTGTACATATGTACATTAACGTATAAATTTGTATTGAAAATTTCCAACTAAAAAAATATTTCTTAGTCCTTTTGTTAAAACAATGGTTATGTGACAAGCAACTCCATGTTACAAATGTACTTCAAAGGACTATCATATCATTTCTTATCAACATTAATTTTACAACATAATGATATATTAAAATGTGAACCACCTTTGATTACACAATTTGACCATTTTTTCTTTTCTAATCATATCCCCAAAATTTTCAAATTTTATTTGTACTAAAAACTACAACATTGTGATAGTTTTTTAAACTCCACCATAACATGTAAACACCTTCCCATGAAAACACACATTGATGCTACACATGCTCGTTTGCTTGAAAAAAGAAATTTAAAACTAATTGCTATTGTTGCAACAAAACATCTTGAAATGAGTCATAGTCAATAACTAGGGAAGAAAAAGGCTACACCGTTTGGGTTTGCAATCACTACATTTTTTGGCTCTACAAATCCTTATAATTACAAAGATGAAGCACAATTTGGTCCTTTACATTTGCAAAGGATACAAGCTTTTGTTGACATGCAACAACATTTGGCTAAGAAAGTTAGTTCTTCATGAATGTCCTCATGCTAATTTTCCATATCATTCAACCCTCATGGAACATGTGTAGCCTAAAATGGTCCAAAAGACCATGGATTTGCATGTGTTGCCTGATCTTGAAACTGCAATCACAGTTTTTGTAAGCTTTGATCTTTAGATGTCCAAAGGTGGGGTAGACATTTTTGCATTAGTGATTAATTACTTCAACGAAAACTTGATCCCACAACATGTTACCATAGGATTGTAAATGAAGTTCAAGAAACTTGTGGTAGCATCATTGACGCGTTCCTTTGTCCCGAGGTAAACCCCCTTGAGGGTTCACCAAATGTCAAATTGCGTAAGTTGGGACCGAAGGGCACGCTCCCGGCTTCCAACTCTAGAAAGGGGTAAAGGGTTGAGTTGGGAGCCCCGGGATTAGACTAGGAAAAGGGACTAGAAGATCAAGCTTGAATCTGCATCCAAAAACCAACCACGGGAGGTTAGTTTAACATTCGGGACACCCTTGGGTGTTGGGACTTGCCACGGGCACTTGGACACACAAGACTCACCACGGCCCGGACTCGGGAGTAAGCCACCACCTTACTCCCTATAGTATTCTCTGCAGCTCGTCGTGGGGACTACATCCAAATGGCACAAATTCCCGGGACTCCCGAAATGGAGTCCCGATTTTATCCCGGTGGGACTCCTAGAACTTTGAACCGCCATAACTCCCGACTGCAGAGTTGGATCGCGACAAAGTCTGAACCAAAGTTGTAGCCCTCGTCGAGATCTTTCCAACGCCATGTCGCACTCCCGAATCGGACATCAGGAAGAGGTCGATTCCCGACTTTTAGTGGTCGGGAGTCAAACTGCTAGTTTGACTCCTGGCCCTTCTCTTGCCCATAACTTGGGCTGCAAATGTCCGAATTGCTAATGCGAGGGCATTTTCGATATTTACGTTTCAAGACCTTTCCAATGACACCAAGAACACCCCAATGCGAAGTGTTTTGCCCCTTGCTGTCGAGCTCTGAACATTCGGGAGTCCCGGAGGACTCCAACTCCCAAACTTTTCCAAGTGTTGGGCTTCACCCCCACACTTGGCCAAAGTAGGGTTGCGACAATCATGCCTTTATAACTCCAAGGTTTGCTCGAAAAATTTGCACTATTAATCCATTGTGTTTTTGATTCTATGAAAAATGAAGGCAATAACTTGGGATCCATGGCTACAACATTATGATCTATTGTTGATTGTGAGTCTCTAAAAATGTTGTGGGTGCATGAAAGTACTTGTTTTGGGCATGTCATGTCTAAAGTTGGCTAATACACAACAAATGATGATAAAGTTTCTACAAGATTGACTTTGGTGAATGTCAAAGATGCTCAAGCTAGATTGTAGAAAACCATTACATTGACTAAAAAATTTTGGGAAAGGGAAGCAAAAGTGGGAGAAGGCATGCATGGATAATTAAAATGTAAAATTGAGTTTTTTTTAACATGCAACATTCTATTATCATTGTGCATAATAACGTCAAGTTAGTTACAATGCCATGTAAGATATGGTGTTAAGTAAAAATACTGGTGTGGATTGAACTTATTTTGACATTGAACTATAATAATTGTGTTACCACAATGTGTCCCCACTTCATTTTATTATGAAAAACAAAGTACTAGTAAGATCATCCACTTTGAAGATTCCATTTTAAAAATAAAATAAAATATTTAAAATATTCCCAAAAATTTCCTTTCCTTCACCAAAAAAATATTGGTTTTTTGAATTTATTTTTGAAAATTTCAACATTTTCAAAAATTATATATTTTGTGTGAAACCCACCAAGGTATTACAAAATACGTAAATATTCATTGCACATATTCCAAGTTTAATGACATTATCAGTTTGGGTTTGGCAATGGCTAAAAAATACACCAACTTGTTTTTGCCATCAACAAATTTGCTCATGTGCAAACTTTCATGTGTTTCCAAAGACCTAATATTTTGGTTTTGTCATTTGGGTAAATGGTTACTTTGTTTTTGGTGGTGAAACATGAGCTTTAGTAATAATTTTATATTGCCCACACCTATGAAGTTGCTTGTTTGTAGGTACAAGTCAAATTTCTTTCTGGACCATGGTTGTAAGTTTGTTCTTAATGGGCAAAATAACAATATAACATGATTATGATGCTAAAGGTTGCACTTGGACAAGCAATATAATTTTTTTTTCCCTGAAACAACAATTCCTTTTTAGCTTTATACAAGTTTTGATGTTTTCACAATTTTTTTAATTTAATTCATTGTGCCAATAAGATCACAAATAACATTAGTCATCATCCAATTTCCACACATTTGAGGGGGGGGGGAAGGTAAAGAGAAAGAGTATTGACGTTTATGAACAACCTTTCTTAACTTGTCATCATTTCATAAACACCTTTTGGGGTCATTTTGTGGATGTTTCTCTTCCTCATTGGACATACATGCCAAAATCAATCACATATTAATGACCTAATAAAAGTTTCCAACATAGTTTGTACCACTTCACATTTATATAACCTTTCAAAACTTGTTGAAAATAGAGATAGAAAGACATATTTCATCCACACACAAGAGCAAAAAAATGTGGATATGGATAAATGGTTTCATAACCTACAATTTAAAGGTTTTCAAGCTTTTGATTGATCCTCCTCTTATCATTCATTATGAATAACCTTTTTTTCCCCTTGTGTATTTCATTTGGATGAATGACAAGGTTTTTAATGCATTGAGAAGAGGATTACATTTTTTTCATCCACCTACAAATTAGATACAAAACCTTTCATCTAAGATAAAAGGGTTCTGGTAACAACTTTCAAATATTTGCATTGTAGGTTATGTTTAATAACTAGCTTGAGTGTGAATAAACTTGATGTTCACAAGCCTTTACTTTTCATAATAACATTCACATATTGGCATGTTAGTTAATCCATAAACATTCAAATTCAAATATAATAGATCCTTTAGTTATATTTTTACCAATCTACCATCCCAATTCACTTACTAGTCATCAAATGATCGATCTAAGAAGCAAAAACAAGGAGCCCCAAAGGTGGAACTATTTGGTTATCAAGTCCATATACAATCAAGCTTTTCAACCTAATCACTTTTGGAGGTTTAATGTTTGTAGTGGTTCAAAGGCAACAAATGAAAATCCACTATATAATGTGCACCATTCATTCACACAAAACAAAAAAGTAGAGAAAAAGAATAAACACATAAATAAAGCAAAGAACAAAAACATAAAAAGAAGTTTTGAATGACATATTTCTTCTTTGAGTTTGAGGTTGTTAAATTGTAGCTTAAAACATAGACATTGTACACCACCCACATTGACAACCTATACAAAGCAAAAGGAGAAACATCAACCAAAAAACGGTGAAAATGCCATGAGTAACAACTATGAAAATTTAAATAAGAAGAAGTAGTGGATGTACTTAGTTAGAAAAATGACTAGCATTCAAGATGTGAACAACAACCATGACCAACAACCATGAAGAATGCTCGAATAGCAAAATGAACAACATTTGAACATTGCATAACCATGAGTTGCATTACTCAAATATGCACAACACTGTGAGTAGCAAGACGTGTTGAGTGACAACATCACAAGATTTCAACCCTTGACATTGAAATTGTTCTCTGCAAATAGTCTCACAAGTCATGAGCTTTAGCAAGTTACAACCAAATCCAAATGATTCTAATCCAAATGTGCTTTGCAAGCTTCAAGGCCTTTGTGACAAGGACCAATGAAAGCACACAAACAATACATCAACACAGAAAACAAAAAAATGACACTTATTAAAAATAAAAACAATGCAAGAAAACACAACCAACAATGCAAAAAGGAAATTAAAAAATAATGATTTAAAGCAAGAGTAACAATGAAATGAAAAAAATTGAATTGCACAATAAAGGATGGAACTTCTTAAATAGCTTACATCTCCTCGTTGCTAGATTGGATGTGATGCCTCCTTGAACCATCATGTTCACCTAACTTCAAACCAAGTAACTACCTAGAAGCCTATACATTGAGATTTGTAGCTAAGGGTTATTAGTATAACATACTCAACCTTCATTTATTGGCCTTGCCCACCAAGGCAAGGATATTGTGTTTAGATTCATTATAGAGTATAGTAGCTTAAGGGATTTTGACCCCTCGGTAGGCCCATTTTAATATGAGGAATTTTGAAAGATGATATTTTGGTTTGAGTTGAAACTTGAGATTAGTTAAAATAGAGTTATGATATCCTGAAGGATTTTGGTTTCTTTGAGAGAATTTATTTGAGGATTATATGTTTGCACGGTGAAATATTTGAATTTTCATAATTCTTTTTTTGCATTAAGATACTTTTTTTTATTGTAAATGGCAAGGCCACAATGTTGACACAACCCTTGTTTAAAGTTTTCAAGCCAACATCATTTTTACCTAGCCAATTCTGTACAAAATGATACCCAGCGAGTTGGGTATTGACCTAGATATCACCTTGGTTGATACCCATCCAAGGTATCATTCATTTTGTACTATCTTTTACGTAAGAGTTTTCCTCTTGAGCAACTTAACTAAAGAAATCCTGTAAAGACGATCTTCCAGTGGTAGAGGAATGCGTGCGCTCTAGTGTAAAGAGAAGGAAAGCGCGTGGAAAGAAACGGGCAGCAGTGAAGCTTCTTCTTCTTGTGTCGTCGTGCCGCGTGCGCCCGCGTCCTTGCGCCGTTCTCTTCCGCTCTCGCTTGCGACTACCACTCTCTTCTCTCTTGGAGAATGGAGGGATAAAACTGTTGTCGTCTGTGAGTTCGGTTTGTTTTCTTGCTTGCACTGCTGAAGACATGCTGATGATTTAGTGTTTCGTCGTTTGTTCTCCTTGGAAATTTGGTTCAAGGTTTTGTGAGGCCTTTTTGGGTGCTGATGAACATGCTCTGAATTGTTTTTGGCACGCTCTCTGTGTACCATGGAGGTGGACGGCGTGCCACTGGTCGCTGCTAGTCCAGGAGATTTTTCCTGGGGAGAAGAAAAAGAAGGAGAAGAAATTGGAGGTGATGATAATAGAAGCTTTTGGGAGCAGGCTTTGGAGAGCCTTAATGCGCTTCCTGGTGTTGATGATGGAGCAACAGCAGACTGCAGTTACTTAGAGGGTTTGGAAGATCTGGTGTTTCATGGTGAGACTGGCCTGTTCTTGAACTGCGATAGTAGTAGCGAAGGAATGTTTCTTGGCTATCCACAAAACAACGCCGAGGAGCAGCCGGGTCATGAAAGTTACACCCTCTGTGATGCTGGATCGATGATGGCTCATGAGGATGATGCTACGGGACAGACAGTTGTGACCACTTCTGAAAGCGCAAGTCTGTTGCTAGATGAGTGGTTGCTGCCCGGATCTGGGATTGGAGGTTCTCAGGCGCTGGAGAAAGGAGAGCAGTGCCTCGATGACTGCATCACTTTGGTTCCCAGCCTTATGCAGAAGCCTGAGATCAAGGAGACGAACGGAAACGAATTTGATGATGTTTCTGAACGACGAATCTCAACTGACAGGAAGCGCAGCAGCAGCAGAGCTTTTGAGAAAACCGTCGAGTCACTAGGTGAAGGGGAATCGGGTGGCATTGAGTCCGTGGAGGTCAATACCAAGACTGCTGGCTCGAGTTCAGGTGTAGAGATGACTGATGCGAGCGATAATGACAAAGGCCGCGGTGCTGCCGTCGCTTCAAGCAACGTCCGAACGCCTACATCCTCACCCGAAGAAGATAGCGATCCTAAGCGCCAAATCAGGTACTTATTCTTGCAGCATGTTGAAGAAGAGTTCTTGCAGCAAGTTGAAGAATCAAGGGACACGGTCCAAAAGATGAGCGTAATGCTACATCTTTCTGGAGGCACGTTGCATTCCATCTGTTAAGGATAGAGAGGAAGTCTGAAGCTCCTGCACCGATGTTGCTGACTTCTTATGTTCTATCCTTCTATTCTGCTGATGGAGTGCCATGCTGGTTCCACCTTATGTTTCGGGATTTCTTTTAGTTTGGTTGGACACCTTATTTTTGCATCCAGTCTTCGCATTTCTCTAGCCTAAGACTTTTTTGGCCTGTGACTGACTGTGATGTTGTTCCAGATTACTCAGAAATAGGGAGTCTGCATCCCAATCTAGGGCAAGGAAGAAGTCGTATGTGAAAAGCCTTGAATTGAAGTGCCGGATGATGGAGAATCATGTCTCCCAACTACAGAGAGCAATGACAGCATCCTCAATGGAAAATACTGCACTTCGACAAGAGCTTGTGCAAGTGACAAAGTTTAAGGACAACAGTTTTAAGTCTGGTGTGGCAGAGCCTGCAGTGCTTGAAAGCAGTAAGTGTCCCTTGTGTCTCCTGCTCCATGAAATCATGTTGCAATTGTGTTTTGTTGTTCTGAGATTGGGTGATTTATCAGAGGATGATTTGTATCTGGGTTGAATCCACTGCAGTTGTGTGCATTATGTTGGTCTTTGCAAAATACTGACACAGACTGTTTTTGGGATGCTCTAATGTTGTGTTTGGCCTGTATAATGTTCTTGACATTGTTGTCCAAGCTTATAGGCTGCTTTTTTGTTGTCAAGGTCACAAATTACTTGTATTGTATATGCTAGTTGACAATTTTTTTCCTTATTGGTTGTTGTTGCAGACTCCCTGCCGTTGGAGTTCCTGCCCCACCATTCTTACCAGTGTCCTATGGGCCTGCAATACCGCACAGCTGGCCATTGCCACAGGTGGTTCCTTGCACTAGTGCAGCTGCTACTGCTTGCCCTAGTAAGAGAGTCAAACATGTCACAAGCAAGTCAAGCAAAGCTTCATGAGGCCCACTCTTCAAACTTCTGGCACATGTCAGATTCTGTGGGATTTGAAGCACTTACTTCTTGCAGTGCACCTGGATCCTCTGAACGTCCCAGTCTTGGACCTCGAGGAAAGAGGAGGAGAATAATTAGTGGTCTTCAGGTTTTTGAGCATTTCAAGCCAGCAAATTCTCTGCTGCCTCGTTTGAGGTTGGTTTTTAAACACAGGAGGGTTCGGGTTAGACGACAGATAAAGCATTTGCTTCCATGTAGATCTATTGGGAAGGATGCAAGGTGAATTCCTCATTCAATATACATGTATATTTACCGGCTAGCCTTTTGCTGTGCAAGGATAATGATGCTGAGGTAGGGGGGTCTCTGGAGGGTACTTTCTTGCAAGCTTCACAATGCCTCTGTGAATGGGTTTCTGGGGGTGTCCTGTCTTACAAGTGTCACTGGTCTCTGGCAACTTTTACACATTAGATGTGCAGTCAGTTCACATTGTTGCAAGTGCTATTTTTATCTATGATGCATGTACTTCAGATTTGAGAGTGCAAGAGGTGTGTGATGTTGAAAGTGGCGGTAGACATGAGTGGAAGACTGTTGCCTAACAAACACACTAACAGCTGCTGCCTTGCATGTTCCCTGCTGTCTATGCAGCATTTAGCATTGTACAGCTGATACTTTTCTTTTCAGTGACAATGGTGAGGAAGAAGAAGCCACTATGGTCACATGGTGTGAGGAAGAAGAAGCCAATGTCAGCACATGGCATGGCAAGCGGCACTGAGAAAAGGTACTGAAGTATGTGAACATGTTATTATCATCACAAGAATGTTAAATGCGATTGCACACGAAGGTCACCAGGAATGTAACTAATTGCCAGGTTTTATCTTAGTTCTGGTTAACAATAAGAGTTTACAAATGGTTTGCAAAATGAATTCTTCCAGACATTATTGCTTATGATTTTGAGTAAATAATGAGAGAATGGTGGTCTTTGCAACAAGGAGAAAAAGAAATAAAAGAAAATAAGTTGAAGAAAAGGAGAAAGAATTCAAATCTGAAACTAAATAAATAAATAAAAGGATGATGTTGTCAGGGTTTTTTTTTGGCCAATTTTGTGATATACCCATGCTAGGGATCGTTTTTCACAAGAGGAATTAGCTGAATTTAGTAGTTACAGGTCAAAGAGAAAAGCAGAAAAACTTAAGAATCCTGTTATATTTTGGCAACCTGCTGAAACCCTATCGTCTAGATATGTTAATTTCAGAAGAAAATTTGAACTTTGATGCACCCTTGTTGATATTTTCAAATCAAAACATGCAACCCATATTTACTTGTTCGAATCTTGCGACATACGTCACCAACTGCTGGAAACATGGACGTGAAAACATGGACTTGAAAAAGCAAAAAGTAATTTCTAACCCCAAGTCACGCCTGAGATATCTAAATGTGCAATGAGTTCAAATATATACCTATCTAGCGAAAAATAGTCTACCCTAAGGAGGGCGTTATACCTACCTAGTGAACAAGAGTCTACCCTAAGAGCGTTATACCTACCTAGCAAAAAAGAGTCTAGCCTAAGGGCGGGTTTCCGTGAAAGGCCACCCACCGCCCGCTATTTCAATGGTACCTACCCAAATCTTGGAAACGTACTGACCACCTACCACCCACTATTTCAATGGGCCTTACCCAAACTTGGGAGAAGCCTGTTTTTAAAGTGTGGAACGAGTTTTTCCAGCAAAAAAGTTGTCACGTTAGTAAACCAATTTGAATCCAAACACATGATCTCATGATTTTCACTCATCCGTCCAAGTGAAATCTTGGAAAGTAGGATATTCCTGAATATTCCAGAAGCTGCATCATTTTCATTGAAAGAAAAAAAAAATTCCTTTGTGAAAATTTTTAAAAAAAAAAAAAAACTTGAGCATGTCTTAAAATAATATAAATTTTGCTTGTTGGGACTTGCAATTCAACTAGGGTAGTTCCCTTGTGAAAGAAGCACGCAGACACATACACACAAAATATGGGCATTTGCAATCACTAACATGCAATCACTAACATGAATTCCAATGCACCAGTTGAATTTATACATCAACAATGGATTCCCATGGGTCTAATTAGCATCTTTTCACTTCCCCACCAACAGCTCTCACAATGATCATGTAAAGTTTAGATAATAACTGTTTGTTTCCCAGTATTTTGAAATTTTACATGAAGGTTTCCTAAGTGTGATCTTTGTGATGAGATTTGCACTCATCCCAATGATAGCAATCCTAAAAGACCACACCATATGATTTGTTTTTTTCGCAATTTCACATGAGCGAGCTTATATGTAATTGACCATTCCCACTTGCAACAAGCTCTCTTGTGGAATATTAAGTGCCATTACATTTGATCTACTGTTCCGGCGTAGGAATCCATAAATGTCATCAATCACTAGTTTTCTAAGCACATTTGAATCTTTTTGTGCCCTCACGTCTGTATGACCCAAGATGTAGGCCACTTTTCTTCTTCGTACTTCATGCAAGTATCGTACCTCATCGACCTCCAAACTCTCTTTTATACTTTCAAGTGAAGATTTTGTTGAAAGAGGTGTGATTTGTTTTGAATCATATTCCTCTTGTGAACTTTGTGAACCAAACACAAGGGTATGGTTTGTTGAATCCTCAGAGAAGGGTTCAACTGTCACTGCTGTAGCTCCATCAGGCCTAATATCATCTTGGAGTCCACCAATGGAGGCAGGCTGCCAGGACTCAATATGTTCAGTTCGGATAAATTTTGAGAGATTTGCAAAAAGTAACTCCTCAAAATCTTTGATGTCCTCTTGATAGTCCTTGTAACCAAATCGAACGACGCAACGAAACATACGAAAATTTTGGGGGCCAACTCGTCGAAGAAGAAACCGTTCATCATCGGGGATGTTAGGTACAGGAAGATGCTTGACACAAACAAAAACAAGGACCGAATGCATTGATGGTAGGTTTGAAATCAAAAGCGAGAAGATTGCTGGTATTCCCTGCAACCACCCCAAAAACGTCCCACATTACACACAAACTACACATTTTCAAATAGAACTAAATTCATGAATCAAAACTAAATCAGTAATGAACAAGGGAGTTGCAAATTTGTGTTGTGGTATGTAAGACATACTTGAGCCAACTCAGTGTAAATAAGTCCAACTCCTGGAACGCGCACTCCTCCCAAGTTTGAGCCCAATGCAAGAACCCAATCCAATGAGATTTTGTTCTTCAATTCGAAGTCATAGCTCCTCTTACGTGCATAATGCCAAGTAGACATGATGAAGAGGGCTACACCACCAATGACCAATGGGGTATAGCCTCCTTGTGGAACTTTGTACAAGCAAGCTGAAAAGTACACCAATTCAATCGACCCAAAGAAGACAGAAAATGCTATAGCTATCCATAAATTCACTTGCCAAACCATAATCATGATCAGGGTCAAAAAGGTAGTAGTCACCACCATCACCGACACCACCGCAATACCTACACCATTCATGAAAGCACACATGTTAACAAATGGACATATTAGGCAATTTGTAAGTCATAACACTCTTACACAATCCCATGGAAGGAGAGATGTAGAAGGGATGAAAGAAATCACCATAAGCATTGCCAATCAGGGTAGTGCTGCCTTTGAATGCAATGCATATAATAATTGTTAAAACCATAAGTATGTAGTTGATCTCGGGAACATAAATCTGCCCATGATATTTTTCTGATGTGTGGATGACTTTCAACCTAGGGAAACAACCGAGTGCAATTGACTGGTCGATAATTGAATATGTTGCTGAAATCATGGCCTGACTAGCAATGATTGCTGCAGCCGTAGCGACCACAAACATTGGCCAAAACAGAGGAGCTGGCCATCATCCATCCACACACACATTGCACAATGTGAATCTGAGTCTTTTTGCATGGAAAAAAAATTAGCAAAAGAGAAATTTCAGCACTTTTACAACACTGCAAGCATCATTGGAGACGCATAAGAACTCACATGGGATCGATTTGTAGAATGTTTGAGAAATATCTTCTGGGTGTTTTGACAAGTATGAAGCCTGTCAAATTACCAACACGCCCCCCCCCCCCCCCCCCACACACACACAACTAATTGGTATCAATGGGATTAGATACACTTGTTACACAAACCCATCTAGTTTCAAAGATGAAACATTACATGGGGGAATTTAAAGATTTTGTCTTGGGATGTTAAATTCAACTAGAATTATATCTTTATTCAAAATTCAAAATTGAAAAAAATTCACAATGAAATGAATTTCACATGTGAAATTCCATAATTATTATTCAAATTGACAATTGTGATTTTGGGTTTTGTGAATTTGCAGTCATAAACGTATGAGGCAAAACTGGTGGGGATGTGTTATATAGCTTGTAGAGTAGTAGTACCTGTCCGATGTAAGCCATCAACAGAAAAGGATATACAAGAGTAGTGAAACCAAGCTGTGCAGCCACCAAAGACATGTCAAATGTATCAAAAGCCTATTACAAACATTGAATACAACCTCCAAATTGGACACAAAATAATGTATCAAATCCCTATTGCACACAACCTCCAAAATTGGACATGAAAAATGTATCAAATTATTCCTAAATTGCAAACATGAAGGAGGCACCAAACACAACAATAGAAAGACACAATTTACCTGGATGGATCTCACTGAAAAGTGACAAAGATCAGCAAACATTGCTTCCGTTCCTGTCATGGTCAAGAAACCAATGTTAGGGAAACCATTTCTGTAGAAAGGGTACAACACATGTGGCCAATACCTGAGCATAAATTTTTTCATGAAGGATTGATTATTAACCTAAGGTTGGAAATAGGTTTGATTGGCATTTGTAAGCTAGGTGGTCCACAAATGGAGGTCACAGTGCAGTTTTCTTTGCATCCTTGTGTTCTTTAATTAAAAAACCACAACTCTCTCAACAGCAAGTACTTATAAGATGGATCAATTGTAAATTTTACCAGTGATGCAAAGTACAATGCCTCCAAGCGAAATCCATCCCTCCCTCTTGTTCCTCGTAAAGAATGTGAAACAATAAGCCGGGTTGAAAGCTTTGAGAACAGATGGATCATGCTTGAAAATGTTGTAAAGACCAGTGAGTCCGATAGACAGAAACCACACAAGCACAATTGGTGCAAATGTGTAGCCCACTTTGTCAGTTCCAAATCTTTGGACCATGAAGAGAACAAACAGAATCCCACAGGAGATGCCTGTCACCACACCTGCACATTTGAAAAAAAAGTCCATAGTTCTGAACTAAGTTATATCAAATCTAAAACTACAGGTCCTGTTCTGAGCCAGGTTCTTCTCTAAGAAATTCAATGTGCTTAACTTCTTCACCCAAAATATAGACTCATCTGCAACTACTTTCCAATTATGCTAAACAAAATTAATCCAGCCGTAACACCAAAAAGACTAGATAGATCTTTTATGTTTCAAAATAGTTGCAGGTTTTTATCAGTTGATTTTTATCTTATACTCCATGATCTGTTTCATGAGATTTAAATCACAGGACATTGAATTCACATCACATGGTGGATCCTCCTTGAGATGTCACATTATAATTCAAGTCTAGGTGCAAATCCTTCAAAAGATGTTGCACTGTTTTCCTCACATTATTCCAGACTCAGTAGATGCAGAAAGAAAATATTTCTAGCTTAGATCTGGTTTTTTGGCACTGAACTCATCAGATCAGATCAGATTTTTAAGAACAAGGCTGTTGAAACCAGAAATTGGAAGGCTGGGAATTCATGGCATACCTTGAGAAAGACTTGGTGCGGGTACATGAATTCCAGATATTGCAGATAAGACTGCAAGAATCCCACAGTCAAAACTCAATTTTGATATTTGCCAATGGGCTACAATTTTCTTCATTCCGGTCTAAGTGATTCATAATCATGAAGTTAGTGTAATTATGATCAGGTAACAAACAACAAATTATTGGTTAGAAAGATCCTCTTGGTTGAACAGTTAGGGTCTCTTTCCATTTGGCTATTGTGATCACAACTATGTACACAGTGTGTTGTGATCATAGCAGCCTAATGGAAAGCCACTGACATAGGGCCTTGTTTCTTGTTGCATGGACAGTCACTTTTCATTGGAGAGTTACAAGTACTGTGAAACTATGTACTTTAGCAAGTTAAGAATTCTGAGAACACATGTTCTGCTTGGAAAAAAGAAATGATAGATATACTTTTGTGGTGAGTCACAATTTCACTCACAACTCTGGCTACTCCTGCAATTGGAATTGGTTCAAAATATGCTTTGATGCAGTGAGATGACTGTGAGCATAGCTAAGCCACATAAAACATAATGGAAAGCTGCTAAGTACTGCAATCGCAGCAGCCTAAGGGGAAGATGTTCTTAGACAATGAATCTAGAAGAGAAATCTAGCATCTAGAAGAGCCTGAATTTATTTGTCGGTTTTTAGTTTGGACTCTTTCATGGCTGCAACTCTCCAAAGCATACTGCCATAAATGATTTTGCTGGGTTTCATAGCCCGAGCTTTTTAAAGCAAGCTCCAAGGCCACACAAGACAGCTGAGAACTTGGAGTTCAACAACCCAGGCATCATGATGATCGCAGATTTGTGATTTTTTTTGGGTGAAGTTTCGCATCATTGGTGACAAAACCTTTGAAGGGGGTGGGATTGTGAATTGTACAAAGGGGTTGTTGTTTGGAAAAAATGGGGCCAATGTCAACCGTATTTAGACAATAGGCTCTACCATGTAGCCATCATGTACAGTAGAATTCCTAAGCTTTTCTACTTTCCTCTCTAACCTGTAGCCAAATCTGGCTGAGCCCTCTTTTGGACCTACCTCAAGAATTTGAAAGAAAAAAAATAAAAAATAAAAATTGATCATGATGCAGATCAGGAAGCTTGCTCAATGGAGGTGGAGAAATTAGTGCGGGTAAAGTTACCTGAGATAGCGGGAGTGAAGACACCATCACCAATCACAGCACATGTCCCCACCAGCGCCATGATCAGCAAGATGTTCTGCACCACTTTGCTTCTCTCCAAGATGCCTTTCAAGTTAGCAGCACGTTTTGCTGATCTTGTGGGAAGGTCCAGCTTGTAGGTGGAGAGTTCTCTATCTTCTGGAGATTGATTGGATATGGTGTTGATTCTTGCGTGCCTGCATATCAGCGAGTACAAGGCAAATGTGCCACCTGCCAACCAAAAATCACACCACAAGAGACTTAATCGAAGATCTTCGTCACATCAAGAGCACAGTCTAATTTAGCTCTCAAGGCCAGCTTCTTCCCATGAGGCTCACCAATGTTTTGAACTGAAAAAAAGTATAAGGACCAGCTCAAGTGGGTCTTTTTTTCTCTATTTTTTTTGGCTCTAGACTCGTTTGAAGGTCCTTCAGGAAGCAACAGAGGACACTTGAGCTGGGAAACTAGAACTGCTGTGGATATTGCAGATGATCATGATGCTCACTTACCGTTTCCTCGATCACCGGCCCACAGGACAATGAACACGTATTTGACAAGAGGAATGAGTGTCAAGGTCCAGATGATGAGGCTCAGCACTCCCACCAAGTCTTCCTTGGAAGGTCCCGCTGGATTTTGCGTCAAGACGGAGGTTGATGCGTAGACATACAAGGGCGAAGTCCCCACATCACCGTAGATCACTCCCAAGCTTTGAAATGCCAATGCAAGCATGATAGAAGTTTTGTCCTTGTTCTGCAGCAAGCAAGCATCACGCACGGTTGCAAGCAGTCTAGCTACATCAGAAAAACTTCATCATGGGCAGATTACACGTCTGACGTGAACGATCAGCAAGCAAAGATGAGCATGAGTCCCCGGACTCTCGAAAATTCTTTGGATTAAAACTTGTACGGGTTCAAACAACTAATTTTTCTTCACCAAAAAAAGAAGAGAACTTGTGAATCTCCAGAACTTCGGGAATTTCTTCATCACCGAAGAATTTTCTTCTTCATTTGTACTAGACCGGAAGATTAAACGTTTTCAGTGCGAATTAGTAGTCGGATTGTTTGATCACATTCCCGTGCAAGAAATGGCTCCTAACTCATTTTTGTGAATCAAACTTTATTCTTCGCGTCTTACAATGTACTACAACGCTCTCAGTACGATCTACCAAGCATGAATGCAACAGGAGAAATATCAACAACACATGGTAGCACTACCATAACCCACAAAGATCCACAGAGCAAAAGCACTCTCGGTACAAGGGATCAGCTCGGAAGGAAAACCACAAAAGAAAAAGAACTCAACCAGCGCCATAACCCACAAAGATATACCACTAAAGACTAGATCTCAACAAGGACTCAGACGAATTGTTCCAAAAAGAAAACCGGAGCCTGAGTAGACCTGAGAGGATGGGATCGGCCTGGGGGGGGTGGGGGGGGGGGACATGATCAGAGCTAGGAGAAAACCGGACTTGCAATAAATGGGGGGAGCAGGTTCAAAACAAAACCTTTCCATGCAGAAAGTCTTTGGGCATCTTGCTGGACTCGACATCCAGCGAGTCCACTCTCGGGAAACCGAATCTACCAGTGAGGTTCTTGGCACTGCCATTGGTCTTACTGGTGGTACTATTGAGAGACTTAGTATGATTCGACAACTCCACGGTGGTGGTGGACACATGATTCTCACGCCTACCGTCTCCAACAGGTTTCGATTCGGATTCTTTTGTTGTAGAAGAAGCTGAGGGCTCCATCGCCACAGCCAGCTGCAAGCAAAGCAAGAGCAGCGGGCTGGGGGTGGGGGGCGACAGCAGCAGCAGCAGCAGCAATCTTCTCTCTCTCACACACACACACACACGCACACTCTCTCTCTTCGCCCCCACTTCTTACAAGCAAGTCCAGTGCACTTCTTTATACTGGCAGCTGAAAATTTACCCCCTGCCCAAAATGACTTTCGTTGCTGTAGTAGCTACAAAGCACACAAAATTTGTCACAATTTGTAAAAAGCTCCACCCACTAAATAAGGTAGGAAAGCAAACCCCAAAATTGTCAGAATAAAGCATCTTAAGTAAATTGGACACTCATTTATAATTTATTGGTACACTCATTTCCCTCTTTAAATTTTTTTTTTAAAAATGTATTTAAAAAACTCAACCCATGCCTATTGAGTAAATCAGAATTTTCATTCTTCTTACACCCAATTTTTTTTTGTCTCTTAAAAACTAATTTAAAATTGATTAAAAAGTCATCCCTTGTTGAAGAATGGTTTTAATATGATCAAACAAATGAATAGATTGATTATAGGTCTCCAATCTAAACAGTCTAAACACTTTCACCAAAGAAACCGGTTCACCTAATGTGAAACTGGTTTTAATAAGGTAAAACTTCCAAAAGTCCTTATTTTAGGCAATACAATTATTTATTTATTTATTTATTTATTTATATTTTCTTTTAAGTCCTTGGCTCCATCTCATCTTTTTGTCAAAAATAATGGATGATGCCCAGACACATTTTGGTGCTGCCCATTTATAGACTTTGGGGTCCTATTATGTACATTTGGGGCCTGCAAAGTAATGCATAAAAATATTAAGTACCTTTTGGAGGGCCAAAATGTGCATTATAGGACCCAAAGTCGATAATGGGCAGCACCAAAATGTGTCTGCCCATCTCCAGACACATACTGAATGGGGAAAATGGGCACTCGGGGCAAACCAAGAGAGAAAAAAAAAAGCACTACTTTTTGTACTGCCTGCAATGAGAATCCTTTGCTTATTTAAGGTCTTCTGTGTGGGTATTAAAATTGCACCAAACCTCCACTGGGTATCAAGTCAGGTATCAGAGCTGATAACCGGGCTTATCCAAAGTTCAAATATTTGGTTTTGATTTTATGGTTTTGATCACAGGTATCAAAAAATCAAAACAATGTTTTATTATAATGTAATTGTGGTTCACAAATTTTTTTTTGGAAAAAATTCAAATAATCACATTTAAAATTGCTGGGTTCTTTGAAGTTTTTGAAATACCCAGAACCGACGGTTCTTAGAATCTGATTTTTTCGCGCTTTTTTTTTCAAATACCCAGACCCTGATGGTTATTCAATTTCTGATCATTTTAAAATACCTGAAACTGGCGATTCTTTCTTTGGATTCGGATTTTTTTGTCTTCTCCATGTACCCAAAACTGATGGGTATTACTGAAACGTAATACCCGACCCCACACCGGTTCGGACTGGTGGGGTGCTGGCTCACTCTCTGGCTGTAAGTACAATCTCCATGGGCTTTTACTTTTGGAAAAAGAACTCCGTGTCACGAGGTACACTGCACCCAGGCTCAAATTTTGGACTTTCCAAGTTTCAACTTCCAATCGGTAAAACAATTTGTTTCAAAAAAATTATTTATTTATTAATTTATTTGGTGTGGTGCGGGGGCACGGGGAGGAGAATGTGGCTCAAAGAAGGGGCTCTCGAGGTGCATTCGAGTTCTCAAAGTGGGACCATTGCAGGTCAATTGCTGAAATAGGTAAGTAGTGCATGGGACGACAAGTGATAAAATGGGGGAAGAAGTGATCAAGCATGGAAAAGGTGAGTAGAGTATGGGATGATGAGTCATAAATGGGGGAAGAAGTGATTGAGCATGGAAATTGTTGTCTTTGAGGGAACAAAAGTCCTCTTTGAGGACTCATATGTAAAGTAGCATATATAATCATGTATATTTTAATATATGATTATATGTATTATAACAATCATTGCTATAAAATGTTGTGCAATTCATTAGTTTTCATTGGTTAGACTAGTAAATTTCACTCAAAATCCAATGAAATCACTTGATATACAAAGACATCTTTTGTTATAATAAAATACATATGGTTCATCATATAATCATGTATATTTTAATATAAGATTATATATATTATAACAATCATTGCTACAAAATGTTGTGCAATTCATTAGTTTTCATTCGTTACACTAGTGAATTCACTCAAAATCCAATGAAATCACTTGATATACGAAGATCTCTTTTGTTATAATACAATACGTATGGTTCATCATTCTGTGTCACGTCTTCTTTTCACAATAATATAAGAAGACATGCAGTGGTAAACCATGTGGTCCACTTGGGTGAATCCGTACTTACAAAGGTAACTTTACCTTCTTCTTAAGGCCTCTTATTGCACACACTCTCAATTTTTGGCATGGAGAAGACCAACCAACCAACCTACTATAGTCGATCAATTTTTGACAAGAAGAAAATTTCGACATTGAGTTTGAGCACATTCAATGCCTTATAACTTTTCCGTTACCCTTTTTCTTATTCCTTTACACAATTTCCAAAAATCTATGGTGTGCTTATAAATAAAGTTTTGCAAAGTTTCATCATTCTCAATGCATTTTAATAACTATATTTTAACCTAGGAAACGTTAAGTTTCAAACTCAGTCGAACCTGATTTGGTCTTCAGATGGAGTATTTTTTATAAGGTTCTTTGATGTTCCCAACTGCCCAATGGATTGTTCCTTGTGTTCTCAAATAGGCTCTCAATGGTACTACATTACTTTCTCCCACTATGTTTTGCTCAAAGTTTTGCTATTGTAAACTATATAGGTAGCCCAAAAGAGTGACAAAACTTTGCTCACCACCCTTGGCCATGTGAACATGTTCTATTTTAGGAGTGGGGGTCTTTTTTGGGGGTAGTGAACAATTCAAAGAGGTTTATCACCATCACTAGACACACTAAAAATACTCAGCCTTGGGTGAACTGACATTTACACTTGTGCCATAGTATTCTAATTTGTTGGCCTTGCCTACACAAGGCAAGGATATTGGTGCTTGGATTCATTATAGAGTATAGTAGCTTAATTGATTTTGGCCCCTAGGTAATATACATAATAGGTCTATTTTTCATCTGAGGATTTTTGAAAGATGATATATTTTGGCTTGTTGAAACTTGAGATTAGTTATTATAGAGTTATGATATGGTGAAGGATTTTTGTTTCCTTTAGAGGAAATTTTGAAGACCCGACTTTTGCAATGGTGAAATATTTGAGTTTCCATAATTCTTCTTTTTAGTGTAAATGGCAAGGCCACAGTGTGACACACCCCTTGTTTGGGTTGATTCTATATATAATAAATATTCTATCATCCGACTAAATCAGGCTCTCTCGAATCAAATATGGCCATTAACAGGCTTCACTCTTACCGTGCTCCTTCACTCTTGTTATACCTTTGCGTTTTTGAAGGAGGCCGCTTTTAGTGGTACATTTAGCTTGGGAGGAAATGTTAATCAAAGACCTTGCTTTAGTTAAGTCTTATGTCTTATAGTAAGAAGAAAATTGCGAGATGTGTTTTTACCATGGTAAGAGTGTGGGTGTAGGTGCTCGTTCACGTGAGCTAGATGCCACTAAGGCAAGACAAAAGTTATGAGAAAAATAGGTGGTCGACCGCATCTAGAGGTAGCTCGTTCTAAGCCACCAATTGGGGAGTGTTCATGTACCATAGATAGCAAAATTTTCTGGCCCTGTCCATTCTGTTTAAATAAAATATAAGGATCTTTTTCAGTTCATAAGTTATAATACTTTGGTACGAACTTGCTTTGAGACAATGCTTTGAAATCTTCCGTCAAGTTTTACCTTTTCCTTGACCGTGATGATGCCTTCAGCTTTGCTTAGTCTCCGATTTGCGAAGAACGATGGAGGGGCCACGTGGAAGCATGTCCAGCACAAAGGGCCTCGAGTTTCATTGGCCCTCTTCTTAGTTAAGAGCCCGAATGATAGGTAGGTTAGGTTCTCACAATTGACACCTCCGTTTTTTGCTCCAAAACATTTTTAATAAACCTTGGAATGCAAAAAGGAATTCCAATTCCGTTGGCGTTGACATCTACATTTTGGCATGTCAATGTGTTGATATTTTATTGCGTCTACAACCCCAAAACATGCGAGGGCATGGGGGTAACGACTCTCTTATTTGTTCCTTTGCTGACTCCATCACGAAGTAAATAAATGGTCATAGACCATGAGGTGATAATGGATGTGTAGATCATGAGGTGATAACCATTGTAGCTATGGAGGCACTTTGCACCAACTCTTCCTATGCAAAGGCACCTTATCCCTATTACTATAAGTAAATAGGCAAAACTTGTCGACAAACGAATAAGAGTTGCATATTTCTTTTGTGATTTAATTATAATATTCGAAATCGAGGTTGTGAGAGCATTTGGCATACAGGTAGTGCCTCTCCACCTAGAGAAGACATTATTTTATGAGTAAATACTTTAATGTACTCTCGTGAAATAACTCCCAAAAAATAGCCAAGATGTGGCCTCTTTCTAATCAAGAAAAGCACATTATGACAATATTGTGATGACTTTATTTGCTTTTTCTTTTTGCAAAATGATGAATATAAATGATTATCACGTCTAATATATGAGACTTCGACACCATTCTTGACAATTAGTGTTGATGTGGAATTATTGTGGTCCACCTTAATTTCATGTGTATTTAGCCACACAACTCACTTTCTATGGCAAAGCTCCATCTTTCATTATGATGGCACTTCACAAAATTGGATTTGTGACCAGTGTTTTCTACCCCAAAAAATAAGAAAATATTGAATTTTTTTTGTTTTTCTAGTGGAAATTAAGTGAAATTTGCTATTTTTCTGGAAACATTTGCCAAATATTTGCTATCACAAAATTGGAAAAAATAATTTCATGACTGATTGTCTCCAAACAATACTTTTCTGTTTTTACTATTCAATTTTGACTAGGAATTATCTCACAACTCACTTGCTATGGAAAGCTACATCGTTCATTACAATGGCAATTCACAAAATATGGTTTGTGACCGATGTTTTTTTTCCTCTAAAAAAATTTCTTTTTCTTTTCCCCAAAAATAGACAAATGTTGGAAACAAAAATTTATAGTGGAAATTCAACTGATTTTTATTTTTTTTTAAATCTTTGCCAAATACTTGATATCACAAAATTGCGAATTTTTTTTTTGTGACTAATTGTCACCAAACAATATTTTTCTGTTTTTGCTATCCACATTGATTAGGAATTATCCTCTATTCATGTGGTTCGCACTAACTACCTTGAATAGTGTGGTTACAATGGTTTGTGATGTTGGTGAAGTATGGTGATTCATAGTTGGTGTTTGGAACTTAAGCTATGAAGGTAGAACTTGACAAATTTTGCAAGTTACATGGACCGTGGGACCTTGAAATAGGCCACTCGGATGGTTTAGGTATTAAGATACCCTCGGTGTGTGGTTGCATCTCCCAAGTGCTTGGAGGAAAAAACAAAGAACTAGAAGCATTGGGAACATAAGGTGTTGAATTGCACTTGCATAGTTGCATCTTCCAATGTCCTGGGAAAGTGTAGTACTCAAAGGGACATTTCTTTCCAAAACCAAAACGAAAAGCAACCCAAATTGAGCTTTTGATGTAAAGCCAAAATTGGTAAGAATGAAATTTCATCTTTGGTACTTCTGAGAGGACAATACTTTTATAGCTGAAAGATTTTAGAAAGTATTTAAATTTTTTTTTGGGGGATAATTGTAGACTTTGGCAAAACCCCAAACCCTAGATAGACATTGGAGATTGTTACGGCTTTTCTTCCTCATATATTAAGGTATTGATAATGGTTTTGTGGTGTGGTAACAAAGGTTCTTTCACACCACATTCCACCCTTTTTGTATATTATTCAGAAAGAGTATGTCTGAACTAATTTTCTCCTAGGTCCTCCATCTCCCCCATCCTCCCATGTACACAAGTCCAAAGACTACCATACCCATAGTACCTCGGCAGCTTCGACACTAATTGTATTATTTTTTACTCAAATCTTGAAATTTTATTAATTATTCAAGTAACATACATAGAAGTTGGCCCTTTGCAATGGTAAGGTTGCCATTGCAAATCTAAACTCTAAACCACCTCATTCATAAAAGTTTTCCTTAAAGTCATCCTGTCTTCACCCTGTCTTTGGGCCTGTTTTTCACCCCCTATCCCCTCTTTGAGTGAGGTCTGCAAAGTAAGGAAGTTTTATTAAATCTGGGTATGAAATGCTGAAACGAGGTAATTATAGTAGTTGTACATGTAGGAGCAGTGAAAATATATGTAGCATCAGTGGAGGCGCTCAGGAAAAAGGAAAGACGGTTTCAAAACATGTCGAAACTCAGTTTGGCACAAAAAGTGGTGCATTTCTGAGTTTGACCCCCAGTTTGAAGGCTTAATGTTTTTTTTTTTGCAGGTTTTTTTTTCATAATCTCACCCGGTTTTGGAACAAACTCAGGGTTCAGGTGCTGTGTTTTCCTGACTTTAGGGCAAAACTCTATAATATTCCTGGTCTGGCATACCTTGGCTCTTTATGGGACAAAAATTGTGGAGACCTTGGTGGACCATCCCCTTGGGAATCGTGTTAAGGCATGGGGGACTTTGAAGCCAGCATCTCTGAAGGATATCTTATGTGCCCAACCAACTTATAGATGTGCATTGGCTAAAAGTCATTGGAAAAAATGTATATATAATTTTGCAGCTGAATAAACAAATTAAAAATATTGGTGCACATCCCACATATGAGACTGATTTTACACCAGCACAACACTAAAATAAGGGTTTTTTTTTCAATAATTTTTTTTTTTTAATTTCTAAAAAACAAATGGGGAACTATTGCTTTTTGGGCACCTTTTTCTCCCTAATGGGAATTTTTAAACACTTTTGTTCTTCTCCACCACTCACTTGGTTTTTACATGGGGTGGACAAGGCCACAATGGGACATTAGAGAAACATAGCCAATTGGGCATGCTAATCAACAACTTGAGAACTCTCAAAGAAGAAAACGACTCACAAATTTCTGCATCACTTTTTGAAAAGGGAAAAAAATAAAATGCTTAGAATATGTCCAGTTTTTCAATACAGAAAAGCTGTGAGGACTCCAACGAGAAAAAACAAAAATGCTTAGAATAATATGTCCAGTTTTTCAGTGTAGAAAAGATGTGAGGACTCGAATGAGAGCTTTCGTGATTAGAGGAAATGGGTGACGATTGACAATCGATCATTATCTATCCTTCCTTCTCGACACTAGAGATTTGTGCCAACAAAAAGAGCTTTGATTCGGGTTGTGAAAGATCCTCAAACAATTGGTTATGGCCAAAAGTAAATGCACTTTCTTTCAGCTTTAGAGATGCGCTTCTTGCAGCAGCAGCCTGTGTTGAAACTGCAAACATTTCCAATAAACACAAAAAAATTTGATTTTCCAAACCACTTGAGATAGAATTTTTAAAATTTGGCAACCGTGTGAGAATCATGGATTGTGTGTTCCTTCGCCCCTTCCCACTTTCACGTGTAAATGTGTTGTCAAACCAGCGGGGTTCTAAGTTCAAACGTGGCGTGTAAACAACAAACTTTTAAAATTTAGAAACCATGTGAGAATGCACATTACGGGGTCACATTGCATTCTGCACTTGTGAATGTATTGTCAAACTTGGGTGGCTGCTTTAAACACCCAATTCCAATATGTATTATGACAAATAACTCTTGTAAACTTCCAAAACAATTTTGGAGCTCGATCTTTGTTTAAGGGTTTTGCTTTGTACTAGAGCGCAATTTATAAGTCTTTGATTCAATCCTGCAATCTAATTGGCTTCAAAGCTCCAAATCACAACCTAGTCCTTCGCACTAGGGGGTGGGTGGAAACGTATTTAGGTTTCTATGTTGGGGAGTGCCCCCAAGTTCCAAAAAATATTGGTGATGGGGCAAATCAAATGGCTCCTTCTGAAAAACATTGTGGGTGCACACCCTCACTAATTCATAGAAGCATGAATAGGTGGGGTGTTCTTCTTAGGAAGGGTTTAGGGTTTCTCTTGTTAAGTTTCTTTTTCATGTTGTTTCAGGTTCTATCTTGAATCAGTCTCATGGGCAAATTGGTTATTAAATGATGCAATAGAATCTATCATATCCATGAGCCTAAAATAAAAGGAAGCCAGCAATCAACCGATTGAAAATGAGTTGGATGATGAATGAATGAATGAATAGTCGATTTGGAGTTGGCATTTCTTACTTTCAACATGAGGAGGGAAGTTTGTTATATGCTCAATTTTTTCTTTACAATTTTCAAGAAGTATGAAGAAAAGAAATCACATAAATTGTTCCCTTTCACTCTAACTCTTGGATATAAAGGCTTTCCTATTGTGTTTTCATTCATTGATCATGATGATAAGAGGTGTCCATTGTAGAGGAGTAGATAGAAAATCATATTTAACCATGGTGACTTAATGTCCTTGACAACTCATTGTTCAACCCAACCATTGTTAAACAAAAGTCAATGTGAGTTATCATCCGTTTTTTTGCTCATCAAATATTGGGGATAATTGATTCTTAAATTGAAACTAAAGGATTATTTTCTTTTGCTGGTATACATATTAATTTAGGAAAATGTTGTCTCCAATATGATAATTTTACAAATTAATGTTTGTTAATAAAAATTGGCCAAATGATTGTGAAGTTGCTTATAAGTCACCTTTTAGGGATGGATGGATGGATAGAATTTTACTCTCCCCCAGTCACCTACTTACTCATTCATCTATCTACTACATACTCATCTACCAATTTACCACCTTACCCACCACTCATTTTTCCATCCATTCACCCACCTATCACCTTCCCAACATAGTAATAAAAACAACTTGCAAAAGAGATGTGCCATAACCATGGGTGTGAATGATCCAAAAAAATATATTAGCATTCAATATTAACCTAGTCATTTGTAGGCATTGTAACATCATAAGTGAGAATGAAATTTAATAACTAACTTAACATTGTACTTTACGATAAGTAAATTTAAATCCTAAATCCTAAAGGTGTTAGGGAACTTTCTTAAGTCCCTAACACCAAGCATGATTGAAGCACTAGACTAAGAATAATATATATAAATATTGATCACCAAGGGGGAGGTTACTTTGGAACAAGCAGCTCATCAAATAACTCTACCCTTTTAAGGCAAGTTTAAACTTCAAACTAAAGACTTCCCCCTTACCAGATTGAGAACTTCTCGTGTGGATACATGCACTTTTCTGAAACAAGCCCATCCATCCAAGATATGCACACATTGGGTGAAGTTGGAGTCAAAATTCTGTACCCTTTATAACTCCTATTATACCAATGCATACATAGTCTCTTCCCTAAGCAAAGGAGCCAATAAATAAGTGTATACATTCTGGTACTTGCCTACTTTGTGGTGGGTTTTAACATGCAAGTTAACCACCCAACACTTAGATTCTTAGATGGGACAAAAAATGTTCAGGCTCTACTTAGTTGATTGGTAAGAAGCCCAAGTCAACAGAAACATGGCTCAAAAAAGCTTTGCAAAACAGATCTTACTTAGATTCTTAGATGGGACAAAAATGTTCAGGCTCTACTTAGTTGATTGGTAAGAATCCCAAGTCAACAGAAACATGGCTCAAAAAAGCTTTGCAAAAACAGATCTTATCTCTAGAGGTGCTTTCCAATCTCATTCTATATTGCTTCCCACCAGAATGCCACTTATGAATAGCTTTCATCTTCCTTTCAAAACTTCCTCCTTCACAACACACTCCAAAACCACTTTGCAGCACAACAATGTCCCTTGGTAGTATAGCAAACAGGTTGAGGAACAAGGGGTGTGTCACACCATGGCCTTGCTATTTACATTAAAAAAGTATCGCAAGCAAAAGAAGAATCATGAAAACTCAAATATTTCACCATGCAAAAAATATAATCTTCAAAAAATCCTCTGAAAAGAAACCAAAATCCTTCAAGGTATTGTAACTCTATAACTAAGCTCAAGTGTTCAACACAAGCCAAGATATCATCTTTCAAAAATCCTCATATAAAAAAAAATTAGACCTATTATTATTATTACCTAGGGGCCAACAAAACCCCTTAAGCTACTACACTCTATAATGAATCTAAACACAATATCCTTGGCTACCAAGGCAAGGCAAACAAAAAGTAAAATGGGAAGTAGGGCTCCGGAAGTCACTGCATGTTGACACAGTTATACACACACGGTACCCTTAATGTACCTGGGCCATTTCCACAAAATGCTTTTTGAATTTTTTTTTTTTGGAATTTATTTTCATAAATACCCAGTATCTTTGTAAAAACGTTTTAGAAAAATATAAGTATTTTAATTTATTTTTCTGTCTTCTTTCTTCCTCCATTTAATGAGCCCTTTTCCACTTTTTTCCACAAAAGAATCAAAATGGTTATTTAATATGTGCACATGAGAAATGTTGAGAGAGCTTGATGATGACAAGAGAGAATAATAATGACTTTTTCACTATTCTAAAAGTAGATTACTGTGCAACGAGTGTTAAATTTTTTTTAAATTAATCTCTATTTATTTTTTGAATGAATATCACAACCTTTATTGAATTATTTAAAATTTTGTAATGTCAATTTCATTTTTTTAATTAATTAAATATTCCACAATGGATTGATTGTCAAATCCGGCCCAAGTACTATGGTCGTATTATTTTATGAGTATTAAATTTTGTGGCCACAAAGTAGCATTTGGGGTGGTGAGTATCAAATTTTTGTGGGAACAGCATTAATATTTGGGTGGGTATCAAATCTTTGGATATTTGCTGATTTCTTTGCACAATGTTTTGCACTTAATAGAGTTATCTGGAAAGTCACCCTCTGTTTCACCCGGTATCTCCTCTGCTTTCGTCCCCCTATCCCCTCTTTCAGTCGTATCTGCAAAGTACGGAAATTTTATTAAATCTGGGTATGAAATGCTGAAACCCAGCATTTAATGCACAAGGTTCGAGACTAATTATAGTAGTTGTACAGGGAGGAGCAGTGAAAATATATAGGGCAGCAGTGCAGGCGCTCAGGAAAAGGAAACACAGGATGAAACTCAGTTTACCACCAAATTGGGTGGAAAAACTAGTTTGGGTCCCAGTTATTTTCCTTTTGCAAAATTTTCATTCCCAGTTATGCGTTTGATGCCCTATTATGCCGAAACTGGCCGTCCTCGCCCCCTAATCGCCTAACTTTATACGGATAACTCTATTAGGTTGCAACTAAATGCAGATATGAATCTTGGTAAATATGGGATTTAGTAGGGTTTTCTGTTCTAGTAGTGGCTTGAACAAGGGCTGATCCACTTACTTGCAACTTGCTACTATGCACATATCTCTCTAAGCATGAAAACTACTAACTATTGGGTGCTTTTGTTTTATCATGGACTTGAAAGAAGGCACTACTTCAAGTGTAGAAAAAGAGGTTCTCACTCAAGCACACACAATGGGAAGTGTCAAGTTTTCTAATTTGAAGGTAGGCCAACCAAGATATGTTCAGGATTGTTTGGGGGCTGCTTTGGCTGCACAATTTCTGGAGAAACTCAAGGGAGAAATGATGAATGGGGGCCCCTCACAAAGGGTAGGTAGCCCATGTGATCACCAGTAAATAATTTCAAATTGCTTCACTAAAATAGACTTGATTCCAAGCCATCATACATCTCTCGCAACTTCCAACCATGATCCAAAGAAAAACATGGTTTAACTCAAGTCTTGGGCAGATGGGTCAGTTTTCATTGGTAGTTTGAGAATTTCTAACCAATGAACTTGTGCCTAGTGGAATTACAAAACCCCATTCACCCCATGCTTTCGAGATTTTTTCCTTCTTTTCAGCTGCTTCAACCACTCCCCAATGGCAAATGATTTATCATATGCCTAATTGTTGCTTTTGTAACCATGGTGATTGGCTTAGTTTGTGTACACTCCATTGGGGTTTCTGATGTTTGAGTTTCTCATTTATTTAATTTTTCCCTATTCCAATGCACACACAATCTTTGTATTTTTTAAATTTTTTTCAATTTGCAAACTTGACTAATTTTTGCAGGAAGAACACATTTCAGACTCAAAAAACAAGTTTTTCTGAAACTTTTTTCACAATGTAAAGTAATTTTGGCACGCCAAATTCACTTCACAATCCTCTATCTGTACCTTCTTCAATATTGTTTTTTTGCACAAACAATGTGCACACGTACTTACCTACTTAGTATTATGGACTGCTATTTGCTACACAAAATATGGTCTCTAAATTGTTACACACTATGGGTGACAATTCAATGTTTTTTCCCTCTTTTTATGTTTTCATATGGTTTCCAATAGCTCATCTTTATTTATGTCAAACGTCAAATTTAATTTTAACTAATATAAATAGCATAGACATGAAAATTTGCCTTTTCATGTCCATGTTGGTGGGTAAAGAAAAAGAGTGACCATTAAGGAAAAGAGTGAGGTAGTCATATACAAGGATAGGAATCAGTTCCAAGGAAAGAAGTGAGGTAGTTCAACTTGGAAATGAAGTAAGTATGAATTGTTTTTGGAATTGTCCAAGGATGACCACACAAAGGATTATGCATAAATCTCTTTCATATTACTTGGGCTTTGCACTACTATTGATGATCAAGTATTTATGTTTTGTTTTGAGTGTTTGGGGAAGGGAGATATATTTTTATTGTCTATATTGTTGTGCAAATGAAATTGCATAACATATATATATATATATATATATATAATGTTCAACATTAATTATTTTAGTTAATAATTGCATGGTGTCATCCAATAATCAAACATGCTTCCCCTTCCCAATTTCTCCATTCTCTTTTTTGTGTTTGGTGACAAATGGATTATTGTGAAAGGATTTTCATGGGGTATTCAAGTGGTGTTCTTGCTTTGTGTGATATGATATTGGAATTTTCAGTGTTTTTCATTTGATTTTGATTCCAAAGTATATGAGATATATATCTCCATATAAATAAGGATGTCTTCCTTGATGTCATTTATATGAATTGTGGGGCATTGATATATTATATTATAATCAAATTATTGTCACTGTTTGAATTGTGTACCAATTATCTTATAGTTGATCAAGAAGCTAGTTACTAAATATGGCTTCCTAGTGCAATATAAAATTTCCATATTTCATTGTCTCTTTATAACATTGTTGTAAACCCATCTTACCATGCAAAATCTATTAGCAATATCGAAACATGATGTTATTTGTTGCCATGTGTACATGTAGAATTGGGAAGCAAGTGGTGAGCCCAAATTTTTAATTGGATTCAATTGATTAATTCAAATTGTGAACTCATGTTTCTTATCTATTCACCAAATTGAAATTCCAACATTATCTATCTAAATTACTATCCTCTTCAGTTTGTGTGTGTGTGTGTGTGTTTATGGTGAGGCTTATTATGTCCATATCATGATCATTTTTTTTGTTGGATTTCAAAAAAACGTTCTCTTAACATATATGAGAAAAAGTTGTTTAAAATAATTTCTTTTCATATGGATTTTTCAAGTTCATTAACCACCATGTAATTCCCAATTTATCCAATTATATCATAGTAAACTACCATTTTAACACTACCTATGGACTTTTAGTGAATGGTGTGTCCATAAAAAATGAACCACCTTAACTTACAACTACCCACAAAAAAATTTAAACTTTTCAAATTGACTAGGCAATTTAATCTGTTTGAGATTGTAAATGCATTTCCCATATTTTGTACCATGACCAATCTCTCTTTAGACCTTATGGCTTGTCATTTTTCTATATTATGTTTGTGTTTGAGTAATATTGGGTATTATGTTTATGTGATAATGGAACTCAATTGTAAATAATACCATGATATTCAAAAAAGGGGGATGATGGGAACATCAAATTCATAGCTTTTTGTGCTTTCATCTTATGTTATGGCTTGGTTTCTAGGTTGTAAAAGTTACTAAGATTTGCAAATTACCACCAAAATGAAATAACATAAAATGAACACAAAAAAATAACATAACTAACCTTCAAATTGATTGATGGTAAAAGCTAACAACTTCAACACAAACAAAATGAATGTAATCACAATCAAATGAGCTAAAAAAGGCATCAAACGACAAATAAAAACAATCAAAATTGGAAAAATATTTATGTTTTTACAATTTAAAACCATAGCAATCATCACAAGTTGTTCATTTTTCATTCATATGAATGTGCAAGAATTCAAAACAGAAATCCATTTGATAAAATTTTAAATTAACTTTCAATTTCAAACCTTTAAAAGTAAACACCTATTGTGTCAAAAGGTATCAATTTTTGCAAAAGAATATGAAAAGGATTCATATAATATTAAGAAATTGATGGAAAAAAATTAAGAAAATATAAACCTATTAGTTACATTCAAAAAACATTCATTTCCTAAAATATATGGAAATCTAAAACTTTAAAAATTCAAAGAACTTTCCAAAATTGATCCATAATTTTAAACTTCAAAAGTCTTTTACCACATATAAATGGGGTATAATGTACATGATGTGTTAAAAATAGTTGTAGTTTTTCTTTAAATCATAAAAATTAATTATTGGTTATGATTTGAAATTGTTATCATTTTTAAAGATGAAACAATGGATTTACAAGAAATCAACACATTTTCAATTTTTCATATTTATTCCAAAATTATTAAAAAAACATGTCATGTAATTGGAAAATTATACGCATTTATTATAAATTTGCACAAAAAAATTCAAAAATTCATTTATACGCTAAACTTATTTTTTAACAAATGGACATGTAGTCTTTTTTTAAGTAACATCATTGGCTCATTTGATCTTGTTTGCACTCAAATACCCCAAGGTGGACACTAATAAAAAAAATAGAAAATACATGACTAGAAATATAGGGTGCAACATATTGGTTGTTCGGTAGAAATATGAGTTAATTAATTTTAAAATAAGGTACATTTCATTCAAATAATCAAATTAATTATAAGAGAATATGTAATAATCTGAAATAATGGATCATAATTAATATAGAGTGGTTTTAATATGTATATTTTAGAAATCTAAATAATAATAGGGTGATGAAAAATAAGTTGGACAATTATCTAATACCCCCCCCTAAAAATCATCATTTGATCCATGTAAATCTCAAACTTTACACTAAATGTCCCTTTAGTCCAAATACATCATTTTCAACATTAGCATAATCCATTTCTATGACCACAATGAACTCCTCAATTTGTTCCTAATGATTTGCATTCATTCTGAACTTGGACTTCACGTTGACGATTGTTGTTTGTGAACTTTTTTCTTCATGTAAATCCTTTATTACCCATTGGTCATTCCAAGGTAAACATTTAAAATTGCATGAAGTTAGCACTAAAACTAATGGAGCAAGAATGTGTGGGTAACAACTATTAAAAAATCACAAAAAAATGGCATCAATAATACATTTGCAAAAGCTTATTCATTTCTTCCCCATATGAACATTGAAAGAACGAATTCCAAATACTCGTTGCCTTTAACATTAGGGATATTAAAAAACTAATGAATTAATACATTCAAATAAAACTTCAATAGTAAGTTTACAAAATTGTGAAGATGTATTGTGAATAATTGGCATGTGCAAGAATCATAATTTCAAAACTTTATCATTGAAAAAAAATGAAAATCAATGACTGAATTTACTGTTAATTCATAGTTTGTAATGGACACATGCGATTGAAAATAGCCTAATTGCCTTTGACAAGTGCCATGAGACAATCAATTGCAAAAGACATGACATGGCTATGAAGTTGAAAGTGTAATTGCAAACCTTACAACTAGGCCAGAATTTTTCATCCATTATCATGGATGATCCTTAGTATAACGTGGAACCCCAATTTGCAACTGCATTTGGGATAGTCACATGTTACTAAATGTGCCACTAATGCAAGTTCAGATTTAACCATGTGGTAATTAAAGAACCAATGGCCATAAACCAATGGCAATTTCCATTTGTTCATTGAAAAGTATCATAATTACAATAATTAAATATTATAATTATTGTAAGTAATTATTTTAATTAATTAATTAATGATATTCTATGTTAAGCTAAACTATAGTAGGCAACCTTTTCTTATTTAGGCTAAGGTAGAATAGGGTAGTCAGCATAAGCTAAATAGGTAGGTAGGATCTTGTTTATTTTGTTCGAGACAAGACTTTTGATTTGTTCATCCCAAATGGCACATGCACTATGTTTATAATGCATACCATGAATCTAATCTACACCTACTTCGATACTTTACAAGTTTGAAGTTGTAGACAAAAGATATGGGACAATTTTAATGAAAAGAAAACACTGCAACACTGCAACACACTCACATCCTTTGTCCCATACAAAAACATTATCATATATCCACAAAATATAATATTTACTATTTTCATTAACTATTTATTACCTATCCTACTTACTACATATTACCTTGGCTAAATATAATTACTATCTATTACCTAACCTACCTAATCTATTATTATTATTAAATCATATATCCACATAATAATATATTTACAATTTAACATACCTACTACTTACTGCTACCTATCCTACTTTGCACATACTACCTAGGCTACATGCTTACTATCTACTACCTTGCCTAACTAATTAATTGATTAAGTACCTAACTTAAATAATTAATCAATTAATATGAAAATATGATCACATATTCACACAATAAACTAATAAACCTACTTACTACCTACTACCTAGTTTACCAATTAATTAATGACCTAGCCTACCAAGTTACCTACCTAGCTTACCTAGCTTAATTAAGTGTAACTTTCATAGCCCAGCCTATTAGCTACACCTAATAAACTAGCCTAGAATTACCTATAAATAACTTAGGCCAATTAATTAAATGTTCAAGCTAGGTTAGGCTACCAACACTACTACATAATCCAACCCATTTCAATGGCTTAAATCATTATGCTACCTATTATTGTGAAATAATAATGTGAATATTAAATAAATTATAATTTAATTTATAATTTAATTCAACATCCTTCCCCAATCCACCATGCCTATTGCATAATCACCATGCAATCACTTTGGCCCACTTTAAATGGAGTTATTTACTACCAAAGAATTTTCACCCACTTTCATTGAAATTCTTCATGTAGAATTTCACCATATCATTATTTACTTAATATAATTAATTTATAAAGTATAAGATTACTTACCATAAGCTTTTATTACATCAAATAGTTACAAAATGACAAATTAGAAGGTGATTTAAACCAACTTAGGATACATTAATACTTTATTTTACATACAACTTTGAATTTCATTGCCATATATTAATTTGGGCCTTCATTTCGTACAATGTAAAGACATTTTTTAAAACTAAAAAGATGAAAATCCAATCTTAATCATATGTGTTTATATGTATATATATAATATTATAAATAAAATATTTCAATAATATAATGTAATACAATATATGAAATTATCAACATATTCCATTTATATATAATCAAAATAAAATTTTGTAATGTACTTTACTTTATTTTTGGATTATATTAAATATTTTTTGTAATAAATAAGTGATAAATTATTAAAAACTATATACTATTCTCTTAGTTTGTATTCTTAATTAAAATACTATTTAATAATATAATTTAGCTCATTTCTTAATATTGAAATCATTGTAAAATATTTTTACATAAATGTATTTCAATGTATTTATTATATCAATTAATGATATGATTTAGTGTTAAGAAGCCAGATTTTATTTTCTGCCATTATTCAATAAAATGTTAAAAGATGTTTTACAACAAAACATAATGAAAATCGAATATTTTTAACATAAAAATACATAGTAAATATTATACAATATGTCATATGTTTAAATGATATAAAATACATAACATGTAAAATTATGTACATATTACATATAGATTTTTAACTAACAAATATTTGATTGTGCACTTCACTTGATAAAAATGGATAACATAATATTTATCTTTGGAAATATAACTTTTTTATCCAATATTTTTATCATATAAGATGGCTTATAATATATGAAAATATTTATTTGTTATATACTATATTAACTAAAATATTTATGAATAAATTTAATATTATATTACATGCATATATAATTTGTAATAAAATTTTGATTGTTTAAAATAATTATATTTTCAAATTAATCTATATTCTATAATTATATAATCAAACTCGTATTATAGTATAATATTTAACATGTATGTATTTAATATACCATATTTAAATGTATTGTATTTTCTAAATATAAGAAAGATTAAATGGTTTTGAAAATAATGTTATTATATGTTGATAGATCATATTTTATGAACTATTTGTATTAAATTTCATAATAAAAATGTATTATGTAACACAAAACAAATTAATCTTTTAAATTTTCTTTCATTCTAACAAAGTATGAGAAAGTTAATGACAGTTAAAAAAAGAAAATGTCTTCAAGATATGATTGTTGAAATGTATTGAAATGCAAGATTTACATGCAATTTTCTTAAATTCAAAAAAATTTAAATAAATTTAATAATTGTTTTGTGTAGATTTTAGAAAACCTTTCAGATTGAAATTGAAATCATTTCATTTGGACATAATATGAAAAAGATATTACTAATTAAATTTGGCTTTTAAAAAAGGTTTAATTGCATCTCAATTCAAAACTAATGTGCAAGTAAAACAATTAACCCATATGTTTTGTTTTTTAATCTCATTTTCACAAACTATATACACAACATGTCTTGGCTTGAATCGTCGATGAAATGCATATGCCAACTTGGGATGAGTGAAAAAAATGTTTAAACTTAAATGGAAATTGCAATCTAAATGGAATAGTTTCTTTGGCTATTCATTCCATCTCCATTTTTCTTTTCATGTCTATTTGCCTACCTACACAAGCAAATAGGTGTTAGTTTCCTACATAGGTAGGTAGGTTGGTAGGTGTGAATTTTCTTGAAATTTTAAATTAAAAGAAAAAGCCAAATAATTAAATAATTATAATTAAATAATCCAGTAAAAACCGAAATAAATAATTAGTATGAAATAATACATTAGATAATCTGGATTAAATAACTAAATATAAATAATCTGAGTTAAATATTTAATATTAAGTAGTCTAGATGAAATAATTTAATAATCTGAACTAAATCATTTATTAAATAATTAAAATATTCAAAATTTCCTAGTTGTTTATATGTTGATGAAGTTACTAGTGAAATTTACTTGTCCATAGCAACCTGTCATTGATCACCAAACAATTGATGAATTCAATAGGAATTCATTAGGATCAATCTCACAGTTCTGCCTGGACACTGATAATTAGTTGCAAATCAATAATGTGACATGATGAGTGTCCAAGCACAGCTGCAATTTAGTACTCATGGCACCTTCAACTCTCTCAGGTTTGGGACTTTGAAGCAGGTGCTGGAGTTTGTTGTCTTAACCTATCAGGTTTCTATGTGCACAGAAGTATAAAGTACATGTGTTCTCTCTACAATTTAATGGTTAGAATCATAGAATGTTGTTCCAGCCAAACCATTATCTCTTGCTTGCACAAAGTCAGATGAGTATGACATTTAAGTGATTCCCACAATTTCCACAGTGTATACCAAAACATGGATGGCAGGTATGACAGGTATGTAGAGTTAGTCATGTGTGCACTGCCAGGTTAGGACCCTCCTGCAGCCTGAAGATATTCTTTAATCATGCCACTAGTTACTACCAGGATTTAGTACATCCAATTGGAAGAAAAAATAACTTGTTATCCTCACAAGAAGGCTGTTCATTTCATTGAGCATTGTGGTGATTATTGCTTTTTCTGATTTCAGTTTACAAACATAAGAGACAATCTCATCCAACTGGAATTTCCACACAATGTGTGGCTGTCTGATTGCAACCTTCTTATCTGTCACCACCAACATCAGAGCTATCAGGGCCCTGTTCTGATCACCATAACTACCCTATGTGAAAACTCTCTACCTGCAAAATCCAATGGTATCCATTTATATTCACATACTGCTTGCCATGCCATTCCAGCTGGTGTTGGAGGAGACAGTTTTCTGAACACCTATGGTTCAGGCTGCATCTTTTCAGCTTCTTCACGGATTGATTGGAAAAGCACAGTTGAGAGATACCTTTCTCCAAAACTTGGGAAAACCACCTGTACACACAACTAGATGAGCAACAACATATAGATACCAATCTTGTCTATAAAATCTCTGTGCTAGTATCGATTCTATAGTTCACAATGACAGACTACAACATAATGATTCGGCAATCAATTTTGCCCTCAAAACTAAGTCCACTAGAGTTCAAAACCTTGGCAAGGGGTAAGCAAGACCATAAAATAGGTCTAACCTCAGGTCAATTATAACTCATTTTTGACAAGCCAGCTGAATTGACAAAGATCCACTTACAGCAATTAATTTGCCTTCGTTCTCAGGTCTCTTAGCCACTTGGATTGCTGCTACTGTGGCAGCCCCTGATGAAATTCCTACCTGCCAACAATATTCAGGCAGAATGGATACTTTCCCATATGCTATAACAATCAACACAGGCTAGGGGTAGAATGACCTATGAGATAGGACTAGAGAAGCTAGATAATCAACTGTTCAAATACCACTCCTGCAACTAGGGGTGATGCACACAGGCTTGATATAAAAGCAAAGCTCGCAGTAGGTGACCATCTGATGCATCTAGTACTGAGTTAGCAGTTAGCACATTCTGGGTAAGACAGATCTGAGCTCCAATCTTTTATATAGCACTGTCAAAGGGAATAACCTGTAGTGCAAGCACCCTGTTGCTCTGCTTTGATTACAGGGGGGACTCTGTGTTGACAGGGCATCTAAACTGAATATGCCATTGTACAACCTCTCAGAACCAGGGAGTAGTTTCAGCAGGTTGCAGCAGTCAATTCATGATCATCAGCAAACAATTTGCATAAAACGCATGATCAAAAAGTCAGTAGGGAGAAAGTGAAACAAAGTTGCATAGATAGTTACCAGCAAACCTTCTTTCAGGGCAAGCTCTTTTGCCATCTCAACTGAATCATTGCTGGAAACCTGAAAACATAAAATGAACATTGCCATATTCAACATCCTCAATCCACAATTTTGCAAGTAATTCTCATAAGACTGGAAAAGTTCAAACATAATTTTGTCCCAAGGACACATCCACTTCAAAGCTACCTAGTGATGAGCAAAAACATACAGAAGCACAATGAGAACATGAGAAAAATGATAAAAATTAGCCAGCATACCTGAATAACTTCATCAAGAATGTCAACATCAAGAATGCTAGGAATGAACCCTGCACCTATCCCTTGAATTTTGTGAGGACCTGCACCACACCAGGCCCCATATGCCATTGTTGACAAATGTCATCTCATCATTTCAATCCCAGGTTGTCCAAGGTCTGCTAAATGCACAATCACGTAAGGTTGCTGCTGACCATTGATCAATAAATAATATTCACAGTGGTCGATGTCAGTGAAAATGAGATAGATGATAGTATTCAAGAAACAAAGATATCTTAAATCTCTCAGCATCTAATTGCCCAATTCTTTAGCGGGGAAGTTCCTGGTATCAACCAACTGCTGGAAATATAAACAGTCTCCTGACATTGACAACTATCACTCCACTCTAGGGACTGTCAGAAACTCAGAATACTACACTAGAGGTCAATCAGATATCAACACGAGGAACAAGCAATTTACTTCTCCTTCTGTTCTGTGAGATGCTAGTTTGGTAACAAGAACAATGATCACTCTGAAATAACCATAATCACACCTGGCTTCCCACCGGAGAGAACACTGCTTTCTGACGGCTCCACACCATATATCTGTGAATCAGGCACACCCAAGAGGGGGTTGAGATTCCTTAAATGGCCGCTAATAAACTTGAACGCATTCTCTCACAAACCTTCCAAAACTAGGATAAGAGTGTGGCACAGCTGGTTCAGACCTTGATGTTGGGGTTCTTGCTCTTTAGATACTGTCCAGCTCCAGTGATTGTACCACCTGTACCGATTCCAGCAACAAGGATGTCAACTTTTCCCGCTGTGTCTTCCCAAATCTCTGGTCCTGTCGTCTCAAAGTGGATCTACAACACAACAATCCAACTGTGAGCGAAGAGGTTTCTTACTGTAACCCTTGTCAGCCATTGTCAAAAGTTGAAGCAAAGTCAGTAACCTGTTCACACTCAAGTGTGTACCTTAGGATTTGCAGGATTGTCAAACTGCTGAAGCATGTAGGAATTAGGTGTCTTCTTCACAATTTCTTCTGCCTTCTGGACAGCACCCTTCATTCCTTTGGCTGGCTCAGTGAGAATGAGGTCTGCACCAAAAGCCTTCAGCAAAACACGTCGTTCCAGACTCATAGATGCTGGCATGGTAAGGATGAGTTTGTAGCCCTTAGCAGCAGCTATGAAGGCCAGCCCTATCCCTGTGTTTCCACTTGTAGGCTCCACAAGAACACTCTGCACATCCAATTGATCTAAATGAAAATCTAGCAGATGACCTGCAAGCAAGTTGGATGCACAAAGCACTTTGATAGCAAGAGGCAGCATTACATAAAACTCACACAATCATGGAAAAGAAAAGGATAGGAGACCATGGGAACTGTACCCTTCCTTTCTTCACATCTTCTCAAATACAGCTTTTCACTTGCAGATTGGAAGGAAATATGAACTAGTACTGCAATAGAGGTAACAAGAGGAAAACTTGATTCACATCAGCTGGTCTGTACTCCCTCACATACTGCCCCAGTGTTTCAGTCACTAAACAAAAGCTTGCCATTACCTTTCCAGGAATGATAGCACCCCTTGCCTCTGCATCTTCAATCATGCTCTTGCCAATCCTGCACTTTGGGTTGGCCTTCAAGGATCAGTCCTCACAACAAGATCCAATGCTTGTGAATTTGAAATGGAACGCATGCTGAACAGACCTATCTTTCAAGATTGCATCCAATGCATGTGCATTTGACATGGAACAGGTGAAGAACAGACCTATCTTTCACACTACAGCAGGGTTCCATGATCTCCAATTTGGCTGCAATGTTGGCCCCGGAGCCCTTCACAACAGAATTTAGGTACACCATTGGCGTCTTCCCTATCAACTGGTTTCCCTCCAACCAAACACACACCATCCACCCAGCATTATGTTTCTTTGTCATCAGACCCTAAACCTCTCTTTCTCCAAAATACCTGCTGCTGCTGAACAATAGTTCACCACCATGTCTGGCGATGCAATTCAAGTAGTAATAAGAAGCGTCTGCGGCCTCACAAGTATCACACGGAAAACATAAACATCGTCCTCCCCCCACTGCTTTCAAACACAGACTCTCCTCCCCTTTCGAAAATTGGATGTGCGCACCGCCATATCTCTAAAACAGTAAACCGCATTCAAAATTCCGACCTTTCCCTCCCGGAAACAGGGGGGAAAAAAACAAGAAAAACAGTTTCTCAAGAGAACTAAGATCAGAGTACACACACACCAAAAAAAAAAAAAAAAAAAAAACCTGGTCATACCTGTGTAACATCCTCCGCGATGTTGAGATGATATTCGACCTCCTTGTCGGTCTCGACCGAGACGGCCTGATTAACCACCGCTCTCTTCACATACTTCGCCATCTTTCCCGAAGGAGAAGAAGAAGAAGAAGAAGAAGAAGAGCTCGCTCTTCTGCTATGCCCTATCCAGCACGACGACGACGATGACGACTTCCACGCTGCTGCACATGAACTCAATTCACCTGCGACTGCCGTCGTCCTGGTCCTCACGGGCACTACTCCTGCATTCTTCGCCACATCCACATATATAGCGCTGCATTTTACAATGCTCGCCATTCGGAACTTGCAATACAACACAAAAACCGGCACCCAAACCCTCGCGCTGTCGCTGACTCGATTACGAGAGCGCCGGACATCCAGGGAGCGAGAGCGCCGTACATGCGAGAGAGATGGACACGCAAACAGACCAAAAGAGAGAGAGAGGGCGACATAGAGAGGGCCGCGCTCGAGGCAGATTCTGTCCATTTAGATTCTGTGCGTCAGCTTCTGTGGAAAAAAATACCACGTAAGTTTTTTTTTTTCAAACTGTCTTTTTTTGTTGGAATACGCATCCGTATAAAATGATTTTGAGGGCATATTATGCCACTTTTCAGGCTATTTTGTAATAATTGCAAAGAAAAAAAAAAACATTTTCACCCTGACCTGACCTGACCTGACCTGACCTTGTTATCATCATTATAAATTATAATGTCCCTTATCACTGTTCATAATGTCACGTAATCGTCAACTGTGTTTCTCAACTATCACATAACTTAAACATTAATTGTCAAATGTCCGAAATCGAATTCCGTATAAGAATGAACTTGTATTGTTGTTCAGAAGTGCATTTTGTTTTACGTACAAGAATTGAACTTGTAATAATCGTTCAGAATCGTCAACTGTCTTTCTCAACTATCATTAAAAAAAAAGAAAATTAACATAATTCTTGAATGTCCAAAATTGTTTCCGTATATGAATTGAACTTTGTATTGTTGTTCTTGTTCAGAATTTGTTTTTACGTACAAGAATGGAAAATTGTAATTTGTTGAGAATCGTGTTTTACGGTCAGATTCTGGGTGTGCCCGTCCGCCCTTGATGATGATGATGATGATGGCTTTGCAGAGTGCCACTACCCACAGGGCTCACCAGACCGGGCAAGCTTTGCAAAGTCATCATCGGGCTTTGCCCATTTTCTTTAAAATACATACTATTTACAAATATTTTATATTTACTCAAATATTTATATACAAATATTTCCACCATTCTATTATACAAATTTTAAAATATTTGTTTGGTGTCTTTTATTGGCCAAGGATATTATTGTGTTTAGATTCATTATAGGGTATATATATAGTAGCTTGGAGGGATTTTGGCCCCCCCTAGGTAATAATAATAATAATAATAATAATAATAGGTCTATTTTTTAAATGAGGATTTTTGAAAGATGATATTTTGGCTTGTGTTGAAACTTGAGATTATAGTTATATAAAAGAGTTATGATATCTTGAAGGATTTTAAATTTTTTTTCTTTTAAGAGGAATTTTTTATTTTTCAAAATTATTATTTTTTGTAATGGTGAAATATATTTGAGTTTCCAAATAATTCTTCTTTTGCCTTAAGATACTTAAATTTTTTAATGGAAATAAATGGCAAAGGCCACACCACCCCTTGTTTTTTGGGTTTCTTAGGGAGGGAAGTGCACCAGGAAATTGTGTACAGCAAATTTTTCTTTGTCTAGTTGGCAGTGGCATTCATGGGGGGGTAGTCAGAGACTCAAAAAGTGAACAGAATAGCCACTAAAGCACCATCCATTGGATGCCTTTAATGACTCAGCTGTGGATGAACCCAAACCAAGTGGCTGTTGGGTTTCACCTTGGTGACCTATAAGTAAAGATTATAGGTGGATTACTAAGTAACAAGATCCATTCTAAGTAGATTCATGGTTAACCATGGTTAAGGACTAATGAAATAAATGGGTCTTTTTAGTAGATTAGGTAGTCAAGTTAGAAATTGACCTAACCACTTGGTTTCCTTTTAACCCACCATTACATCCCTTAAGTGTGCTGGTGATCTTCTTCAAGCCCAACTAACTAACTACTCATGTTGTCAAGACATTTAAAAAAGACACTTTGGACTAGTGTTGGGGTAAAAGTCTATGGTTAAAATACCAATATGGTAATGGTACCCCCAAAAAAATTCCAAAAAACATTGTAATGTCAAAATGATATATACAAATATTGAATTACATTCTCAACTTTTACATTATCACTATGGTACTTGTATTTAACCAAATTTTATAAATTTCAAATATCGACCATGGCTATAAGAAGGACCGTGTACTTTAAATAATGGTATGCATATCGGTAGGGAAGAGATCATTACCTTTCAATATTGGACTTAATAAAATAGTGAGGAAACCAACCTTACCATTAAATAGTATTGAACAACCATATTGATAAATATTGTGAATTTTGTTATACATTACATTTTTTTCATTTTAACTTTGAAATCAATTAAGTGCTTCTTTTTTTTTTTAATTCCTTCAATTTTCTAATGTAACTTCATAAGCAATCATCCAAAACAAGATTTAGTTGACAATGCATTTGTAGAAAATTGCCCAAACTATCCCACCAAAAAAAAAAAAAAAAAAGATGAGAAATTGTCATAAAAATTTAAATGTTGTTAAAATCTAGCAAATTTTCCCTCTAAAAAAATGTTTAAAAACATTTGGCCAGTGTTTTTACAAATAGGGACTCAAGATAATTAACACAATGTCCCACCTTCATATCCAAATTTTTAATTTAATTCTATTTGGGCCTATACATAATGGCAAGTTTTTATGGGTTTGCAACTTTAAGATGGAGTAAATAGAGGCATAAATCTTGGTACAATTTAAATGCAAGACATGTAGGTCTATGATCTATCCAACATTCTTTTTTGAAAGAATTATATATTGGAGTGTTAATGGCAAACACCCCAAGAGGGATTTAGCAATAAATGGTGACTTTTCTTTTTTTTAAATAATTTTTATAGGTTGCCTAACTAAAGCATCTAGGAATAAATATCTAACAAAACTAAAAATATATACATCCTTTTGTGGTGAATATTTTTCAAAAAGTGGAAAATAATTAATTTTTTAAGTTACACAATATTCCAAAATTTTGCAAAAAAATGTTGACCGAATATGATTGTTTTAACCCAACATGAAACTAAATTTATGTGTATAAATTTATTTTTCTTTTTGTTTCATTTCAACAAAAAATGTGGTGAGGGCAAAAATGCAATAAAAGGAATTAGATAATGCATTGAATAGCAAAAACAAACAAAACAAATTATCATATATTTATTTATGTTTTGTCTTTGGAACCGAATGTAATCATGGCAAGTTTTGCTAAACAACTCAAATGAATTTTAGGATATTCATTAAATATTAAGTTAATCCAACTTTTAAGTTGAAATGTGAAGCTTATATTTGAACAAGTTGCAAAAGGACACACCTTCATCAAATAAAATTACCGAATATTGATTCCTTTTATTGCATTCGGACTAGATATTAATAAGTTTGCATCTACTAAAATGTCTTTGAAATCTAATTTTAAACAATGACTATTCAACTATTGTATAATTATACTATCCAACAATGGACATATTATTGCCAAGTGGTTGTATCATTGTTGATTATGCACAAACATGTGACATCATATTTTACAACATATTGTATTTGTGAATCTGGTTGCACATTTCCATGCCACACAAGTTGGATGTCATTTGGATGAAAATTTTCTTAAAAATTGTGGTTAAATGCAAGTATCATTTCAACTTCACACAACATAGTTCTTTTTATAACAAATGTATTATGTGATTTGTCCAAGGTGAGAATAGGGAAATATAGTCACAAAGGCATTGACAAGTAATTTAAAGTATTTGGAAAGCCTAATGACTAACATGCAAATTCCTTATATTGATTTACATTTTTTTTTACTACTACAATTAATGCATGTAAGGAAAAGACATGATTGTGCAGTAAGACTACTTGTAGTATTGGGATAGGAAAAAATAGTTTATTACTTCTCCGTGACAAATACATTTCAAGATGACACATATTCATGCAAACATTCTTTTAATTCAACAACTTGTGTCACCTTGACACAAAAATTGCTAAAACAACCTATGTTATACATGTTTTCACAACAAATAAAACTCCCCCCTCAGCATATAAATCTTTTGATCTCACTTCCTTGGAAAAAATAACCAAGACTTTAGAAACCTATAATTATTGGCCAACATTATAAGTTACAAAATCACATTATTTCCAATCATTAATCTCAAAAAGTCTAAATTAACACCCCATTTTCAATAAGAAATTTTAGCAACCCAGAAAAACAACATTTTGACTTAATTAGACAATGATCTAGTCACCTAAAATATGACATTGTGTGGACCTTGTGGTTTCCATTAAAATCTAATGATTAATTTCCATGCCTTACTTTTTAGAAAAAAACGATTCCATCGCATTTGCAAAAGGCAAGGGACCTAAAAAACGAAAAACCAAACAATAGGTACAACCACTAAGATAAAATACAAGGTAGCTAAAAATGTCCCAAGTAGGTTTTTAAAATGGGTTTAAAACCTCTCCTTTTTACTTTGCTTGTCCTTCAAAGCCAAATTTTCAACTTGTGTAAGTTTGTAATTCATTTTTTCCACCAACCCAACTTACATTATGCATAACCATTATGATGGTTGGAAAATTCAAATCCATTTCGAGGAAAGATGGAACATGTCATTAACCTTCTTAAAAGGTTACAATTGTATCAACCATCAATATTATTCAAGATTATTTCAAAATCACATTTGTAGCATTTGGAACAATCATCGTAAACTTAACAAAAGACAACATGTTCAACACTAATCACCAAAAATTGACATTGTAAATCATTTTGAAGGGAGTTATGAATCATTAAGTTTGTCATTGTTATTTCAAAGTTGTTGGAAGTTCCAAAAAACAATAAAAGAGCAAGCAAAAACAAATGTTTAAAACCAATCCTAAAAAAATTGGTTATTAATCATGCATTTCAAATTATAAGGTGGAAATCATTACAAGGAAATGTGAGAATAATTCACTAGCCCAATCCACTATGGGGCCTTAAAAATGAACAAGGATCATCACACCCTTGTGTCAATTCACCTTGATTGAAACTTAAGTCACTATATGGTTATCATGTCCATTTTTAATTAGAATAATTCACTAAGGTTGATTTTTTATATTATTGAAATCTAATATACATATTAACATATTATGCAAAGGTTTTTATGTTCAAATTCGTTAAATAGGTCCACTAATGAGGATCCCCAACGTTAATTAACAATAAATAACAACTTTTCTAGGTGGGAATTGAGATTTTTTTCACAATCCCACTTTGTATTGGCAACCTCCATGAATGGAAAGTTTAAATGTGATGATTCTTAACAATTTTCTTTCAAACTATGGAAAATTGTGTAAAACAATTCCCCAAAATTCCTTTGTAAAATTTGTAGCATCCTTTTTTTTATCACCAAGTGGCAAAAATTTGCCCAAAACAAACTTTAATACTATGCATTAATAGATTGTGTTAATTATATTTGTATAAAAAGAATAAAGTTGTATGTATTAAATGAAAATATTGTAAATAAATTTAATTACTTAATTTAATAACTAACATAGTATAATTTAATATACAAATAAAATAATACAATATTACTTCTTCACATAACATAATAATGATTTTGTAATGTACTATTCAAAAATCCAATAAATTATATTAATAAAATGTAATAAAAATTTCAAAATTTCAAATATTTACATTTCATTCATATTGCCCATAAATTGTCTATCACAAATATACTTAAACTTCTTAAAGCTCAATTTGATCAATTCATTTACAAATCATGTCACAAAAGGTTTTATTTATGGGGGAAGAATTTTTTTGAGTTATTATTAAACATTGAAATTGAATTTTTTTGCCTTCAAATTGTTGAAATTTTCATGTCTTTTTATTATACATGTCTACAATGTTGAAAAACTTGAAGCATAAATTTTCATTTGTTTCATTTGAGCAAAGTATGACAAAGAAACTAAATTTTAAAGTTTGGATTTGTAAAATGATTAGTACAAATGTGATATATAAAACCTTTGATTCTATAATTTTTCACAATTTCATGTTGTAATTTCTTGGCAAAAGCATTGCTAGGGTGTTTCTTTAGAAACCAAGCTTCAAACCTTACTATCAACAAATGTATACATGTTCTATAATTTTAAATATTATGAATAACTATTAATTATAACATTGAAATATAATATAATTAGAACATCACCTAATTCCATTGTTAGGAGTAAATTTCTTATTTGAAAAAATGTTAGTTAAATCACTATGTTTGTAACATCATGTCCCCATTCACTATGGGGCATATTGAATTCATTAAATTTTTAACCTCATGAATTTGTCCCAATTTCACACAAATGTTAATGAAATTCCCAATGGACTAGGCTACATTCCCTATTACTAAATGTTAACTATTAAAGACATTAAAGTGAATTCAAAAGTTGTGAACATGGTTAGACAAATGAGGAACTATTAAAAATTCACAATGAAATATTTCAATAACACACAAATTGTTGATCACTTTATATTTAACTAAAAAACAAACACAAAATCAATCATTTCCAAACCTTAACATCACAAAATTAAAATTAAATTCACATTTTCAATCAAAATCACCACCACATTAGATTGGTTTTACAAAAAACACATTTGCAAACAATGACATGATTGATGACAACTTGGCCACCTACAATATCATTGTTATCCCAAACTAAGTACATCATCATTTAAAAACACTCAAAGTGCCATCAACAATTCCAACGATTGAGGCAATCTTGAAAGACCTAGAAATAAACATTATGCTCAACTTCAATCACTAAAAATAAACATCACAAGTCGTCTTGAAAGCAATTATGCTCTTTTGAAAATTTCAAGAATTCAAAAAAAGAATCGCTTCAAACAACCAAAAACAATTGTAAAAAGACAATGAAACATGGGAGCAAAAATGATCACTCACTTGGGAAAAACTAATTCTTGTAGAGACATAGAGCTTCAAGGTGGAAACGGTAAGTATTAATGCACCACTCATGGTTTTTGGGATTGCATAAGTTATGACTATTTAGTCATTTATGCTTCAAATGATTGCATGACTATGTGTAGTAAAGTCAAACATGTTTTTATCATAAATTGTTTGCATGGTTGTTGTGTTATATTATACTATTATATATAAATATGCTAAAAAAAAATCTCCCTAAAAATAGGGGTTTAATAGTGCTTAAAAACATTGATTACAATGTTTAATAAATTTTTTTTAGTATTCTATCTTTATTAAATTGATTCCAAATCATACCACATGTTTTCATATGTTAAAAACCTTGTCATGTAAACACATTAAAGATTTGCAACAAATTTTGTACAATTTTTGACACTACTACATGAAAAACCAAGCATTAGTTATGTGAAACATGGTCGTTATTGGTTTGCATACGCCTTCATAATCACAAATGCCATTAATGATTATATGTTTTCCATGATTACAATCATTGTGTATGTGGTAAAACATACATAGTCTAGCTACCTATACCCACCTACTAGCTTATTTAACTACCTACCTACTAAACCTAGCCTAGCTTAAACAACCTAGGCTAGTAGGCAACCTAAATTAAATTATAAGCCTAACATAGGTTAAAAGAGTTAGGCTCACAAAAAAATTTAGCCTAAGCAACCTAGGCCTAAGCTATAAACTATGTAGCCTGCCTATATACTCCCTACCTAGTTTAGGCAACCTAGGTTATAATTTATTTAACTGTCTTCAATCCAATATAGCCAAGTATAGTTTAGCCAAGTTTAATCTAAATAACCTAGTTAGCCAATTATAGTTTAATATAACCAATTATAGCCTAGTTTAACCAAATATAGTTTAGCATAACCAAGTTTAACCTAATATAGCCACGTATAGCCAAGTACATCCTAATTTAGCTAAGTATATTGAAGTTTAACATACTTTTGTCAAGTTTAACTTAGTATAGCCTAACTAGTATAACCTAGTTTAACCTAGGTTAAACCTAAATAACCCGCTTCAAAGTCCCAAACCTCAGAGAGTTGAAGGTGCCATGAGTACCAAATTGCAGCTGTGCTTGGACACTCATGGTGTCACAATATTGAGTTGCAACTAATTATCAGCGTCCAGGCAGAACTGTCATAATCTTCTCAATTCAATGAAGATCAATTTACAGGTCAATCTCACAAAGTGTGAAGTGTCTGTTTCCTATGCTGCATTACAGAAATGTATATATACACTTTTTAGTGAGTTGCAAGTTCACAATTTGCAATTGCATCTTTTGAAAGCTTGAATTACATTTGCCGTTCAATTTGAGCATACATCTCATTCCTCCAGTTGCCAACTGCAGGATGGCACAGTGCACAGAAGATAAAGACCTTCCAAAAATGCAATTAGAATCCTTCTGACAATCCCCCATGGCCCTTTACCTGCTGCCCACCGATCTGATGTTGCACACCTTAGTCTCATATAATGTCCATGCCCATGTACAAATTCCATGTATCCTGATGTTCCTGTGGCCATCCTCTTGTCCCAATGGCTATTGTGGCATCATCAAAACCATCCTGGATATAGATGGACAGGTGAAGCCATTTGGGCATGTTTTACTGTGCGGTGTCAGGTTGTCAGGGAGCCAAGAAAGGGCCTGTGGAACCATCCAATAGCACAGTTAGCAAATTTTGAAGGTTCTATTCCTGTAACGCACTGTGCCATGCAAGTTCCTTCATTTTCATCCAGCCACATTTCATGTCCCACTCATAGCTTAGGTGTTCCAAGTTCTTTGTCAATGCCATGGACACCAGATCCAACATCAAATGATGCCAATAAAATGAATTGACATCACACTGTGCAATAAAAATGAATTGACATCATAGCAAAGGTTGCTCGCATGTTATAGCTTTACTGTTAATTTGTGCAAAGAATTTATGGAGCTTGGAAATACTTGAGCTTGTTCTCCTTGGAGTTGGAAAGCTCTCTATATTTGCAGTGAGATAGTTTTAGGATCTTGCCTGACACCTATTCTGTGGGTAATATTACTTACAGATGCTCTCAAGATGATGCTACGATTGATTGGTCACTGTCTTTCCAAAACAAAAAACCTCCACAAACTATCTGCCACTCATGACAGGCACAAGGCTCACAGTACAGTTGACCAACTCAAGATGACTACACAAGGTGATTTTGTTAGTGGCTACTCCTGTGTGACTTAAAGCACAACCCTTTGCCCTTGACATGCATCTCAAACCATGAGAGGTACACACCTCTTTGAAGGTTTTCCTGATTGCTTAGTATCAATCCCTTCTCAATAGTAATCTTACAAGCAACAGAAATCCAATGAGTAATAATCACTAATAGATGACATAAAAATCCAAGACCTCAACCCCAATTTCATTCAGAATTAGAAAGTGCATTTACCTTCAAATAACACAACTCATTGCATGTGCCACACCCACTTCAATCAGAGATTCAATTTGATCCTCTCTGACCATGTCGGCAGATCAGAGTAGATTCGGTCTCCACCAATCTCATCACCTGACTGTCCTGAAGCAACCCTCAATATGTCTTCTATCAAAGCAAAATTTCCCATGATGTCAACATGGCTCCCACTCTGTGTTCCCCTTCCCTCGAGGAGATTTGTGGGTGGTGCATGGTTGTATTCCCGCACATAGCTTGAACTGCTGGCAGGATTGAACCGAGTCTTGCCCTTCCAAGGTTTGTAGCACATGAACCCAGCACTCAATGCTGGAACTGTTTCATCGCCATCAACAAATTGGACACCTCCCTTAAGACAGCCCTCTGAATCTCCATCAGCAGACGAATCGATGCGGAATGGAATGTTGCAAGCATCAGTGGAAGGTGATACTTTGTATATATAAGATCTCTCTGTCAGGATCCCAACGCCATATAGGCAAAAAACTTCCATCTCTGGTGCATTTGGGAGTCTGCATCATATAATGAGCACATCCAAGACACCAACAGGTTCACGGAACTGGCATCAACTGTAATTTTGTGCATAAGCTACACCCCGACTTCCTTATTTGGCATCAGATAGGTAAAAGGTGGTGTCTAAAAGTAACAACATAGTGGAGGACAAGGAACAGATAAGAGAGTGAACTCACAATGTCTCAAGAGGATTTGACCAGTGCCGAAAATGCTGGTATTTTGGATCATCAAGATCGTCTGCTAGACCGAATCCCCAATTCTCCTCACCACGTACCATAAGTTTTGGGGCCACTCTTTCCATAAGACCCACTAAGTCATCAGCACAGTAGACATCATGATTTGCTACATCTTCCACATCATCCCAGCTCAACTCATGATACTCTGTCCAGACATCACCACAGGATGCATTCAAGTGAAGTTCGCCATTCCTTGATCCCATCTACACAATCACAAAGTATTGGAACTCAGGTGATTTGATCAGGAAGACAGAGTGTGAAAGGAACACAATTTTGTAGGGATTTGGCCATAGAACTTACACACAATGGAAAAAGGAGTTGATATACAGAGAGAGGAACAAAGAATGAAGGAAAGAGATATACATATGAGAGAAAGTCCCTGTCATGGTGAACTGTAATGTATAATCACCATTACACTAGTTCTATACATAGATTTTGCATACCTTGGGAGACCCCTTCCTTTTCTCAAGAATGGCAGAGTAGGCTAGCACTGCTGCCTCTTTTCCAAAAGCCACCATCCGCCCATAGTGTGCAAAAGGCTTTCCATGTGGCCCTATGTCTACCGCCGATTCTTGTTTGATCTCTGTAGACACCTGGTGATCATCAGGTGCAAACTTGCTCTTCATGCAAGCATAACCCTCCTCTGGTGACCAGTTGGCATCCCCCCATATAGTATTGCCACCCTTTGGCATCATTGACATGCATGCATCCCATGTACGTGTAACCCGCATCAGGTGCTCTAATGTCTGGAGGCCAAAACGGTGATTACCAAGCACACCAGGTGCAATTGCCCTGCAACATTGTGGAGCACCAGGGGATGCAGGTTTTTCAGAAAAATACCATCTGCACTGTCACTGAGTCCAAACCCCGACAAGAAGGCCATGTGGCCAATTGACTTTGACCTACATCTCTTAACAAATTCAACAGCATTGGGAGTCTGAATCCTTGTTCACCTGGCAACAGCAATGTCTTTGGCTTCAGCAGAGAAAAGTCCCGCAAATGCTTTTGGCACACCCAGCAAAGGTCCAGCAATGTTCATGGTTGCTTTGATATGGCATGCACACCAGTCTGGACCACCTCCACCCCCGATTGGCACAGGAGCTTCAACCCACTTGAGGAAATGTAAGAAGTAGAGAGATCCCATAGAGTGAGGGATTACGACCACTTTGTTGCCTGCACTAGTTTGTACCATTGTCTCAATGGTGCTCTTCAATCTGCTCAAAGATTTGTCACGTACCTGGTAGGTGAATAAGAATAGGAGGTCAAAACTGCAAAACCTCAAACTGATGTAAACCCAAAATCTAGTACAGGCAGTAAGTGCAAATCTTTCAAGGGAAAACAGAGCATCCCATGAAACCTCACCTCAGTGTTTTGAAAAGTGAGTCGCCAATCATAAGCTGCCATGTGCATATTTTTTTCTTCATACCCAATCTGTGCTAGATTCTGAATCAAGACTGCCCACACAAAGTAGCCAGGTGCAAAGTAATCTGCTGCCACCAAGCCGGAGACAGGTCTAACCCTTATTCCATCTGGATCTAGCCCAGTCTCATTGTTTAATGACATATGCTCCATCCAGCATTTAGGCCTTCAATACCAGATTCCCATCCAACGTCAACTCTAAATCCTCCCTCCTCACCAACACTAATTCACTTCTTATCTCAAATCTGGTACCAGGATATCCTGCCCCTCCTAAAAAATATTCAGAAACCCTACACACACATCATCACAAAAAAACCAGATCTGCAACATACTGTACTCAAAAAAAAGCTCTCTGAACGCACCATTTTGACAAAACTTGAAGCTGTCTTACTGCAACAATTGAGCTGCAAATTTGGAAAGGTGGTCATAACCTTAAGGGTTTCAGGAGAGCATGAGGACTCAATTATGGCACAAGGGTTTTAGGAGAGCATGAGGACTCAATTAGGGCACAAGGGTTTTAGGAGAACATGAAAACTGAATTAGGGCACAAGGGTTTTAGGAGAGCATGAGGACTCAATTAGGGCACAGGGGTTTTAGGAGAGCATGAGGACTCAATTAGGGCACCAGGGTTTTAGGAGAGCATGAGGACTCAATTAGGGCACAAGGGTTTCAGGAGAGCATAAGGACTCAATTAGGGCACAAGGGTTTTAGGAGAGCATAAGGACTCAATTAGGGCACAAGGGGTTTAGGAGGAGAAGAGCTTGGGGTTTTGGGGTTTTGTGTTTTGAAGTGCTCATGTTGTTGTGTGTGTTGCAGTGGTAGTAGAGTACTTACTGACCTTCTGTAGATTTCACCGAATGTTCCGCCCCACAAACGTTTCCTGAAGAGACCGTCAGCACAAGGTTTGCCTTCCCAGAGCTCCAAACCTCCTGTGACAATTCCAGGAACAAAAACAACCGGGTGCTTGGCGAAAAGCCCTTCCTTCCTCAATTTCACACCAGGTGGATCAGGAAGTGGACCTGTAAACATCCTCTCCATCACAAACTGTGGTAATGCACTGGGCATAGCGTTAAATAGTAACGTTAAGAACCACCAGATGACACAAACGTAACCAATAAACCAGCAACACACATCTAGGCACCCCCATCTTCTTGCACCCTTTTTCTTCTTCTTCTCCTTCTTCTTCTGCAGTAGGTTATCCTTCTGTGGCTCATGCTGCGACTTGCTGCTATCATCTGTGTCGGATTCCTTAAGTTTGCAGGCTGGACCGTGGTCTAATATATATTCACTTATCGTCTTCGCTTCTTCTTCTTCTTCTTCTTTGTCTTCTACTTGTTTACTCACTCTCCTTCGGATCATCTCTCTCTCTCAAAACTATTGTCCACTCTTCTCTACAGCTGATCCCAAATCCCAACTCTAGCTCCAAAAGGAAGAAACACACGAGTCCCCCTCAACCTCAAGCTGACACGGATGCTGCAGCAGCAGCAGCAGAAACAACAGATCAGTACTGACCTCCTCCTCAGCTCAAAATTCCAATCCACATGCAAACCATGCTCTTAGGACTAGGCCTAGATCTTTTGCAAGTCCATGAGTTTGCCAACCTTCCTCAAAGGCGAGGCCATTCCTTCTCTCGGCAGCTCCGAGTAGCTACTCCCTAGTCCCTACACAATGAAGCAGCACCCACCAGCGCACTGTGAAGGATGGATGATGGTAAGTGGTCTAGGAAACAGTTTTCTGTTGAGTTCCAGTGCCCTAGTTAACCATGGTGGTTACCTCAGTTGCTTTTGTTTTAAACTACTTCTTTGCTAACAACTCACAAGCTAGGTTGGTAGGTTGCCCTTTAATATAAACAATGGTATGTATAAGAACCTACTTGTTGGGTATGTTTTAAAGTATATACTTGAGTTGTTTCTAGAACCGAAGGTTTTTTTTTGTGTGTGGTTTTTCTAGTACCTGGGTTTGAAAACATACTAGGCAAGGTTTACTCAAATTCAATACTCCGATGAGACCAATGCTTAGCATACAAAATTGAAGTTGGGAGGGGTAAGTATAACGGTTAGTAGGGTAGGGCATCAGGTAGGGCATCTCTTCTTTCTACTTTAAAAGAGATCATGGTCCATGGAGTTTGTAGCTGAGACATTGATAGATGGAGATGGAACAACTTTTCAAAAATCAACATTAGTATTGTAGTGGGGGATTTTTAGGGTAAGTGTCGATATTTCTCTTTTTTGTCATTTATGTGAAGATTGATTGCACATTTATTATGGATTGTGCAAATGTATTTTGTGGAATTTTTGAAATCTCAACATTTTAATACCCTACCTTTATAGATATACCTTAGTATGTCAAGTTGATTTTTGATATATGCATGCTAATGATCAAGTTATCTAAGATTTAAGAATACTTGTACCATGAAAATATTGTACCTTGGAACAATTTCTCCTACCTAGGGCCCTACCCCTTTAACCACATAAGACCCTTGGACATATGTATATATTAGTCTAGTATGTGGAAAATGACATACCAATACAACACCAGTAGAAACCAATGTTATGCATGTATATGGTTTAGGACCTACACTTTGTGTATTGCAAGGTGAGAGGTGTGGGTGTAAAATCATGTAAATAAATTTTGAATGTGTAAAAAGTGTGCAAATGTAAGTGTAAAATAATTACACTTACACTTTTTTTACATGTTGCATAAACAAGTGGAAGTGTAAAAACAATGTAAATGAACATTTTACATGTTGTGTAAATAAAAGGTAAATTTTAAAAAGTCGAAAAAATGCATCACACAAGATGCCACAAGATGCAAACTTCAATTTCATTCACATGAAGGGCTATGAACATGCATTTCCAATGTCCATTAGCTATTAGAAAATGTTAATAAGGACATAAATGTCAAAGTTCAAGCAAAAGTAAATAGGTAGCAAGTGCATCATGAACAAGACAACACCAAAATCACAGATACATGTCCCAATCTTGGATGCAATCCTCTACATGACCCTAATTTTCACGAAAAAACTCAAAATCTATGACATCTAGGATATCTTCTTTAACTTCACCAAACCCATACAAGTCTACAAGTCCTATCCTATCCTCAAAATTAGTAATGGAATCATCATGCCAATTATTGATCAAAAGAATTATTAAATCCAAGTTTTTCCCAACAAGCCAACATTGACAAAGACCAATGAAAATCCCTGAAATAGAAAAAACTCTTTCCATCTTGATTTGACTCCCAAGAATACCTACAATTGCTCTAACTAAATGTGTAATCATAAGGAATTGCCCTTCATGTTTTGACCACAAAAAGAGGGGTCTTTTGTTCTTTCCAAAGGGATATCAAATGTGTGGAAACATGACAACTCATGTTGAACTTGCACTTCCAAATAAAATGAGGGAAAAAATTAGTTATTGAAATGTGTCAAGTTTATTTATAAATTACAAATAATGAATCAAGTGTCTTGTAATGTTCTACATATGATCAAAGAAAACATTTAGTTGTTCCAAGTCAAGTCTCCTCCTCAAATACTCCCACTCCAAAAATAACATTAGTATGTTTTGCAATTTTGTGCACAACACTTGAAGATGCATTCAACTACCCATGGATTTTTGGTACAAAGTCTTTAGGTCAAGATTAGAAATTGGGTGTCATATGCAACAAGAATTTCAATTGTTAAAGTGTGGCCAACATAATACACCACCAAATTCAAGTTTTTATACTAAGGATCTAACATCAAAATAAACATATTGTGGGTTTTAAACAATTTGAAAGAATAATGAAATCCAAGAAAGGCTTCAATATAATAATTATTTATAGTCACACCAAGCTGCTTCACTTTCATGTGCATATCCATGTCTTTTGCAACATCAACCTTTGCTTGCAAATCCAATCTATCTTTAGAAAGCTGAACATGCAACCTAATTGTTGTGGCAAGACCATCTGATACTAGTCAATATCCGCAATGCTAGTTAAGTACACACACAAACACAATAAGAAACAATGCATCACAAATTGCCCCAACAATTATCCAAGTTTGTGCAAAAAAGATCGTGTTGGCTAAAGCTTCTATCTAGTGACTATAACACATGATGAAAATAGTTCAATAAGTTAGGCATTGCTCAAACATGGCAACTTTAGATATTACAAAAATATTGATACCAAGTTAATTGCATAATAATTGTAAGCAATGTAACCAAGAGAACCAAATTTTAATTACACGTTAATTACTTTTTTTGCTCAAAACATTGATACAAAATTTGGAATTTAGGATGCCAAATTGACCATAAAACATGACAGTAAGGAAACTAACCAACAATCATGAACGATTGTAAGATCACAAACTCAACAACTTAAAAAATAGAATTTTAGAAAGGTTGTTGAATAAAAAAACTACCATATATTACGAAGGGGAGGGCAATTTTCAAGATTGAAATGGGGAAAACAACCATGTCTTCCAACAAGAAATTAGAAAAATGAGCAAAAATATAAACTAATTAAAATTTCCAATTATTCATGGAAAAGGTAGGAAGGTAAACTACCTTCTAGCACCCAAGCCTTTGTACCTTTGAAAGTTGATGTTCCAATAATCCAATAAGCCAATGCCATCCACCTTGCTGCCCTAGTAGTGAGTTGTTACCTTCCACCAAATTGCTTGCAAACTACTTGTACCGTCCTCTATTACCACCTTCCACCAAACTTGCATATTCTAGAAAGCTAATTTTATATGTAAATTAACTGAGTAGAATAAATAAATATGAGAAGTACAAATTTATTTTGGGTGAAAGCACACTATAGGGGGTCCGCTTTAAGCAAGAAAATGTAGTCTTATTTTTATACATTTTTTATTATTTTGGGGGAAATTTTTCTTTGATTTCATCTATCATTTTAATAAACATGTAAATTTGATTATAATACAAAGGCCTCCAACATAATTTCTATTATCTTTCAAATGAAAGTAAATTCTTAACAAAAATCTTTTTCAACATAATTATGTTTGTTTAAATGAAAAACCTCATGTCCAAATGTTATTTTTACACATTGATTTCAGCCAATATTGTGGATAAGCTAAACCTAAAACATCCATCACATCATATGCAAGAAACCATCTCTCAAACTTTTCAATAACCTTAGTTGTTGTTTTAGAATATTGCTTTTGAACAGCATCAACAATTTATTGGAATGCAACTTGGGTCACAAGCACATAAAACACCATTTGAGGACAATGATATCATGATGAAGTGCAACAATTTGGAAGTTCAAGTCCTCCAAACTTGTGTTTAGAATAGGTGCCGATTCATGCACCACTACATTTAACATTATATTCAACAAGTTCCAATACCCATGGAACACATCATTTATATTTAAGTAGTAGGGAGGTCATTATACCAATAATAGAAATATGTTTGGCACAATTTCATAAAAAGAAAAAGATCACACATAAAACACAACCGATATTGGGATAATTTGATTAGTTCATTTAGCCCGTCAAACATTAGCAATATATGACAAAATATTTTATCAAGTGTTGGAATTATTTGAGTCATCATATTGGGACATGTATTAATTTTTCACAAATGTATGCTTTAATCGTTTTATATTAATCAAATAATGTAATTTATTTTGACAATTTTGCATTATTTGACAATCGAACTACCTTATTTTGAGCATAATTTATGAAAATCTCTTTTAATATTAGCTTGGTGGAAGTTGAATGTCACATAGTTTTGAAAAATAATATTGTGACACAATATGTTTTGGCCACTATAATGTGTTTTCACTATTACATCAAATTATAATAGTATATTATCGTACTAGAGGGAAAATAAAGCAAGGAAAAATAAAATACAATGCAACCACATGATACACACAAGTTCTATAATCTTTCCACATGCATCAAAATTCCTTCATACCACATTCCTTTCCTCCATTCCTCCAAAGTCTTCCATGCAAGAAAGAATGATAGGAAATCCATCTCCAAACCCCCATTTCATAAGACCACATAAGGCTCACATTTCTACACCAAAATAGGCTCCCTTATCTTAATCCATTCACAAATCTCTCTTAATGATTAACAAACAAATATCAATCACCCATCTCTATGGGCCAATTAATCTTAATAACTTCATGTTCATAAGATTAATTAGTTTAGGTGGAATTTCTACCCCTTAACATTTTATATTTAAGTATCATGGTTACAAGTTACAATTCAATCATTTTGTTTTGTATTCTAGGGACAAAAGGTAAGTGACCCAATTGATATTAAACCTTGTGTGAAAGGTGGTATCCACTGAATATAAAGAAACAAATCTAGATTCTTTGTTCCAAGAAAACACATTGAAGGACTGATTTTAAGATGCTTCGAAAAAGTGTAAAACCAGGACATATAATGAAAAGGGGTTTAAAAGAGTTGTATTGCAAAATGACTATGTCTTTGCACAATTAAAAACAACATATGGACACACCACCTAAAATGTTATCAAAAAATAATAGAATGTCATTGATGGTACATGTACCCCACCATTCACAATAGTTAAGCCCCCTACTTTTCCTTCCCTATAAAACTTAGTAGAAGAAACAACACATATTCTAGCATTTACTCAACATCTACTCCATTGTTTAACTTTGGGAAGGTTGGCACAAAGGTGGAGGTTTTGCAGTCACAATGAATCAACATTGTTAGCATGGAATGTGAAATGACATTCAACAACGATGATTAAAAAGTTCTAATCAAAGCAAATATGGAGGTTAACATAGAAAAAAGGAGGAGTTTAAGCTAAGAAATCTAAAAGGATCTAGATACCTTGGAATTTTGATAGATGTAGAATTTAAAGTAAAAGTTAGGGAAGCATTAGACCTACAATTAGAAGTCCCCATCCCAACTGTAGTTAATTAGGTCATCAATTGGGTTGTTAATGACTTCGTATGTGAAGTTGAAGTGACATTTATGTAGGAAGTTTGTTAAAATAACTACAACTTCAAACAAGTGACTATATTTATCCTTTTGTGGAATCAAAATTCTTCATGAATTTTTTCCATTTCCACTTCAACCCCACAATTCCCCACTCCATTTGCATTTTACGCCCTACATCCATTTTGTTGTATGTTTGCACTACGTCTAAGTCATGCTCAAGGATAAATTCATGGCTCTTCAATCATCACATCACACATCACAAACATGGGTGAAAGCACATTACAAGGGGGTCAACTTGGGCAATTTCATGATGTGCATAAAATATACACATGCAAAATGTCACATTTAATTTTGGGTTTCACTTTGGTGTTTATGCTTGATATTTTTATTTTCACAAAATTAATGTTATCTAAAATTATTTGAAAAAAAATCAATTAAAAGATTAAATTCCAAGAATATATTTATGGTATATACAATAATAATAAAACTTGTTTGTTTCTTTGGATCACGTTAGGTTTGGTTTGAATTAGTCAACCAAAACATATTTGAAATGAAATTTTTTAAAATGATGCACCTCACATATCTTGTCATCTTCCATTTGAAAATGATCATTTGTCAAAATGTCAATCTACCACATACATAAACATTGTCCTAAAACACACCAATTTGTGATATGATAATTATCAAACTCTTCACATGGATCACAAATTTATTTCAAACATATGGAATTGCAATGTTTAGTAGATACTACAAATTTCATTAAAACTAAAAATCATTTCAATTTTTTTTTGTATATTTGCATTTTTAGTATGTTCTAAAAACAAAATTGGCACAAATATATATTAACATCACATTATCTGAAATAATAAAGTGTAGTTTCTTTGGCATTTGACTTTATTGGGTTTTGACCTACCATAATATGCAAAAACATTGTGAAAATCCTTCATAATAATGACATGGTTGAAGTTTAGACACAAGACTCTTGAAAACAATACCATGTGACAACAATCTTGGCCCCCCTAGTGTGCTTTGACCCACATTTCCTCGCCCATATAACATGGATCTTCCAATACATATTCAAAATATTCCTATGTATCTATAAAAAATTGATGTTAAATTTTGTACTTGTTGATTTGCATAGGATGTTCACATCATGTGAAAGGAACTAGGATGCCCACTATCCACATAAATGAACAAGCCACAATGGTTAACAATCACCATGTTGTCCATACAATACATTTTCTTGTGCCCATTCAACCATGACTTATGATGGTTGTTCCAAAGCTTATGAATTTCAATAATAATCTCACAATGAATTTGATATAACCTTGGAATTTAAGATATGTTATGCATGCATAAACCGGTATTAAATAATATGCCATTGAATTTTTTTGCATATTACCTTCCAAATGCAAAATGTAATAAAAACTACATCATCGCAATTTACATTCTTGCTCTAGTTCCACATGAATGTGTTATACATGACAATGTTGTCATGTTCAAAAACAAGATGAACTACGATAGATGATATTATGCCATCAACTCAAGTGGCTGCTTTGTCACAATGTGAGCTTCACTAGTGGATCTCTCATGGGTTTGGATGGTGGGGACCACTAATGTAGTTAGTTCATCAAAATTTAGCAAATTAAAGTTTGTTAAAGTCTTGAATAAACTTGGAGTTGTCCACATTGTGCCAAACACATCCCAAACCCCCACATAATGTCGTTGATTGCCAAACATTAAGGATTAATTCATTTGCATGAAACAATGCCAATGTGTTAGTGCCGATAACCGTAACCTAAACATGATCTAATGTTGCTTACGTGTCTTTTGAAACATCTCCCCATCACTATTTGATGAAGAAATATATGAATCGCCCATGTTTAAAGAGGCATGACTTGAAGAAAAAAACCATGGAGCATAAGATGAAACCCTAAAGCAATCCTTAAAAAAATATTTTAAAAAAAAATGATAAAACCTAGCAATAAAAAAAAATCAAATTAAAAAAATAGCTAGGAAGACAAAAAGAAGAAGAGAAACCCACTTGAAAAATAAAATAAAGTGAATCAACAATTGGAAAAAAGAAATGAGAAGGCAAGAATAAACAAAAAACACTAAAAATTCAAGAAGAATAAAAAAAATCAAATTTTGTTTAACATAACTCCCAATTGAAATCTCAAAAAACTACCATAAGTGAAAATAGTAAAATATGAATACCTTTAAGCAAAATAAAAGGACAAAGTTAAAAGAGCTCAAGTGAATGAGAAAGAGCAAAATGAATTCAATGAATTGAAAATGCAAAAAAAATTAGAAATGGAAAAGTCATGTAGAAGAGATGTTAAAAACCATCCTATGTAATCCATATTGCAAACCCTAAAATAACCTTGTAATGAAAATCCAAAAAATTGCCCAAAAATGCAAGCCTTAAAAGATCTTTCAAGTGGTGCCATCAAAAAAAAATCATGCCCAAAAAAGTTTCAAAAAAACCTTTCAAATGATGCCCCCAAAAAATAAAATTGGGCAAGATTTTTCAAAGTATTCAAGTGATGCCCTCAAAAACAAATGTCAAAAAATGTTAGTTCACCCCCCATTTTCATCATGGGTCCCTAGGATTTCATCCCCTGACTTTTGGACTTTATAGATAATCAATAATAGGGCATGAAACTAGAACAAATAATGAAATTGGGTATGGGAATAGGAGGGACAATATGAATAACTTTATTGTGGGCAAATAATTTTAAAAATAATTAACATTTATTAGGAAAACAATTATTGCCAAAATGGTACAAGTATTAAGGCAATGATATTGTCCCAAATGCATGTATTGCTAGAGCTCCTATAACAACCCATAAAGTAGGGCCATAGTGAACTAACACCCATTAGTGCGCCATCTATTGAATGCCCGTTATTACTCATTATGAATGAACTTCAATTGAGTTAATATTTGGTTTCAACTTGTTAACCAATTTTGTTATGAAATAGATTTCATATATAGGTAGATATAGGTAGAAAAATAAGTAATTATTAAAGAGGTAGATGGTTGATATATAAGTTAGGTTTATTTTTACCATTTTTGTGCGAGTAAACGTAAATAGCCATATATACTGTAGTATGTAAGTGGCGTATAAGTGTAAATCATTTACATTTACATGCAATATTAAAAAATTCATACAAATTTACATTTACTTGTCACATGGGTATATAGATTTATTATACACTTAAACAACAATGTAAATATTTTTTTACCATGCAAAAGTTGTGTATATACATATTAAGGTTACAGTTCCTCTTTTAGGGTTTATAGTTTGTAGTCATTTAGGTTAGTGTTTGTAGTTGTTTATGTTAATGTAATGTGTAATCTCTCTACAAAATTAGGAGTTGAAAGCTTGAACTCTAATGGCATTTTGCACTTAGTTTCACCTACTCGTTGTTTGTTTTGAAACATGTTTTTTCATATTTCAATTTACGAACACTGCTCACACCTCAAATTTACTCCCCCTTGGTCACTTTGCCCCCTTTCTTTTTTATGGTGTGCATATGTATTGTGTACTATGTACCAAAGTTGTTTTGATCCCTTTTTATTCTTTTTATGTTTGTGAAAAAGGGAGGTGGGTGTAGGTTGGTTGAGGTAGGAATGCCATCACCATCACTTCTTCAAGTTTGGCTCTAGGTGAGCAAGAGGGTTCACTCTCACTTTCTAGTGTTGGCAAACTAAAATAGGCCAAGAAAAATAGTCCACCCAAATCTAATGTAATTTAATAAAATAGTTTAAAAATATGAACATAAAAAAAATCAAAATAAAAAATGTCTATAAATTGAAATATGAAAAAGCATGTCAATGCATTTAGTTTATGGTAAGTTACATATAAATTTTGAACAACTTTGGTATCATAAAAGTAAATCAAAAGTACATTTGAAAATGATTGGTCAATATGGTGTTCAAACTTACATCACATTGAAAATTTGATATATTGTGATTCTAATGTGCATAATTTGATAATACATAAGTATCCTTTAGGTTTCATTAACTTGATTTTCTTTATAAAATGACTATTTCATCTATTTGCAACCCATTTTGTAAAAATGACATTTCATGCAAGTAAATGTATTAAAAACATTTCTACTTAAATCTATTTTCAAAATGGGGTTTTTCAACATTATAATCATAAAGTGAAAGATTTATCATTATATTAGTCATTGTAAATTTTTTTAAAAAAATTTCTAACATATCAAAGGTTTTTTATGACTACTTGTCATTTTTTTGATAACGAATAGTAGGCCATCTACTTTATTTTGTTTGAACCCTCCCTCATTGTTTTCCTCCTCTTCTCTACTTTCTTTGTTGGTGGGTTGTGTGTATTAGTTGGGTCGTCTTGCTCCCTTTCTTTTCTTTCTTGTTTACAAGGGTGGGAATGTGTTCTATCATGGCAAAAAACCACCAAAAAAATGTTTTAAAAAATCGAATTCTTAATAACCCAAGTTTTCAATTTTTCAAAGCACCTTACAAACAACAAAAGGAAGAATTACATAGGTAAGGTGCCCCTTGATTGCATTGACAAATTTATAACAAATATATGTTAAAATAATTTCAATCACATGTTTTTTAAAAACCTAAAACAAGGGGCCACAAATACCATGCCTACAATTGATGTTTGGGATTAAATATTTTTCAAGAGGTATATTTTTCAAGAATTGAACCATATACCTATGCAATGTAGGAAGGAGTCCACACCCTTGGGTTAATATAGAAAGGTCCAAATTCTTTAAGGTGTACCAAGATCCTGTCACAACATCACCATTTTTTGTTTTTTTTATTTAATATATTTTTACAATGTAAAAACACATTTATAAATGATTATGATGAAATCTAAAATTATAATGGTCTAAAATATAGTCCTTTTGAATTATTTGAAAGCTTTTGATTCTTTTATTTGTTATGGGGATCAGAATATAAGGTGAAAAAAAATTGCAAAAAGGACTAAGCCCTTTTTGGCTTGTGTGGTACACCTTAAAAGATTTTCACCAAAAAGATTCAAAATAGATGAAAGCCTTTCTATATTTGATGATTTGTAACAAATTTTTAACTTTAGGGTTTGGATGTGAATGGGGAGAAGTTTTAGGGTTTTAAGGAAGATCGTTTTTTCTTATTTTCAGCTGGGGGTGTTTACACATGACAATGATGAAAACAAGAAAAAGGAATGATGGAGATGTGGTGGTGTTTATGGCTTTTATGTTTTTGTGTCATTTTCTTTTATTTGGGATGAGTGAGTTGAAGTGGATATTACTAAACACTAACTGAATGTGAAGCAAAGGAGTTACCAAACAATGGGGAGTCGACGGAATCTTTGCTATGGTGCTGAAGAAAGAAGAACAAGAGGCAAATAAGTGGGGGATGGGGATTGATTTTTTAAAAGGGGATGGAGAGGGAAAAAAACTAAATAAATAAGGCTAGATTTGGCTATAGAAAGAAATATTGAGTAATCTGTTGTGCCATATCCTTCGATAGACAAGAATTTAATCTAAAAGGGGGATTTGAAGGTTGATGATGAGGGGGGTGATGAAGATCTTAAGGTCTCAAGAGCGGCATGTAATCTTTTCAATGTGTGTGTGGGGTCAATTTGTGTGTGAATGTTGTTGATATACATATCATGAGAGAGCACCTTAATTATTTGGAACTTTGAAAAACAGTCATGTTCTGTTATAATTTTACAAGGTGAATCATGCAAAGGGGCTGTGATTCTGTCACGGACGTGACAGTGTGAAACCAACTTTCTAACATTGGAGTTTCCAATAATATCTTAGCATTGGAGTTTACAACAATATCTTAGCATTGGAGTTTCCAATAGTATCTAACATTGGAGTTTCCAATAATATCTTAGCATTGGAGTTTCCAATAGTATCTAGCATTGGAGTTTCCAATAATATCTTAGCATTGGAGTTTCCAATAATATCTAGCATTGGAGTTTCCAATAATATCTTAGCATTGGAGTTTCCAATAATATCTTAGCATTGGAGTTTCCAATAGTATTTTAGCAGTATAAATAGAGGACCTTGAGACTTTGTCCCTCACTCTCGTCAACACTAGTTGTATTTGCTCTTCCAATATCAATACTACTTCAAGCTTTCTTTCTTTCTTTGAGTGTTATTGATTCTAGTTTTGAAGCTTCAAATGCTATTCCCAGTTTTGGTGTGAGTTGTTGTGTTATTAGTTCTAGTTCCTAAGCTTCTAGTGTTATTTCCAGTTTTTGTGTGAGTTGCTGTCCGCAACAGTTTGACGAGAGTCCACTACCAAGATGGGTGATGCTTCCAACATCCAGATGCACGATGTGGTTGCCATGCTGCAACAACTACGACAAGAAAATGCCAACCTACGAAATGCCATGGAACAGCTTCAAGTTGCTCACGCTCCAGTCCATGTTCTAGTTCCACAAGTGCCAAAAGAACCTCGAGTAAGCTTGCCAGAGAAGTTTGACGGAGATCGTATAAAACTTCGAGATTTTGTCAATCAAGTTCGACTTGTCTTTCGTCTCCAACCACACAGATACGCAACAGAAAAAACACAAGTTGGGCTCATTGGATCACTGCTCACCGGAACTGCATTATCTTGGTTTTCGTCACTATTAGAAAAGGATTCTCCACTTCTGGCAGACCTTGATCAATTCTTGGAGGAATTCAGCAGAACATTTGGAGAGAGAGATCGAACCCTTATAGCAACAACAAAACTTCGAACACTACAACAATGATCACGCCCAGCTTCAGCATACGTTGCAGAATTTCAACAACTTGCATGTGACCTCGATTGGAACGACACAGCTCTCATCACCATGTTCCGATGGGGACTCCGCGATGATATCAAAACCTTGTTGCTAAACTTGCCCAAACCAACTACTTTGTCGGAAGCCATTACTCAAGCAATCGACTACGACAACCGGTTGTTCGAGCAACGACAGGAACGACGACTGCTCTTTGGATCATATCGAGCGGATTACACAGCTCCAACCCGCCAAACATCTTCAAGCACTTCGACCCCAGAGCCCATGCAAATTGACACTTCGAGGGTTAGGAAGCTAACCGAAGAAGAGAAAGAACGACGTCGCAGGGAGCACTTGTGTTTTTATTGTGGAGGCAAGGACCACAGCTTAAACAACTGCCCTTTGAAACCTCAGGGGCCAAAGGTGCACAAATTTCGATACACCTTGAACACTTCTGAGCCAAAACATGAGGAAATCGAATCGGAAAACGACAACAGCCAGCCACATTAAGGACCGTGCGGCTGACCAATATTACCACGTCATTAGGTCCTATCTTATCCTCTGAACCTTCTCGTTGTTTTAATATCCCGCTTAAAATAGATTTTCATCCACATAGCATAAAAGTTAAAGCCTTGTTAGATTCTGGAGCCTCTGCTTGTTTTATTGATAAAATTTTTGTGAAACGTCATAATCTTCCTATAGTCCTCAAGAAATCCCCTGTGGCAGTAGAGGTTATCGACGGTAGACTTTTGATTTCAGGAGATGTCACTCACGAAACTAAACCCTTAGACATTATCCTAGAAGGACACCGAAGTACTATTGTATTCAATATCATTAGTTCTCCCTCTAATCCTCTTGTCTTAGGTCTCTCTTGGTTAAAGATGATTAACCCGGATATAGATTGGAAAAAGCGAAAACTAACATATCGAACCATAGTTTCTCATATTTCGTCTAGACACCCTAGGAATGTTCCAAATCCGTGTCCTTACCAAGTCCAAAGGTCCGCGGTAGAAGTTCCATTGATGGTCGGTGCCCGAACCTTCATGAGGGCTGCCAAGAATGGGAATATGTTTGCAATTTATGCAATTCCGACATCTCAACCTGTTCAAGACCCAATCAAGTTACCAGCAAAATATGAGGAGTATCGGGACGTGTTTGAGAAGAAGAACGCTGATACACTTCCTCAACATCGATCTTATGATTGTGGCATCGAGCTCCAAAAAGATGCACAACCTCCCTTTGGTCCAATCTATAGTCTCTCCCAAAACGAGCTTGCTGCATTACGAGATTACCTTGATGAAAATCTCGCGAAGAACTTCATTCAACATTCTAAATCACCTGCTGGAACTCCTATCCTGTTTGTCAAGAAAAAAGACGGCTCCCTTTGGATGTGCGTGGATTATCGTGGACTAAACAAGGTCACAATCAAGAACCGGTATCCATTGCCGCTTATTTCAGGACTTCTTGACCAACTCGGTCAAGCAAAGATCTACACCAAGCTTGATCTTCGTGGAGCATACAACCTAGTACGTATAAAGGAAGGTGACGAATGGAAGACGGCGTTCCGAACTAGGTACGGACACTTTGAATACAATGTCATGCCTTTTGGTCTTACCAACGCACCTGCCGTCTTTCAACACTTGATGAATGACGTATTCCGAGAATTTTTAGATGATTTTGTTGTATGTTATCTCGACGACATATTGGTTTTCTCCAAGAATGAAGAAGAACACATCAACCATGTCCGGCTAGTTTTGGAGAAACTACGCACTGCTGGACTGTACGCCAAGCTGGAGAAATGCGTTTTCCACCAACCCCAAGTCGAATTCTTGGGCTACATCATTTCTGGAGAGGGTTTATCCATGGACCCGCAGAAAATTCGGACACTTATCGAGTGGAAGAAACCGGCTACCATTCGAAAAGTACAATGCTTCCTCGGTTTTACGAACTTTTATCGAATCTTCATCCGAAACTATTCCAAGATTGCCGTTCCGTTGACCCGATTAACTTGCAAAGACAAGCTCGAGTGGAATGCGGAAGCAGACCAAGCATTTGAAACTCTGAAGAAGGCATTTACAACGGCGCCTATTCTGACGCATCCTGATTTCCAGAAGCCGTTTTTTCTAGAAACGGATGCTTCTGACTTTGCTCTTGGAGCGGTCCTTTCACAACCCGACAAAGACGGACGCCTTCACCCTATCGCATTTCACTCACGAAAATTTACTGCTGCCGAGATCAATTATGAGATTCACGACAAGGAGCTTTTAGCCATTGTCGACTCGTTCCAAGAGTGGCGTCATTTTCTTGAAGGAGCTCAACATCTAGTCACGGTCCACACCGATCATAAGAACCTTGAATATTTCATGTCTGCCAAGGTACTGAATCGACGACAAGCTCGTTGGAGTATATCACTTTCGCGCTTCAACTTTGTCATCACATACCGTCCCGGTTCCAAGCAAATTCAGTCCGATGCTCTTTCCCGACGAGCGTATCTTGCACCAAGGGAAGGAGATGCAGCTTACAACCAACAAAAGACTACCCTTATCAAACCCGAACAACTTCAGTTGAAGATCATACGCACCACAACTTCAGTGGATGCATCTTTTCTCCAAGATATCCGAGTAAGTTTAAACTTTGATCCTTTGGCTTTGAAATTGAAGAACAATGCTGGCATCTTCAATCCTAGAGAATTTCCAAGTCCAGGCTCAGATCCAGAATCCCTAGATCACCCTACTTCCAGTTCACAGGGTTTCAGATCGCATAATGTTGATCCAAGATTCCAGTTCCACGACGGGCTGTTATATTACCAGGGACTACTTTATGTCCCTGAAGGTCCATGCCAACTCCAAGTGCTCCAGTCTCGACATGACTCTCCATCGGCTGGACACTTTGGTTACAACAAGACTATGGAGCTGATATCCAGAGACTTTTGGTGGCCCCAAATGTGGAAAACTGTGAAGGACTATGTCACGACGTGTGACACCTGCTCTAGATCTAAGATCCCTCGTCATCAGCCATACGGGTTACTCCAACCGCTGCCGATTCCAGAAACCCCATGGACATCCATATCCATGGATTTCATTGTGGACCTTCCAAAGTCCAAATCTTTTGATTCAGTTTTTGTTGTGGTGGACCGGTTGACAAAGATGGCACACTTTGTGCCTTGTAACAAAACTATCACAGGTAAAGAAACGGCACGACTTTTCTTGGAGAATGTGTACAAATATCATGGACTTCCCAACGATATCATATCCGATCGTGGTACACAGTTCACGTCCAAGTTCTGGCAATCCTTGTTCAAGATCTTACAAGTGAAAACCAATCTATCATCGGCATATCATCCTCAAACGGATGGACAAACCGAACGAGTGAATCAAGTATTGGAGCAGTATTTAAGGTGCTTCATCAACTACCATCAAGACAATTGGGTGGATCTACTTCCAGTCGCAGAGTTTGCCTACAACAATACATTTCAAGAGTCCATCCATCAAACTCCATTCTTCGCAAACTATGGATATCATCCACGATTTGACTCTTTGAACTTGAGTTTGGCAGAAAATCCGGCTGCACAAGATCTGGTCACCAGACTTCTGGAAATCCACAAAGACATGAAGGCAAGGCTTGTAGAAGCTCAAGAGCGGCAGAAGAGAAATGCAGACAAATCCCGAAAGCAAAATCCAAACATCTCGGTTGGAGATAAAGTTTGGCTTTTACGTCGCAATTTGAAGACTCGCCGACCGAACGACAAACTTGACTATCGTCGTCTTGGACCTTTTCGCGTGATTAAGCAGGTCAACGAGGTAGCATACAAGTTGGACCTGCCATCATCTATGAAAATGCATCCAGTGTTTCATGTTTCCTTGCTTGAACCATATAAAGAATCGTCTATTCCAGGACGGTTGCCAGCACCTCCGCCACCAATCGAGATTAACGGAGAAGAAGAATTTGAAGTTTCTAGGATCATCGACTCCCGCATCAATCGAAGGAAATTAGAATATCTTGTACATTGGCAGGGCTATGACATAAGCGAGCGAACTTGGGAACCTGCTGCTAATCTTGCTAATGCTCCCAAAATGATCAACAAATTTCATCGTCAGTACCCAACAAAACCAAGTGCCAAAGATATTTGAATCCAACATGTCTAGATCAACACCACACCATGTAAATATCACATGGACTTCTTGTAATAGATTTTTAGTTTTAGTTTTTGATAAGATACATAGAACAACTCGTAGGAACTCGTTGCTTGAAGGGGGGGGTGATGTCACGGACGTGACAGTGTGAAACCAACTTTCTAACATTGGAGTTTCCAATAATATCTTAGCATTGGAGTTTACAACAATATCTTAGCATTGGAGTTTCCAATAGTATCTAACATTGGAGTTTCCAATAATATCTTAGCATTGGAGTTTCCAATAGTATCTAGCATTGGAGTTTCCAATAATATCTTAGCATTGGAGTTTCCAATAATATCTAGCATTGGAGTTTCCAATAATATCTTAGCATTGGAGTTTCCAATAATATCTTAGCATTGGAGTTTCCAATAGTATTTTAGCAGTATAAATAGAGGACCTTGAGACTTTGTCCCTCACTCTCGTCAACACTAGTTGTATTTGCTCTTCCAATATCAATACTACTTCAAGCTTTCTTTCTTTCTTTGAGTGTTATTGATTCTAGTTTTGAAGCTTCAAATGCTATTCCCAGTTTTGGTGTGAGTTGTTGTGTTATTAGTTCTAGTTCCTAAGCTTCTAGTGTTATTTCCAGTTTTTGTGTGAGTTGCTGTCCGCAACAGATTCTATGTAAAACTTGTGAAGCAGTCCATGAGGAGTTGAATTGTGCTGTTTTTTTTCTAAAGTGTTATCAATTTGAGGGGTGGTGTTAGGAATATTTGTTTATTTAATTTATTTGAACTCAAAGGTTTACAAAATGTAACTTGGGACTTTGGGTTTTTTTGGAAGTTTAATGTTTTTATGGGGGTTTATGTGGTCTAAAGTAATCGAGGAAAACAAAAAGGTGAGTGGGTTCAAGAGTGAAAAATTAGAGAGATTCGACCCCTTAAAAACTTCAAACCTTTCATTATTGGTGATAACAAGAATTTAGGTGGCTTCTAGTTCAAAGCTAGTGGGTAATTCTGAAATAGGTTCTACCATTTAATATATGTGTTCCTTGTTTTGATTATTGTGTGCCCAAGTTTTTTGTCACAACTCGATTAGTGAATTCGTAAAATACTCAAATTTAACATGTGTGACCCCTTTTGTTGGAATAATTTAATACCATGTTCCACCCGCTAGGGTTTGGTGTTAAATAATTCTCACAAGGGAAATTGTCAAAATAAAAGAAAATTCAAAAAAGGTGTTGTTGGAAAATCAAGGAATTGAATTTTTAGGTTCATGCAAAGTAATGATGGTTTCGACTTCTACAAGTGATATTAAGGATATAATATGTGTAGTTATTATTTGATTGTCAAATTTTTAGAAAATTAATAATGAAATTATCAACCCCGTTTCTTGAAAAAATGAATTACTTAACAAAAATTGTCGAGTATCAATGGTGATTTTGGAAATTTTTGTTGAAAATTAGTTATAAGTTTAGGATGGAAAAAAAAAACCAAGTTCATAATCGTATTCACAAGATGAAAAGGTTGTAAAACCTTAATTAAGAACAAAACTAAAGCACAAGGTTGTACATCATAATGTTATTGAACAATCTAAAAGTTAATTAGGGTGGGTTGGGGGATAGTTATATTTAAACCTATTTGGAGACCTAGTTGAAAGGGGGAAAAAAAAAATCCATATGTCCAAGGAATTTTCTCGAGCACCTTTCAAATGTCTATTATGGATAGAAAATGGACAATGGTGAATGAATTCCTTTCATTGAATGAAATGTGAACGATGAAAGATGACTTCCATTCATGAATAACAAACTAGGTGATGATGGATGAACTTCATTCATTATAGATGAAAGAAAACATTCATGATTGAACTTTATCCATGAATGATGAATTAAGATAAATTATATATTTGTATATAATTAATGATTAAAAATTCATGATATGTGATTTTATGTCCTTTGTTGGAATGGTTTAATGAATGCCATTTGTAATAAATCAATATTAACATATATTTGTTTTGAATTTTCAAACAATTATAGAGGTCATTTTGATAATGTTAAGGCACATTTTATACTTTTAAAAAAAATGTTTCTAATTAATAAAAAAACTTGGATTTTAATTCAAACATTGATCATAGGCATTTTGATTTGGTCTTGGGTAAGTGTCTCACATTATTTGTGTTTGACCCCATTCTTTGCCTTTGATTTCCTTATCATTGTTGAGAATAAATCATGAGTTCAAATTAAGATTCCAACAATTTTTTTAAATTATTGAAATCAAGAATCTTGGTCATGAACACATTTTTTACATATTCTCCATAAAACCTGTCAAATGGATTTACTCGAAGGTTGTTTCAAATTCCTCAAGTAGGTCCATTGGCTAGGATTCACAACATTAATTCACATTAAACGGTGATTGCCCGAGGTGGGTTGTGGATTTTTTACAAAAGTGTAGCTACAAGTGGTGATGTAAGAAATATTTAGTTTAATTAATTTTATTTTGAAAAAAATGGAAAAAATCCCTAAAAAACACAATTGTTTTTACAAAAAAATTGATATTTTTTGCCAAGTTGCCAAAATTTCTCAAAAATAAAAAACTGATTTAGTCATCATTAAACAATGAAATACATCACACCATTAGTATTTGAGAAAAAAAATCTAAAAAAATAAAACCTCCTTAAATTTGTGCCTTTTGATTTTCTCCTCAACAAACTTGTAGAATTTCTATTGAACCATTTTCCACTATCACAAATTCTTAAAACTGCAAACTAGTATTGGCTGATTTTTCCTTTTATAGAAGTAGTTTTGAAAGATTCTTCCTTTTTAAAAAAACTAGTATTGCCTAATTCTTTTTTTTTTAAAGAATACTTGGTTCCAACTTGAATAGTTTTGAAAGTTTTGGCATGCTTTCAAAATGTGGATTCTAAACATGTGGTTTCAATTTTGGCAATTTTTTTCAAATTCAAGAAGCTTCAAGCTTAAGCTTGGTTTGAAAACAAGTTGAATTCCACATAAACATTATCACTCTCCAAAGCTGGGAATTGAATAGGTACATCTAGAGTTTTACAACAAATTAAAACTGAAAATAATTGAAAGTTGCCAAGTTTTAAAATTAATCACCTACCTCTAAAGTTCAGCCTACTTGCTAAGTTTTAAAAAAAAATCAAATTTCTAATTTAAAAAACCTAAATTATTATTTCTAGTTATTTAAAAAAATTGGTTATCATTCTAGCAAAAGGTTAATTCCATAGTTTGATCCTTGCACTAGTTCCATCAAACTGTGTTGGAGGCATAAAAATGTGAACTTGAACCCTTGAGTTTTACACTCCAACCAGGAAATTTGTCAACACTAGTTCAAGCCACTAAGCTTTTCACCATTAAATCCATGCAAAAACCATTACTAATAGAACCTCTCTCTCTCTTCATATGTAACACCATCTAAAGGTGCATTCACACCTAATGTTAAATGAATGTTAAGTGAAAATCTAGGTGACATCCAATGTTAAATGGGTGATTGTTTAATATTAAATGAATGTTAATTTAACATAAAATATTTATGGTAAATACATTGTTTAGGTCCTAAATGGCTAGCTTGGTGTTAGGGGACTTAATATTAGAGCCCTTAACACCAAATGTGAATGCACCTTTAGAACAAGACAACAACCATGGTATGTCTATCCGTTTCAATTCCACATCAGTGTGCCCTATGTTGTTGGCCCAAGTGTTACTACATCCTCAACTGATTTTTCCTTCCAAAACCTGAATTTTTGGAATTTATTTGAATTTTCAGTGGCAAAAATCATTTAAAAATCAATATCTCTCACATTCTAATTCCAAATCTTACCAAATAAATTCCATTAAATCCTGCTCATCAAGAAATTTTCAAGAACACCAAAGGCACATACAAATTCCTCTGAAAAATTTAGCTACAATTGAATTTAATTTTCAGTGAATAAATCATTCAATATTCAAAAACTTCTACACCACAAGTCCAAATGCCATGAAACCAAGCCAATGCACCCCTCTTCTTTGAGAGCTTTCCAAAGACACCAAGAATGTGATCTAAAGCATCTTGGTTCAATGGATCTCATCAGTACAAGACAAAACAAAAAAACTACTATTATAAAAGTGATAGTGAGGGTTTTGCTACAGTTTGGGTGGTGATGGTAGCGGTATCAACAACTTTATTACCACTATTATCGTTGCTTCCTTTGTGTTTATTAATTAGTGCTATGCAAAAAGAGGAGAGAGAGAATGAAATACAAAGAAGGACAAATAGAGATAAAGAAAAATTAATTGCAATTGGAAGACTTGAGAATTTTTTTTAAAAAATTCCATTTCAATATAAACAGGCCTTGTTGGTAGTTTAATTATAGTTCCATTAGAGGGATTAATTATAAATCTACTTTCTAGATTTTCATGGCATGGTAATACATATGAAAACAACAACATTCTAGAACAGAGGAATATAGTGACGATAGTAGCATTAACATCAATAGGCATCAAAACAACAAAGGTGAAGAGGCTAAGGGAAGATGGGTTTTGTGTTTTTAACTTTTCTTTTGTTTGGGTTTTATTTTGTGGTGGGTCTTTTTTTTTTACGCTTTCGTGAAGCCTAAAAAGTTTTTTACCACTAAAAATTTAGTCATTACCTACAAATTAAGCACAATAGAGTGTTTCTATTACAAAGAGAGAAACTTCGCCACAATCTTGGTTTTTCTTGGTTTTTATCACCAATCTTGGAGAAATAAAAAAGGAAAAAATAGGAATGAAGGAATAAATGAATAAAAATGTGTTGTAAGTTTGAATGTGTCAATATTTAATGGCTAGTCATTCACCAATAATATATTTTTTAAGGATTTTTTTCCTTATTATTGAAATGGGCGTTACTTTAGTTGGGTAGTCCAAAAAATAAAGATTCAAAGATTTTGGGTCCCTAATTCTTACACAATAATTTTTTAAAAAATGTATAGGTTGTGTTAAACTTGGTAAAGTAAGAATGATGGTGTTGAAAGTTGTGGCAAAATCAAAGTTCAACTATATTTTGAAATAAAATTTGTTTGTTTATGATAGTTTTTTTTCTTTTTTTTTCCATTTGATCTATCTAGTCTTATGTGGTTGGCTTTATAGGTTTAAAATTACCATGTTGAAATAGGCAATCTTTAAAACATGGGACCTATCTACAATTACACAAATAGGTTTCATTTTAATATTTTAATATTATAGTGTTTAGGTCTAATAGAATCCAATTGATTAATGATCATGACACCCAAGCCTATAGCAAAGTTAACGTTTGGCCTTGGCATAATGCCCTAACAAAAGATTCCTTGGAAAGTTTTTTTTTTTTTTTTTTTCCTTTTCATTTTGTTTAATATTGTGTGACACTACTAAAATTCTTAATTTTTCTTACTATAAATTTTTGTTTAAAAAAACCCATTTCAAACAACCGTAAAAAAAACCTGTCAGTCATTTTGGACAAGTCGTTTTGAACTTGTCCATTGTGATTGGGCCATGTACTTTTTGACCAAACTTTAGTTGGCATTTTTGACTGGTCATTTCGATTAGTACTTTGAAACCAATCATTTTAACTAGTACTTTTGATTAGCAATATAATAAACACTCAATTTTTTGACTAGTCAAACACCATTTTGACTAGGCAAATGCCACGTGACATTTAAACATTGGCCATCTAGGCTATGCCACATGGCATTTAAACATTAGCCATTTATGTTATGCCACATGGCATATAAACCTTGGCCATCTATGTTATGCCATGTGACATTTAAGCATTGGCCACTAGGTTATGCCACATGACATTTAAACCTTGGCCATGCCATGTGGCATTTAAACATTGGCATTAGGTTATGTCACATGACATTTAAACATTAGGCTATGGCACGAGGATAAAACCTAAACAACCTAGGTTAGATCTAAAATTAGATAACTACTCTTAAGGTCCCTATGTGTAGGTACTTACGACCTAAACTCCAAAGCCTAAGTTTAGGAGCTTATAATTAACAACAAGGTATAAAAGCCTAAAGTAAGTTAAGGCAACTTAAGCTATGACTTTTACTAGGCTTAAATGTACACTACCTAGATTAAGCCTACACTTAGATGACCTAAGTAGGAAAATCCAATTTCATTTTGAATTTGGCCTTTTAAGTTGAGCCTTTGTAACCAAAAAGGAGGAGGGGTCCACAAGTCAGACAGCCAATACACTGCCTACTGCGAACCCTTGCTGACCTCACTATCCTGCTAACTGCATTGCTCATCGACGGACACCCATCGCTCCACAGACTCAAACCATCACCTCTCTACTACTGATTTAACTGTAATTCGACAAATCCATCAACACACTGCTCGATTCAGTACACACTTCTCACAAGATCTTCTCACACAGACACGTCACCAAAATGCTTGCACTTCATTCACAACATGTACACGCTCCGAAAGCTCAAACAGGTTTCTTCAACACGAAATGACAAATCTGATCGTTCTAGGATTTCTTGTTCCTCTCCTACATCCTCCACTTTCCTGCAGCACGAACCTAACTACTTATGAGACGCAGCGGAAAATCCAAGACATAACTGAAGCTCTGAGCTACAGAGTTCTTCTCTTCTCAAATCCTTCCATCTCTCTCCAAAATTATCTCGCTCTCCTAGAACTCAGCATACTTAGTTGTCTGAGTTCTATCTTTGCTATTTGTTGCATATCCTCTACTATCTGTTCTATCTTCTACCTTGTCCCCAAAAATTGTCTTCTCACCTTCACAGACTCCCGATCTTTCTTCTCAAAAGGTCCGTTGCTTCTTCCAGAAGCTTCTCCAAAACGTTCAGTTCCGATCCAATCCAGGATCCGCCGTCTTGCCACCTTAATTGAACATACTTCATCAATGCTGGCCGCCGCCATCTCCATCCTTGCACACAGCTCAAAAGAAAGCCATGTAATCTTCATGCAATACTGATGGGGCGTTGTCACACTGAGTCAGTTGATGCAATCATACTTAGAACCCTAAATTAGATCAGAGCTCAAACCACCTCCTTTCGCGTTACACCTTTTCAATTGGCTCATCCCAATTGGCATTCCTTTTTAAAATATTTCTTATGTCTTGGATGCTTGTGGTGCATCTATTTATGTTGCTCATCATTTGAAAAGGATGACAAACAAAATGGGACAAACTTTTGGGAGGGAAAAACATTTTCATGTTCACACAACACTAAAGCCTTTTAGTTCACACAATATTATTCTTAAATAACTATGTAAGATACATACATTAAGTAAATAAATAAACAAAGAGGTACATACATATGTATGTTAATTAAGTTAAAAATTAGTAATAATTAATGTCTAGTTATTTAGTTATAATTAATTAAGACCATATAATAAATCCCTGAATTATATAAAATATCAAGATAATTATAATGTATTATATTGTTGATTGATAATTACAACCAAATTATAACTAATCCTTACAAATTTGACCTAATTCATCATATATTATTAACAATGTATTTGTACTAATTAATATTTAATTATTTAATTACACATTCATTAGTGTATTTTAGGTAAATAACTAGTTAACTAACTAGTAATTTATCATAGGTATAGAAATGGCTTACCCTAGCCTATATAACTAGGTTACCTATAGGTTAAAATATAGGTATGTAGGTGGAATATAGGTAAGGTATGTATAAATAAATACACCTACATATAAGATAATTATATTTAGGTTTCTTAGTTCCATACTCACATTACATAAGTTAAATAGGTGGCTACTTTAACTTAAGAAAGATTAATTATAACAAAACTAATGATTAGTAAAACAATGTGTAAACCAACCACAACTAAAATAATTATGGCAAAATTAATGATTATTAAACTAATCATGGTTTAACCAACCAAAAAATCAAAATAATTGTAAAAAAAAAAACCATGAAAAAAATAATTATGGTTTAATTAACCATGAATAAACTAAATAAGGCCAAGCTAACCAATGAATAAATATGGTTAAACTAATCTTTAATCAAATAAATATGGCCAAACTAATCCATGAATATATATTTTATGGCTAAACCGACCATGGCTAATTTAGAAATTGTTAAAATAACTAATGAATAAATATTTTATGACTAAACTATAAATGATTGAACTACCCATGAATAAAATATGGTCAAACTAACAAATGAATAAATATTTTATGGCTAAACCAACTATGCATAAATTAATGATGGCTAAAATAAAAATGAATGAAATAATTTTATGAATGAAATAATTTGGTTAAAACCAAAATGGTTAAAGTATTTATGGCAAAATTAGCCATGATTAAACTAGAAATGGCTAAACTAACCATGAATAAAGAATTTTGGCTAAAATAATTGCTAATAAAGTTAATATGGTTAAACTAATTAATGAATAAATAATTTATGGCAAAACCAATTATGATAAAATTAATTATGCCTATAATAAACATGAATGAAATAATTATGGCTAAAATTATATATATAAATTATTAGAGCAAAATTAAACATGGTTAAACTAAAATAATTGTTAATAAAATTAATATGGTTAAACTAACAAATGAATAATATTTTAGGACAAAACCAATTATGAAAAAATTAATTACTACTAAAATCAAAATGGTTTAAATATTTATGGCAAAATTAAACATAGTTAAATTAGAAATGGTTAAACTAACCATGACTATATAAATTTGGCTAAACTAACCACTAATAAAATTATTATGGCTAAAATAACTAATGAATAAATATTTTAGGACAAAACCAATTATACAAAATTAATTACAGCTAAAATAAACATGAATGAAATAATTATGGTTAAAATCAAAACGATTAAAATAATTATGGCAAAACTAACCATGGTTAAACTGAAAATGGTGAAACTAACCATGAGTAAATAAATTTGTTTAAACTAACCACTAATAAAATTAATATGAATAAATAAATTAATGAATAAATATCTTATTGCAAAACCAATTATGAAAAATTAATTATGATTAAAATAAATATGAATGAAATAATTATGACTAAAATAAAAATGGTTAATATAATTATGGGAAAATTAACCATGGCTAAATTACCAATAATTTTTAATTAATTATGATTGTATTGATTATGGTTAAATTTATTAAAGTAAAAAAATTATGTTATAAATAAATATAGCTATTTTAGTTGTGCTTATAGTAATCGTGGTTAAATTAATTATGTTAAACTATTTATCATGGCTAAATTTACTAAGGTTAAACCAACTATTGTTAAGTTGACCATGGTTAAATTATTTATAATTGCTAAATTATTTATGGCGAAACTAGCCACAATTAAACTAAATATGGCCAAGAAATGATGGAATAATTAATTATGGATAAATGAATAATGGTTAAATTAAATATGGCTAAATTAATCATGATTAAAACATATACAACTAAACAAACTATGTTTAATTGAACATGATTAAATTGACTATGGTTAAATTAGTTATGGTTACTTTTAATTATAATTATTTTTTTGATAGGTAGTTGAACCATAATTAATTTTAGCATATCAATTTAACCATAGTTAGATAAACCACATATATATATAATTTAATCATAATTAATTTGGTCATGATTCATTTGATTATGATTAGTTAATTTTTACATTTTTCAACTTTTTTTTTGAATTGGTCAAATATAGTCAAATATGTTAAATATAGTCCCAAGATACTAAATTAATATTAAAAATTGTAATTGGCTTTTTGATTAGGCCATTGTCCATTTTGACTAAACCTATTTAATTATCCTTATTGATTGAGTATTATAGGTGTCCTTATTGATTAAGGCATTTACTAATTTGTTTAGATTGGGTGGTTTTATTGATTAAGCCATTAACCAATTTGACTAGGTGGTATTTTTAAGTACAATTTGATTAGGTGGTATTTTAAAATCCAATTTGACTAGATGTTCAATTTTATTAATTGTCAAATCCATTACTTAAAAATACCCATTGTTATTCAAGCCTTTAGCGTATAGTAAAAATTACATGTCCTCTACTAAGAAAAACCCATATAATCAAATTGATCAGTTTGAAAAAATAGGAATTATAGTAGTGTGATTAATTTTGTAGCCGTAAGCAAATTTTAGAAAGTGGGGTTTGTGTTCATAGTAAATTTCTTACATCATGGCCACCAAACATCCCATGTCCCCCAACTCATCACGTCTTATCGAACCTTGTAATTCCCATTGCCCATTCACCTTATCATGTGCCACCGTTGACCCATTTTCCAGTTCATCCCCCATGCAAACCACAAACTATCACTAATTGCCTTTTCAATTCTAACAAATCAAACACCATTTACAAATTCCCCCTACTAGCCCCCAACCGTTCATGTGAATGTGGGGTCCCAACCTTACATTTCTCCAAACCCCGTTAATCATGCATAATTATGACATTTCCCCTTCCCATTTTATTGATCCATATAGTTGGCCATGATCATACCCCTAACCTACTCCCATTTCTTCAACACACCTTTAACCTCCTCCTAAAGACTAATGCCCCACATGTGGTCACCAATTTACAAATCGAGGGTTGGTTTGTCATTAACGTTCTTATTTTTTTGTTTGTGCATTCTATGCATTTGAGTCTCCTTTATTTTATAATCATCGTAATCATGATGTTGATGTCATAATCATTCCATTTGCCATGGGAATTCGTTAAGGTGATCCTTTGTGGGGGGGGGGGGGGGGCATTATTTACTTGAACCCATTTTACGGCTTTATGTTGTACAATTAATCATTTCCCCTCTTGTCTATTTCCATCCATTGCAGAGGACACTCACGTCATAGGTCCTCCTTTAATTATATCACATGCAAATGAACATTTCCAAATTAAATTTCGTGCGATAGGTGTTTTTATTTAACCTTAGAAATGCATAGCATGGACACTCGACCTTAACTTTCACATCATCCTTCATTAAAGATGCCTTGCTAAAAGACATTCGACATGTGCACCTTTTCCCTAGAATGGTGATGTTCAAATAGCCATTAGAATTTTAAATTGTTGTTTCATGCAATGCATATTGTATATTTAATGATGCACACCTCCATAGAGTCTTCCACCTTCATAGAGTCCTTTATTTCCTTTGACTCTTCCTTCTTTAAGCATTTGGATGTTTTTTGGGTCCAAGATCCTTTGAGGGACTAAAAAAACTTTTAGCTTATAAACAAACCTCCCATCCTTGTAACTTTCAGTGGTGTTAGGCTCATATCGACATCCACCATCGTCCCAACATCCTATTTAAGGTGTTGGGTCCTTGTTGTTTTAATCATAACTTAGGTTTATGGTTAATCAATGTCCCTTCCTTCTTGAAGCCTTAACACAAATCGACAACAACACATTTCCTTATCAACAAAACTTCAAGGCGACATGTGATCTTCTACCACCCCAATTTGTGCGTGTCTTCCTCCATTTGAATAACTCATCGGACTATAAATGGTTTAATTTCAAGATTCCATTTTAGAACATTTGCACCACCATACCGTTTCCAACATGTTATCCAATGCAATATCTAAGGCCCATTGTGTTCAAATGTTATCATGTTTTAGCTTAGGGGTGGGTGTTTAGCTTACAATTCAACTAATTTTCTTAGCCTTTCGATTATCTTCCCTAATTTTTTCCACAACATTTCATATGATTCAGATTAGCCTATCCCTCAATTGCACACATCCCATTGACCTTATAGGTATCCACCTTTTATGTTGTGTTCATGGCAATGAATGCACTAAAACCCATGATGCAATTTGCGACACCTTTGTTGCCATTGCGTGAGATGTTAGTTTTCACATGGGATGAAAACAATTACATGCACTTCCTTCAATCACATTCAACTCCTTACATCGATGATTTGACATTGTGTTTACCAAACATGGCATTTGCACCCTAATCAAAGAAGTCATTGTTGACCCAATGCGAGTGGATTTATTTCTTCGATTTTGCGCAACTCAAGGATTTGTTGCTTTTGATGTAACACAAATCAAGGAAAATAACTATTCCAACCGACACTGCATTAATCAATTTCTCCCCTTAACAATTGAGATATTTGGTTGCTTACATAAACATGTTGATGTGTTTTACATAATTGTGCCAATGTCATTTGGAGCTTGAAAAGGCCAAAAGGCTTTCATATCTCTACTTTGGTCACTTTTTTTTCGTTAAAAAGTTGATCACATTACAAAAAATGAAAGTGTACTCCATCTTAGGTTGAATGGTAGCTGTAGGCTTAGTTACTTCCCGACTTCCACCCCTTCAAGACACACCTCCCATCACCACAATTGATCTATTGCAAGCCATTGATTTTTGACATATAAATATGGCTGAACTACTTCAGGCAATCGATTATGGACATGGAAAGATTTTGACACCTAATTTGAGCCAACTTGATCTCCTATCACTTTTCCTTTTTCCTTAGTTTTATTCTTTTGTACATTTTCTTAATCTATGATGTGTTTTTTAATAAAGCTTTATAGGAATGTAACAATGATAATAAAAACTACCTCACTTCATAGATAGATCACAAAAACTTAGAGAACATGGAACATGTGCTATAACTTTTTCATCAAAAAAAGAATCCACACAAAACCAACCCTAAAGACCTGAAAAATTGACATTGTAACCTAAACTTATTCACACATACTTAAATGGAAAAAATGAAGCAGTCTCACATTTGAATTAACATTCCAATAATGCACTAATGAAATCCATCAACAGTGGTGTTATACAGTAGAACCTGTCTAAGTTAATACTGCCGGGACCAGGGGTTCTGTATTAATTTAGACAGGATATTAATAAAGAGAGGGTCATTAAATAGTTCTTCGCTTGCCCATTTGTAACATTTGTACAATAGAACTTGTCTAAATTAATATTGCCTAAATTAATAACTTGTGATAATTAATATGTGCCTATGGAGTTCATTATAAAAAATTTCGGGACTGCCTGTGGAGTATCAATTATTACAATTATTAGCTATTGGAGGTTTATTGATAAATGTATGGGGCCCGACTTGAAACTGGACCACATATATTAATTATCACAGGTTATTAATTTAGGCAGTATTAATTTAGACAGGTTCTACTGTATTGTGATGTCCTTTGTGGATGAAAACCACCTCCCATTTACAAATGCCACCCTCATGGGATCATAATCTGACTTCCACCTTCTCCTAACTAAAACTATCCAGGGATGAAGCTCATAAAAATATGATTCCATGATTCCAGCAAGGATTTTGGGGATATTTCTAGTTATTTATTTATTTATTGATAATCGAATATCTGGCAAAAATTTCCCCAAAAATAGCAATATTAGTCGAATTTACACTTTCTTTGTTCCTTAAAGTTTTTGTCAAAAAAATAAAATTCTGGGTCACTCCAACCTTTTATAATTTATCTTGAGGAAGTTTGAGATTGGGTGGGTAGGTGGGTAACTGCGTTGAGGAGAGAGAGGGGAGGGAGGGGAGCAAAACCCCAAACGAAGGCGCCCTCAAACCCTAAAATTCTAAAGTAGCTTTACTGCGTCGACAGTTGAAGCCGACCCCGATTAGAATCAGTCCAAAGATACTCACTCGTTGGACCTCAGATTTAGCCACCGGTACTACAATTAAAACCCTCGGTCACCCATTTGATTCTGTGGTTGGTACTACCATCTGGCGGTCTGGTAGTTGTTACACACAGGTTGTTAATTGTGTCTGTCGGTCCTACAAAGGGGCATGTGGCGTTCTGCTGGAAATCAACCCAACACACACGAGTGAAGTTGAAGCTGAAGAGAGGTCAAGTAAAGAGGAGAGAGAAGAAGAAGGAGAAGAAGAAGTGGTAGTAGTAGTAGTGTTGGTGCGGAGGTTCGATCGCGCGACGCGAAGCGAAGTGCACCCTTCTTTGTCTTTCTGAGCTGCTGCTCCAAGCGTGAGTGCTGGTCTCTCCCTGTCCGTCTCTCTGGTGCAAGGCTTGGGGTTGATCGGCGGCCGCGAAGTAGGAATTGGCGCAATAGCAGTGTGTGACGAGAGCAGGAAAAGGGAATAATATGGCGTCTTTATTGGAGTCGCAATGGCTGGTAAGTAAGTAAGTAAGCAAATGGTTTTTTTTTTTGTTTTCCGGGTTCTTCTTTTATTGTTCCTTTTTCTTCCTGTATGTACATTGTCGTCTTCCAAGAGTTGGGTTGGGTCCTCGGTGATGCATTGTTTCTTGGAACTGTGTATTTTTTTCTTTTTTTGGGGTGGGTTTCTTTTTGGAGGACTCTAGTGTTTTCTTTTTTGTAGATGGCGATTTTGTTGCGCTCCTTTGCATTGTCGTGTGATCGGTGATTATAACTCCTATGGTTGGCAGCATCCGTGATGTGTCGTTGGTTGTTTTGGCCGTCATTGTGAGTCTGGTAGTTCATTTCGGCGGTGCAGCCAATTTGGACATCCCTCCTATCGTCGTCCTTGACGAATCTGAGGTTTTGCCTCATCGTCGTCTCACTTACTTCCTGACTGCTGTGACCCGATGCTTTTTCTGGGGTCTTGGCTGGTCTCTTATTAGGTTTTGGTTTTTTTTTAACAGCGCTTGCTTAGGATTGGCAAAATTTCTCTGCAGAGGTGGGGATCTGCATACCAACCCTAATGTGAAATTAAAACAATGGCATGGCATGGCAGAAGAAGGTTATAGTTCATTAATGGGGGTATTGAAACTGATTTTGTGATACAATTTCCTGATAGTTGCAGCAGGAGGATAAGCTAGTCTTCCAGAGAGGAGGGATCCATCTAGCTAGCCGATGGATAAGGTTTAGGGGACGTTGTGGCATGTGCCTCATAGCTATATTTGAATCTTTCTATCTAACAACATTGTAGTATGAGGGAGGATATTCCAATGTGGATGCATCTCCTCATGTCGTGCTCTTGAGTCCCAGATAATAATCACCTGAATATTGATCTGGAATGGGTGTATGAGGATATTGCCTAGAAGGCTCCAATCTCTAGGAGGATGGGAGTACAATCATGAACATTACATCTAGCTTGCGCTGCTTGCTTGCTTGCCGCTTTGTGAACCAAGAGGTTTCAGCTAATAAATGTGGGTCTTTGTTCAATGTTGATTTGTGATTACCAATAATTATTCATTAAGAGAAAGGCTGTGTTTGATTCCAAGACTTGGAAATAGGGTTACTGGTTATTAGAGCTTGTGTTGACTCATTTTACTTGTAGGATTTGACAGAGATTTGAGCCCACTTTTTTTGCCCTTGCAAATGGGGCTATCAAATCAGTATTAGGTTATTTTGTTCAGTAGTTGGTTTGAAGTATAATGACATTGGGTGCTTGGCTGGTGGTGGTGGTGCAGTATTTGACAAGTAACTTCAGTGATTTTCAGTTGGCATCACTGGGGAGCTTCGTCATTCATGAGAGTGTATTCTTCCTGGCAGGCCTTCCCTACCTCATGATGGAGTGCTGGGGCCTTCAGAAGTACAAGATCCAGGTAAAAGCATTGCTTCCTGATTCAGTTTTTGACAAATGAGATATTCAAACCGAAAATAAATTGGACAGTGCTTGACCCTTAATGGAAATTGAAGTTTCAAAATGGGGGCAACTGAATCTAACTGATTGCAATCAATGAACTGAGGACAGTGCTATAATGAAGAACTGGGGCAGAGTGGGCTCCTCAAAATGTAACATGAGACAGTTCCTCCCTTCACTTAACTCTGAAGATCCAGAAGTTTGCAATGAACACAGAAGAAATGCCTCAGAATATAGAGCCTCTCTTTTCAAGAAGCCTTCAATCAAGACAGCCTGTGTAATCTTTTTTGGTTCAAGACTGTACCTTTTGACAAGGCTGAAGTTCTGCTTTTGAACTCGACATCTGAAATCAGTCTCTGATGTTCTTTACCTTCTGATGGCAAAGGAGCTCTTTTTCCTAGATAGCAATGAACTTTTCCTTCTACTCTCTTTGTTAAAATTGGCCTTGTATGCGGGATGTGTAGAGGAAGGTGAATACACCAGCTGCACAGGAAAAATGCGTATTACGGCTACTTCTCTATCACACCTGTGTGAATCTGCCCCTCATGATTTGTTCCTACCCTGTGTTCAAGTATATGGGATTCACCAGTCAACTGCCCTTACCATCCTGGTAAGTCTTTGTCATGGTGGTACATGCTATGCACTTTGATGTGGAGGGTTGGCATCAAAGGGAAGGCATGACATGTCATACTTTTGTGGTAATCAAAATTGTTACAATGTTTGCAAAAACTGAAGGGTGGGGGTCAAAGGACATGCAGGAAGGTGATGTCCTTTCAGATCCTATCCTATTTTATCTTGGAGGATTTCATATTTTATTGGGGCCACCGCTTCCTGCACACTAAGTGGCTCTACAAGCATGTGCACAGTGTTCACCATGAGTATGTACTATGTACCTCTCTTTTCTCTTCTATGTGGACACACATTTCTTAACATTGCTGTAGTGTTCTTGTGAATTGTAGTTTCTTAGTCAACGGTACAAAGTACAAAGAACTTGAAGACAAATTTTCTTTCTAGTATGTACTCTTAGTTGATACATCAGTATATTTGAATTGTTCCAATGATATGTTTAGCTTGTTTATGGGGATGCTTACGGATGGGTGCAGTTGATCAGTAATAAACACAAAATGAGGAGCATCCATGCAGCTTATGTGACTATACTGTGAGTGATTTATGGTGTGGTGGGATGCATGTTAGGTATGCGACACCATTTGGATTGACCTCAGAGTATGCTCATCCCCTTGAGATTCTATTCCTTGGATTTGCCACCATCTTTGGACCTGCCATAACTGGCCCACACTTGCTCACTCTTTGGGTTTGGATGACTGTTCGGGTGCTGGAGACTGTTGAGGCTCACTGTGGTTATGACTTCCCATGGAGCCTTTCCAGATTCCTTCCCATCTATGGAGGGTACAAAGCTTACTTCTTACTGGTGCCTGCTTCGAAGAAACTCATCATTGTTGGGGGATCTTAGTGTTGACATGTGCAGTTCTAAATACATTGGTGTTAAAGTTTGACTTCTGTGAACCCAGCAATAGAGTCTTTTCTCTTAGTGCAATTCAAGGATATGGAGTCAAATGCTGGGGTTATTATGTCTTAGCTTATGTTCTGTGCAACTTTGCTTTGTGACAGTGCTGATTTTCATGACTATCATCATCGGCTGCTTTACACAAAGTCAGGGAACTACTCATCAACTTTCACTTACATGGACTGGTGAGAATTGTCTTCCTTCTTGCAGTTCTGTGCTGATTGTAGTAATCAACCAAATTTCTTCTCATACTACTGTCTTTCACATGTCTTCTTTTCAGACCATAGATCTTGTTCATGATGACTTACCTGCACACCTTTCTCTGGAGTAAGTCACTTGTGAGGAAATTCATTTGTCCTTTGCCTGGTTATGCTTCTAAGATTCAGTGTAAGCCCTGTAGGTTCTTGCAGATTTTGTATCAAAGATGCTGATCTTGCTGTTGTGATGGTAATGCATAGGATATTTGGTACAGACAAGGGCTACAGAAAACTCAAGGCCTTGAAGAGAAACGAGGACCACAGTGAGAATATTGTGCGAGAGGTGGATAATCTGGTCAAGGCAGAGTGAAACAAGACTTCTAAGAGAGTAATTGATTGAGCATCTCTTTCAATCAGCAGCAGAAAAGTGATGGCAGTTTGGACAACAATGGAGGACCCTTGTCCTCTGCTACGTTTCAGGCAGTCAGTTGTGCTTGTGTTGTTTGTACATCATACGGTAGAAAGGCTCTTTGGAATGTTTAATTCCATGATTTTTATAGCAATGCATTTGAAGTTCTAGAGGGAGCTAGGGGACCTACTATTGAGAATGATTTTGGAGAATTGAATTTGTGGATCTGTGTACTTTTAGCTGAGACTTTCTCAGGTGAACTTGTTTGCACACCAATAAAAAGTCAATGTTTTGTTCAACTTTGTCAGATTTTGTTTTGGGTTTCTCATGCATTGGGATATCCTTCCTTGCACATGGTCTAGCTAAGCTCTATTTCTTGTTGGGTTCTTTGTCAGATATTTGATTGAAAAATCCAAACTGGAAAAATTCAAACAGCCTGATTATCATCGTGAGCAACTTGTGCAGATGTCCAGCCCATGGAGTCGTACTCTCTGAATCCTTGAAGTCAGTGCTCTAACTCACCACCACCACTTACAAGAAGGAAGTTGTGCCAGATGACCTATCTCTTTGCAAAGCTTTAGGCGACATGGTAATGTAGAGATCTGCAGTACATGAACTCTAAAACACCATTTGCAGGTCATATTTGAAGCATCAACTCAGAACTTCAAATGTTTTCATCAATTGTGTGTCTTGATTTGAGGGAAGGGTCCATCCAATGGACCAGCTACTGTTTTATTGCAAACTTAAAATGTTTTCACTAATTGGGTTTCTTGAGTTCATGGAATGGTCCATACAAATGGAGTAACCACTGTTTTATTGCATGAAATCATTGCTTCACCAGTAGTTATCTACTTCAGCTGCTTGCCGGTCATCTTGCTCTGCTTACCATATACAAATGCTAAACATATAGAACTGTGTAATGTACCGGCCTTTTGGACAGAATTCTGCCTCTTTTCAGGTGTAGGTTATAATATATAGGCCTTCCCTGATTCGTACTGCTTACCCTAATTAGAGGCTCATAGACTTGAGAAGGGTATAGCCTGAAGGTTAGGGGAGGACCTTGAGCTTTACCAGAGTAAGGGCTTGTGTGAGGTGGAGCCAGGCACAGGTCTAATTCTGATAATACTCAGGGTCAAAGGGATTTACAGAGGAATTTTTTCTCACTAGAAAATATTTTTCCACATACCTGTGCCAATTGCTTCTTTGGGTTGAGTGATCACAGAAACAAAACAGAAGGACAATTGTGGGGCCTTTTTGATACAGGTGCAGTTCCATTTTGTAAAGGATTACAAACACAGAAAGAAAAAATGTGTCTTGTAAGGTGCATAAAAGAGAAATTGGTTTAAGTAGTGTGAAATTCTTTAGATCCCATTTGAAGTTGGCACCCTAGGCCAAATCTTTAAACTTGGGATGGGTCACATTATTGATGTATAAAACAGTTATCAACCAAGGGTCAAATCTTGCTTGCTCATTGCAAGTAATCACAAAAGTACAACCCAATAAATGATTTTTTTCGCACAGATCCACACAAATCCAAAAAAGAAATCCTGTCTGTCAAAAGTACTTAATCATCGACAAGATTTAATACAAAAAGTAACAAGCACTTCGAACTTTTGGAAAAACATCCCAAAGATGTCTCTAGGTCTTAATCCAATTTGAACTATGGTTGGTAGTTAGTACCAGTATTGGGCGGTATTTTTGTTTTACAAAGACTAAATAGAGGTCTCTCAGGAGTGTACTCTTTAGAGATATATAAAATAGTCTGAACAGATATATAAAAGATTTGAATTCAAACAGAACCTCAACAACCGACCCCAAAAAGACACAAATTTAAACAATGCTATTTAAGATATCACAATTTTTTTGAAGTTTGACAAATAAAGTCCAAAAAGCTTCTGGGCGAGCACTGCGCTTTAAGCAGTTACAATCTGTACAGAGTTTGTCTTGCTCTTAAACTTAGTTCTTGTTGCATTTTGCAGGGGCCGGTGTTTTGGTTTGGAAGTAGGCACTGTGCATGCAAGCAACGTTTCTTTAGGTTCGCAGTTGGAACACGACCTGCTCTATTTTGAGTTGTTTGTATGTACAGTTTGTTTACAAAACCTATGCACTGTCATTTAGACAAAGCTACTTGAAATAAATGCTTCATAATTAGGAGGTGCTAGCGTATTTGTGGGCACATCATACTTCAATCACTGAAGTGAAAAGGATTTAAAACCTTACCACACTAGGTTTTTGTCTTCAAGCAAGACTAGAAGCGCGTTTTTTCTTCCCATTATCAAAGCAATTTTCATGTGGTAACGAGCATCAAAACAACAAATTCTCTTTTCAAAACTGAAAATTGATTGGTGATTTTATCAGCGGTTATACTCTCAAATGTGTTTGGACCATAGAACTAGTTACAGCCTGCTTCTGCCCAAACAGCATCTGTTGCACTGACTTATCATCTATTACACTGCTTGTAACTTTTCATAAGGACTTATAGAGCATAAGTTCTGTGAAATACTCGAGTATGTTTAAGGACATGGCTTTTCTAACTTTTCATTGTTTGACCCTCTGATTCAAATCATGTTGAGTGGAGGGCAAAAACAGAAGTGCAACATCACACTTTCAGTTGTCACAACATATGTACCGGAAAATTACATTAAGCATACAGGATTTAACAAATCTCTCATACAATGCAAGCTCCAGCACTAAAGGAAAACTTTGACACTCTTGAAACATCCATATTAGATATTGAGCTTGTGAGAAGAGAGCAATCCCAAGTGGGGTTTCCTGCTAAAGAGTTTGGTAAACAGGTCAGTCTTGCCCATAACCTCCAATCAGCTGTAGCAGAAGGGAAGAGATATGTACTAAAGAGAAGTACTGCCGGTCAGCTACTATGCCTAGTGAGATGCCACTTCTTTTTCCAGGGAAGTATGCATAGTACATGATTGTTGGATTTATGACCTCTTAAGTTTTGATCTGATCTCGTGTAAAAATCAGTTGATCAGAGCAAAAATCAGTTCCAATGTTTACATATGATCGGTGAACAGTACTGTCATATGTAGACATTGGAAAAATACATATATATCTGCATGAACATATTGCTTTTTGGAGCTATATAAATCATGTATGAATTCTAGAAAACGTGCAAGCTCTGAAGAAATTACCTACGTGGTGATAATTCCCAGATATGTGTGCTTTTTTAACTTAGATGGAACTTGTGGCTGACGATTGCTGCAGTTACAAGGCCGCCCAGGACAGGGGATGCTTGGATTAAGCTGCGCATGAGTGGTTTCTCCAACTGGATGGAACTTGTTAGCAGGGTGCCCAGGTCCACTTTAAGACAAAGGATGAGATTAAGTGATTCATGAGAGTTTTTCCAGGGGCTAGAGCCACATGTTATATGCGAAGTTGTAGCACCTAACCATGTAACGTACTCTATGAAGAGCACACTGGGATGCATATGTAAAAATTATAAGTTTTAATATGCATGCCAACGTGCTCTTTATAGAGTACGTGTATGGTCATGTGCTACCGGGATTAGCTTCGCCATATAGCATGTGATTAGAACCGCCTAAAACTCTCACGAGCCGCTTAATCCCATCCTCTGCCCCTCTACGCGATCCTTGGCGCCCTCCTAACTCCCGCGGACCTTGATACCGGCCGGAAACTCTAACAGACTGTACAAAGCTTGCTTGCTTGGACCTAGACAGCGCAGCAATCATGTATGATCAACATACTAACCCCAACCAAGACAAATGACAGCTCAAAAAAGCAATATGATACGGTACATATGTACATTACAAAGTGAAAACTACAAGCAACAGGGTTGAAAAAAAATTACCGACGAGATACATGATCCAGGAGATTTCTGTTATGGTTCACTGAGTTTACAAGTCCCAACAAACTGCCTTTGATGTATCAGATATCGATCTTGAGACCACTGCTGGTCTCCATTTGCTGAAGGAAGTCAAGATTTGGAAGGACATTCCAACCGCCAGCACCTATCTAAATTCAGCACCCTGACATTCAAACCAAAACCGCCCTCCGAAGTTACTTACAAAGATCAGAACAACACAGCGCACACATCTGTTCCAAACCACAAACCCCCTTCGAAGTTACTTACAAAGATCAGAACAACACAGCGCACACATCTGTTGCAAACCACAAAACCCCTTCGAAGTTACTTACAAAGATCAGAACAACACAGTGCACACATCTGGTGCAAACCAATAACCCCCTTCCAAGTTACTTACCAAGATGAGAAGAACATAGTGCACACATCAATATATCGCTTGTAGAATCACCTACCGTTAAATACTACTACTACTACTACTACTACTTCTGCATACTTGAAGACGCAAGGATGCACAATGTAAACATGCGTATTGTTGCAAATAGATTCGATGATGCTCTTCATATAGCATTTGGTGAAACACTTCTAGCTGCTCACGAGAGATGAATGGGTTCTAGCCTCACGATGGATGAATGTATCATGAATAGGGCCGTTGAAGGAGTACTTGGTTGGTGGCCGGTGGAGCGCGCCGGCGACGTGAGCTGCTTGTCATATGCCTGTGAATGAGTGAATGAAGGAAGGAAGGAAGGACGGACGGATGGACGGACAACGAATTGGTAATTTATGGGTGGAGCGCGGCGACAGCGCCTGCTCGTTTGCCTTGTCATATGCACGCGAAGAAAGAAAGGACGGACATAGACGCCCATAATGTGAAGCGCAAATGCAACATCAAGATCGTGCCGTTGAAGGGAGTACTTTGGTTGCTGGGTGGAGCGCGGCGCCAGCTGCATGGAAAGCGCCGTTTGAAGGTACTGAGGTTGCTGGTTGGAGCGCGGCGCCAGGTGCGCTTGTCATGCACGCCAAGAAAGGACGGACATGGACGTCTACGGCAGAAACACTAATTGTGTTGCTTCAATTGTTGGTGTACAAATTTCCGTAATTTCAAAGGAAATGAAATTCATATTAGGTAGGCTACATGAAATTCATTTGCTTTTTTTTTCGGGATTTCTTTTTTCTTTTGGATTTGCATTTTTATACTGTGGATTTGAAAGAGTCAATTTATCTTATGCAATTGTTTCTTTTGCAAGTATATTTCCTTCAGTCCCCATATCTCTCTGTCTCTCTATAGGTACTTTGCAAGAGAACTCAGGAACAGTTGTTCATTTAAGATATAGGTTTTCTAAATTTGAAGGATTAAATTGTTTTTTTAAAGCGTTGGTATTTTGAGAGGTGCATTGGAAAGAGTCAATTATGCAAATTTGTTTCAATACCAGAAGCTCTTGTAATTGGGACATTGAACATTTTTTGGGGGGTGCTTTTCTGCAATCATGTTTAGGTGGATTTGGTAAGTATTCATCTCTGCAACTTAAAGTTTCAACATCTACCTGTATTTGTGCGCAGCTCTCTCTCTCTCTCTTTTGCAATAGAACTCGTGAGAAGTTGCTCCAGTTGGGGCACTTAGTTCCAAAATAAAGCATAACAGCTAAGTTTGGTAGCATCTTAACTCACATTCCGTATTGGAAGAGATTTCTAGAGTCTCTCTCTTTCCAATCAATGCTCAATTCTCAACACCACATTGGTTGGTTGTAGTTATATGCAGTTTTTCTTAAAACAACATATCTACATAGGTAATTATTTTGTAAATCTGTTGGTTCAAAGTTGGTGAGAAAATCATTGATGATTACTGTCATGCTGATGGTGTAGGGTATGCATTCATTTCAACTGATGAGGTCTTACTTAATGAAATTTCAATTAAATCTTTTTCTGTATTATTGATCCACGGGTTTTTGTATGATGGTGACCATCATTTAAGTGCAAATGTGGCTCATTAAAGCCAAATTTTTAAATGATAGTTGTATGGTATTTAAGGTTAGTGGAGCTTTCACGCTTTATGAATGACTAAAATAATGCCAATTCCAACACTAAAAACACTAGCATATCTACACAAACACAGTTACAAGGTCATACCCCTCTAAATGTTAGAGCTTGGGAATCAAAATCTGGGGTGTTTTTGTAAAGAATCCTTTTCGTCACAAAGAATACAATTTAGTGTATAAATCCATATTGGCTTATGATTTAATGCACATGTTTGGCATAGTTGTGTGCATTTGTAAATTTCTGGGAAAATATAACATTCAACTCCTAACCATGTTCTTAAAACAATATAAATTGTTTCCATGTGATTATGTATTTTCCTTCAAGTAAATCTCAAAAGTATATGACTCATAATATACCTCCTGACGACCAAACTATTAAAAAATAATATCAATGTCCCCAACCTTATGTGTAGACAATAAGAAGATATCAAAATAGCCATTGCTAATATTGAGGTAAAACTACATGTAATGGCCAGGGTTATTTTTGCGGTGGATTTTGGCCACTTGGTGACCAAAAGCAAAATGGGTTGTGACCTGTTCAAAGGATATTCTGAACAGGATTTTTTAGGAAAAGAAGGCCAAAGTCACCATATTTTGGGGGGAACAAAAAATTGAATTTGCCACATTTAGACCATATTAGGTTCTTGTATGTTGCTAGTATAATGTGGGGTTTAGGGTATAATCTACTTCCTCTCTGATCTGTAGCCAAATTTGGCTAAGTTCTCTTGTGGATGATTGCCAGTTCACCAACCTCACAAAATTGGGAAAAAAAAGGAAAACAAGGAATATTCAGCAAAATTTGGTGATATTTCAGAAAAATAGAAAAATCCCTTTAGTGTGTGTAGGCAATCTATGGTGTGGCAATCTATGGTGATTTCTTTTCATAAAAAAGGAAAATTATGACAGAATTTTATTTTCTCACAAAATAGTTTTCACAAAATGGCAAAAATTAGTGCAAAAACAAATCACTCACTCGACCTGCTTCGCCATAATATGGAGTTTTGTCAACAACCTGTCCCCTCTGATTTTCTCTGGTGTGGGTTCCCCATACGTCTCTTTGTGTTTCTTGGCACCACAAGCATCACCTGCCAGAGTCACCATTGCTCTGGGTGCATTTCACTGGTGGCATCCAATCTCCGGTGCCTATCCAACTTCAAGTTTATGTAATTTAGAAACATCAAGGCCAACTATGCTAGAGCCTCGAAGACCCTGCCTATCTATGAAGGAAGGTAGTTTGTTTTGTAGTTATGAGATCCACCAAACTCCGATGCTTCAGATTGTGTTCTTGATGTCTTTGGAAAGCTCTCGACAAGGAGGGGTGCATGAGCTTGGTTCCATGGCATTTGGACTTGTGGTGCAAAAGCTCTTGAATATTGAATGATTTCTTCACTAAAAATTAAATTAAATCATAGCTGAAAATTTTGGAGGGATTGGAATGTGCCTTTGTTGTTATTGGAAAAATCTTGATGAGCAGGATTTAATGGAATTTATTTGGTAAGATTTGAATTCAAAATGTAAGAGATATTGATTTTTTAAAGATTTCTGCCGCTGAAAATTCAAATAAATTCCAAAAAACCAGGTCTTGGAAGGAAAAATCAATTGAGGACAAGTTCACACTTGAGCCAACAGCACAGGCCACACTAATTCTCATGAACTATGCAACATCAATACCACGGTATCTTGACACCTTGACACTAACTAAATTATTTGTAAAAATGTTGAAATTTTCAAAAAATATTTTTTCAAAGAGGAAACTTTTGTGAGCAAAAATAAATGAGTCTTCTTCTAGAATATTCTTCTTTACAACTTGGAGTCTTCAAATTTAATTATTTATTTGAAGACAGATGCGTGTCGAAGCTGCCCTTGTACTAGGGTACTCAATCCTTTCAAATAGCTGTTGTGTAAAATGTTCAGGGTTCAGTGCACCTTTCATTTTGGTCCAAATTAGTTTTGCACTTCTTCACGGGAGTGAGCAAGCACCATCAACTATGGCCTGTCACTGAATTTTCACTTCCATGGTTGGACAAGTTCATCGGGCAGGCTGGAGTTTATGGTTTCTTGTACGCATGGCCCATCGGCCACAGTTGGCACAAGGAGTTATTTACAAATGCTTTAATTATGTACTCAGCTTCACTCATGAAGGAATTTTTTTCTTTCTGAGTAAGTGTAAGGTAACCACCATCACCATGGCCATTACCAGAATAAGGCCCCTACATCGCCATGGCATTACCAGAATAAGGGCCTCCATGAGGTTGAGCTGTGATATCCAAAAATTATGCCAAAGATAAAGATGTTGATATGTGATCTAAATATCAAATCTAGGGCTGGATATTAAGGTTAGTAATTAGTAAGTAGGTTAAGGAATTATAAATTAGGTTAGGTTTGTAGGTTCGCAGCTATCTATCGGTTTTTTTAATTTTTTTTGTTGCAACTAGGGTGACGAGAATCCTCAGAGAATTTTAAATTGTTTTGAGGACACATTTTTAGAGGTCTCTTTCAAAGTTGTAATCAATAGTAGTAATTGTTTTGGCTATACATTCTTTTTATAAAAATTTATGACTTATTTTTTGCAAATTATTTTTAGAAAAAAAATATTTGCTATAAAATATTTCCTTTTAAAAAAAGAATGTCGCCTTTGGGAGATTTTTTGCCCCAAAGAAAGAGACTAGCACCCAAGATAAGTGGCAAGCAAATTTTTGAATTTTTTTAATATCCAAATCTATTGATATTTGATTAATAAATAAAAGACGGATATCCAAGAACACTTATATGTGGGTCAGATTGAAAAAAGTGAAATTTTGATATTTGGTTAGGATATCTAATTTTTTTATAAATAAAATTGTAATATCTTTATCCATAAAATAATCATAAATGCAATAGGATCGGAAAGTGGTAATCCAATTTCAGGCCATATTATGTTACATTTTACCATTGATGCTTATAGACCTTTCATTCAATTTACATTTCAATCCCAAAAAAATGTTATTTAGGCTATCCTAGCAATATGGCTTTCTTTTTCTTTTATTGAGTTGCATTTATGTATTTATGTTTCTCTTGTGACCAAGGCTTCTTTTTTTTTTTTCCAACTTTGGGACATTTAAACAATTCCAAAAATTAGTTGAATTCACATTAGGAAAAAAATTCAAAACATTCATGATGTTTTCTCAAATAAAAGAAAAACTTCTCTCCAATTTTATTTTTTTTAGGTGCATCTAATCTTTCACAAGGGTGCAGTCTTGCAAGCATATTACTTATACATAGTTCACTTCCCACTGAAGCATGTAATGTAATACTAACTGGCCATCAACACAAAGAAAACATGGATCGCACACCAAACTTTTAGAAGAAAAAAAAAGATCGAAACAGGCTTCGTTTGATTTATTTGAACTAGCGTTTGTTGGTCGGAAATTTTGTGGAAACTTTTGCAGTTGGGAGGAAGAAACCAAATATTCCATTTCAGATTCCTCCTTTTATGAAGGGAAAATTGTTAAAAAATTGATTTTTTTTTTTTGGAGAAAATGTTGGCACATTTGGACTCTCTTTTTATTTTTGAGACAGATTGTCACCACTTTTATACTGTTTGCACGGTTTTCTAGAAAATTCTTGCCAACTAATGTTGAATGTATCTTGGGATGCTTGTTGCCTACTTTTACATAAAAATATTTCAAAATACCTCCATTCAAATATACAACATTTAAAAATCTGACTATTTAATTTTAATGTAACAATCACAGACTTAACTGTCTATTTTACATACACCATCAGAAATTTGATCTAACCATCACTTAATAATCATTTAAGCAGCTATGGATTTTCGATTTATGTTTTTTCAAGTGCGTTCTACTCCACTTGTGTGTTAAGGGCAGAAGTCAAATATTCATTACAATGATATCATGTTGTTTCTCATACCTATCATGCATGCTAGTTATGGTAGACACACACTAAAGGTAAGCAACATAATTGAGTTTGCCAATAAAAGGTTATAACTAACTCAAAGAATTCAGCTTGCTTTAGATCTCAGTTCTAAAAAAATTCTAATTATATAAAGAAGTTGCTAGATGTTAGAAAATTTGGTAACTTCTTCATGTTATGACAAAATCTCATGTCTCAATCATTTTTGACTTGGTAACCTAAAGTGAATTTTTGGCTTTGATGAAAATATTAATTAATTGTGGTCCTTGATTTTGTGGAATATTATATATCACCCAACTTGATATTAATATTGAAAAGGTTTTGCTAGACCAAAAAACATTCACATGGAGTCTTGGAGTCTAATAACCTTTTAATTTTTAAGAAAATTTTGGATTCATAGACAAGTGCAAAAAGAGGGTGTTTATAGTAGTGATCTAAATGGATTTTTTTTTTTTTAAATTAGGTTTAAAACTTGGAAAATTTATTCCAATTTGCACCCAAAAAAATGTCCAATTTTTTTTCCAATTTTTTAAAAAAGGTGCCAAAGTTCCCTAAAAAAAGCAATTGGTTGTGTACTTTTTCCAATTTTTATAGATATAGTATCACTAGGGGATTAATTGCCAACACGTTTTCTAAAAAAATGAAAAAAATCTATTCAATTATCAAAAGACAATCTGGAACATTGTTTTGAGAAAAAATTCAAATCCAAATTTATTTATTAGAAATTCATGAAAAATCCCAATATAACCCATCAAAATCCTTTTTTGATGTTACTTTATGCATCCATAAAATCTTCAAAACCATCATTTACAATTTTTCATGATTGATCATATAGTTATCAGAAAACATGAATATTCTAACAATGACTTCATTAATTAATGTTAAGGAAAAAAGTTAAAACAACCCAAAACAATTATTAAAAAATTGTCCAATGTTAGGCTCAATAATGACCATGGCTTAATATGATGAAGCTAGCAAAAGGCACCACAAAAGTAACACCTAGATTGATTGGCTAGATATATTGATTAATCTAAATGGTTTGCTATTAGTAATTTCTACCTTTTTACAACCCTGATTTCATGTTTATAGGTGAGGATTGGGATGTGGAAAAATATTGTTGTAAGGACAAACGTTGAGTATGGGTGGAATTGTTTTGAAGTTCACATTTTTAACCTCATGATCATGAAATAACATTTCATTTTCAAAATGTCCTTGCATAATGTAAGGCAATATGACAAGCTTGCCTCCTACTAGTATGACAAAAAACTACGAGCATGAAGACAATCATACACAAAGATGAAAATGTGTTAGAATAGATATGAATATGTTCATGACCATACTTTCTCATTAACATCTATAATATATTAGAATTGGTGGTGATTGGCTAAATATACTACAATAGGTATGAATAACAAAAATAGACTTATTTTTGCATCACAAGGTAGTTGTCAAGTAGTTAATTTGATTTGATTTGAAAGGAGATGGTGCCCATTACACCTTAATAAACTAGTTTTAAAAAGGTTTAGGGCTTGGTGTCTATTATAGAAACTTTTGAAGGTTCATTTGTTGTATGCTTCATAATGTTTTGTTCCCATGTCATTGCTCAACCATTGATTGATGTAAGCCACAAACATTTTTTATGGTAGACACCAAACCCTTGGTTTGTTAGTTAATAAAATAAGGGGCAATGTTCATTGTTTCGCATATTTACTTGACCACAACTTTGGGTGAAAATTTAAATTTGTTTCCATCATGCATGGGTCTTGATCTACATGCTGCTAGTTGCCATTAGTTTTAGCATACTATAAGTTTGCAAGTATGAAAGAACATCTTCACATCCATTTTAACACATTTTTTCTTCATATTTGAGCATGAGTGTTTGTGGTTATTTTACTTATGGCACGGTTGCATGTTGCTAGTTGCCATTAATTTTAGCATACTATAAGTTCACAAGTATGAAAAAACATCTTCACATCCATTTTAACACATTTTTTCTTCATACTTGAGCATGAATTTTAGTGGCTATCTTACTTATGGTGCGGTTGCATGTTGCTAGTTGCCATTAGTTCTAGCATACTATAAGTTCACAAGTATGAAAGAGCATCTTCACATCCATTTTAACACATTTTTCTTCATATTTGAGCACGAATTTTCATGGCTATCTTACTTATGGTGCGGTTGCATGTTGCTAGTTGCCATTAGTTCTAGCATAATATAAGTTCACAAGTATGAAAGAGCATCTTCACATCCATTTTAACACATGTTTTCTTCATATTTGAGCATGAATTTCCATGGCTATCTTACTTATGGTGGGTGCATGTTGCTAGTTGCCATTAATTCTAACATACTATAAATTCACAAGTATGAAAGAGCATCTTCACATCCATTTTAACACATTCATATTTGAGCATGAATTTTCGTGGCTATCTTACTTATGGTGCGGTTGCATGTTGCTAGTTGCCATTAGTTTTAGCATATTATAAGTTTGGAAGTATGAAAAAGCATCTTCACATCCATTTTAAAACATTTTTTCTTCATATTTGAGCATGAGTTTCCATGGCTATCTTACTTATGGTGGGTGCATGCTGCTAGTTGCCATTAGTTTTAACATACTATAAGTTCACAAGTATGAAAGAGCATCTTCACATCCATTTTAACACATTTTTTCTTCATATTTGAGCATGAGTTTTTGTGGTTATCTTATTTATGGTGCGGTTGCATGTTGCTAGTTGCCATTAATTCTACCCTACTATAAGTTCACAAGTATGAAAGAGCATCTTCACATCCATTTTAACACATTTTTTCTTCATATTTGAGCATGAGTTTTCGTGGTTATCTTATTTATGGTGCGGTTGCATGTTGCTAGTTGCCATTAGTTCTAACATACTATAAGTTCACAAGTATGAAAGAGCATCTTCACATCCATTTTAACACATTTATTTTCATATTTGAACATGAGTTTTCATGGCTATCTTATGTATGGTGGGGTGTAAGCAAAGCTAAAACCTTAAATTTGCATTAGTTTTTTGGTCATTTTTGTCTTGCATGGGTTGTTCACACAACTAGTTCACACTTGAAAGCAAATCAAATTAAAAGCTTAAACATGTGTTAATATATCTCCATCTTTGCACATGAGTTTATTTTTAAGGATTTAAAACATGTCATTTCCACTTTTAATTTTGTGATTATCAAGATTTCATAGTCAATGTTACTTGACTAAAATGATTAACTATATATAATTTGATTAAGATATAAGTATTATATATTTTTGACTCATTAAGCATGTCCAATATCACTGAATCTTTACTTTAATCATATTGGAGTTTAATTACATATGGACTATGTGACACCTACATGAATATTGAAGTTGTATTGTTATCATTGCATTCTATAATTCAAAGTTCAAACAATGATATGTCACAATGTACAATTAAAAATATTTGACACATTCATGAAGATTATAATTAAATTAACATGATTAAACTCTATTAATCAAGGGTGACCTTGATGTCAACATGCGTAACAATCAATGTTTAAAATTACATGTAATTATGAAAATTTATAAATTTATAACATTTCATTCAAATTTTAAATGAATTTCATTCTAAAGTTATGTTATTGAATTACAAAATTTACATTAAAATTTTCAATAGATATTTTGAATTAAAGGACTATCTTGAAATGTGAAATTAAAGAGATTTGAAATTATTGAAATATTTTTAGATGTGAAATTAAAATGTATTATATTAGGATTTATGGTCCAATTTTATTTTAAATAATTTATTTTTTTGACATTTGAAAGTAAAGACATTAACAAATTAAAATGAATGAAATAAAATTTTAAATTTTAATTTGATTTTAAAAAAAAATCATTCAACCAAATCTAAGTTTAAAACATTATATTCGAAATTTTAAATAATTTATAATATGTAATTAGATAAATTATTATGAAATTGAAAAGTGAAAATTAGATAATGAAATAAAATAATGTGAGAAATTTAATTCCATTATGAACATTAAAAAATACATTTAAATAACATTTTTATTTTGTTTTTTTGAAACACACATGTGATTGCATTATAAGTCACATGATGCACCACATGAAATGTTGGTTAGATGGTTAAGGTTTTGGCTTATGGCCATGATTGTGAAGGTTCCATATTTTTCACTTATGATATCCTATAATTTTGAATTACATTATTAAAGTTAGTAATGTCAACATGGGATGAAAATAATGCTAATGGCAATAACATATAATCTATATATAAACACACACACATAGGGTTAACAAATGACTAGTGAATAGGCTTGATGTTTGTCCAAAGTCCAAAAATATTATTTAAAAATATTTTAAAAAGGTTTTTGGGTGTAGTCAAAATTTAAGGAACCAATGATGCCTCTTCAAATCAATCCTTAGAAAGTAATGGGTCAACCAACCATTGATGTGATAGAATAAGATTGGTTATTTTTATAAAATAAAAAATATTCCATGATTTATTAGTTGAAACAAGTTTTTTTTGAACCTCATGATTGAAAATTTTAAATTAATTTACTATTCTATTAAATTATGTACAATTTTTTTCAAAAAACATTGTTTCAAGATCTTTTAGGAGTTTGTTAAATAATGAAAACATTGATTACATTGGGTTAGACATGTTGGCAAAGTGAATTGAGGATAGGGACATAAAAAGGGAAAGGAGTTGGCCAAAAGTCACTTCCTTGAAAGGTGCATCAAGTAATAGTCTAGGAATTGGATCAAGCCCAAGATTTGGTAACAACAATCAAAACATATTTTCAAGAGAGAAATGATGACAACATGCATTGCAAAGTGTTCATCTAAAACCTTATTGTGCACATGAAGAAAGAGAAGACCAAAAACAAAATGATGCATGAGGTTGTCACCATGTTCTTATAAACCAAACATGCAACCTTTTTGCAAGAGTTCCACAATTTCTTGACCATTTGATATGTGATGGTTTTCCGATGTGAGTGTTCATTATGTTACTTGTTACTAATTCTTACATAAATTTTACTTTTAGATTCCATAAGTTTCTGATTTTCATAGGTTTTAATGGTGAGGGGTGATTATAACATTTACATTGGGTTTCTTTTACTTGCATATTGTTCTTTGGGTGTTGAAGGAAGTTGAAATTTACTTAAAATGGTACAATCATAATTTGAAATTGAATAATGTTATCTTTTTAAAACACAAGCTTAAAAGTTTGATTGAAATGTTTTATCACCTTTTTAAAAAAAAAGATGAATAATTTAATTTTGGTTTAAAGAATTGGTTGTTGTAGTTGTCAAAGCATAAACATGATTCCAATTGCACACGATTAAAAAATAAGATGAAAAAAAACCCAAATTAAAAGGCACTATAATTAATTATATTTTTTTGAAAATACACCTTAACAAACTTAAAACCCTAGTGCCAAATACATATATAATTAATTAATTATTGAAATATGATATAATATTTTCACAAAAATTTGGTTAGCATTTGGGTGTGATCATAATCAACTAAGCCAAAAACCATGTTGGACAATTTAAAAGCTATCAAATTTTTCAAAGATATTTATGTAATGCAATTTTAATGTCATGTTGATAAAAAACATTTGTGCTAAATGATTTATATGAGTGTTGAAGAATTTTTAAACATCATTTAATTTAATAATGGCTTGCACTCGTTATATTTAAGCTCAAAATGAATGGATTGCATTATAATGCATTGAAGATTTGTGTTGTTGATGATGGGTGAAAGTTTTAAGTGTTGATTTTAGTGAAATGTGTTTTCAAAACATGTGTTAAATTTTGACATTATATTTCACCCCATAATATCTCATGTTTCATCAAAACTTGAAACCATACACTTGTAGGAAAAATAAATAAAAATTGATTAGTTTTTTTGACTAATTTTTAGTTGCAAGCCACAAATTTTACAACTAAAATCCTTTTAGTAGCACTGGACAAGTCGCATAAGAAAATTTAATTATAGGCAACATGGATTATAAATGTAAAAAGAAAGTCAAAAAATAATAATTTCATCCTTTCATTTATTGTACATGTATTGTCATTTGTGACTTACCATGTGAATAATTTGGTCACCTTAACAACAAATGATGTGTCGCTAGTGGCAACATTGTTTTAACATTTCAAAATTATTTTTATTTAATCTTGAAAAAGTCCACATCATCCATTTTGTATGGTCTTAGCATATGAAACATGGAAAAATAAGAATTTGTCACATGGCATACTAATTGTGTCCATTTATTATTTGGTGTCACGTGGCATATAATTGTTGTCCATTTATTTTTTGAAGGCCAATTTTTTGGTGACACATGGCACATTTAAACCCTATAATTTAATATTTTAAATTAACTATTTAATTTTGGATTGCTTAATTTAATGTTAATAGGATGTCAACACATGGATAAGTAAAAAGGTTTAGGCCTAAAGAAGGAAGTAAATAGACTTAAGTGTTTTAAAGATAATCCTATTTATTTTTTGTTTTAATCTTTAAAGTTGAACCTCATTAGTTCATCCTTTAAATGACACTTGCACTTTGAAAATTTATAGTGTGCATATTTATATGATTTAGGCTCCACATTGCGTTGCACTACTAATGATGCTAATTAAATTATTTTATGTGGAGGCAATAATTTTGTTGCAATCGATTTTGTCTTTCCAAAAAGTAAAAATTTGTAAATTTCATCATATGTCATTTTGTTCCATTTTTTATTTGCTATGCAAAATGCCAATGAAAGTCTAGTTCAATAGAAAAGTTCACAACAAGATACAAATAGACAAAAGAAAAATAAAATAAAATTTCATAATAATGATAATAGTGATAATAGTGATAATAGTTTTAGTATATATAACATATATATATATATACTGAAGAATTATATCTGACTCCCATTTTTCATAATCAAATAACAAATTGTGAATTGAAATAATTGGTGACTATTGTGGTTAATGGGACACATCCGTCTATTTATGGATGAAAATAATCTTTAAAAACTAGTTTGAATGGAACCCATACCCATAAGATGAAAATTTCAAGAATTACAAGATAGTGATAAGAATGACCAAAATAATTTTACTCCTTCAAACAAGGAAGAATATAACAAATGGATGACATGAGACAACTAATTAACAAAAGTTGTGTGTTGAGAAATATAAACATCAAGGAAAGTAATGAAATGAAAATAAAACTCATTGGTCATAAAAATGGCTATTCAAAATGGTCATGTTCAAGAAAAAATAAAATGTTAGAAACTTGGATATAATTTGTAATTGAAAATGCTATATCTAATTTGACATTTTTTCATAGTTTATATGTTGTATTCTAATAAATATTTGGGAATCATTAGTGGGTTTCCAATGTTGCTTTTTCAATACTTTTTTTGACGTAAACTGCCATCACTTGGATAACATTTAGATGATTAATTTTCAACATGGGATGAAAACTAAAGCCATAACACACAAGTTGTGAAATTAATCAAATAAATATTCAAAAAAATCATGTGAATTTCTTACATAAAATTAGGTAAGCATGACAATTGTTGTGTTGAATTTGGTTTTTGAAAAAAATTGACAATTTTAAGAAGTACTTGTTAAAAATGGTGAGCCCCAAGGTTTTTTTTAATATTAAAAAACAAATTCCAATTTTGTGGTTTTAGAAATTGGGGTAATATTTTTCAAAAATTAATTAATTTTTTAAAACTCCAAACTTTTCCAAAATACATTTTTAGCACTATGTGAAAATTCAAAATTAAAAAAATATATAAAAAAATCATAGTACCTTTTCAACACTAGTTAAATTATTTCTGAAAATTTCAATTTTTTAGAAATTATTTATTTAAAATGTTAAAAATCAAATAAATTATTCTCCTTGGATTTCAAATTTTTTAAAAAACTAGGTTAGTTTTTTACAACATATAATTTTTAAGCACACTCACTAGAAAAAAAAATTGTCGTTTGCAACCAATTTTTGCAACTAAAAATATCATTTGCAATTGTTTTTCGATTGTTTTTGTATACAACATTTAAAAAAAATTGATTACAAATGATAACTTTTAAAAATAATCGTTTGAATTTTTCTCATTAACAATGATTAAGGTTTGGGGGTTATAAATGTGATATCTTACATGAAATAAAAGTGAACAAAGTTCAAGAATGAAGAAGGAATCAAAGAAGAAGACTATAGCAATAGAGCTTGAGAAAAAAGTTATGAAAATCCAAATAAAAAACATGAGTTTGAAATGTAGGTTTCTTAAATGGAGACCATTAAATCCATTATTGCAGCAAAGGGGACCTGGTGAAAAGAGCGGATAATCTTGAGTTGAATTTGACAACATTGAAATTTAAAATAATAATAATAATAATAATAATTTAAAAAAAAGAAAAAAAAAGAAAAAGAAAAGATGGTGCATGCACATTGACATGAAGGGAGGACAAAATATGAAAATTGGTGGAAACCCAAAAGCTTCTTGCTTTAGGCCAATTCACCATACCCAATTATTGAAAAAATCTCTTAATCCTTTAATTTGGTGGAACAATATTTCTCTCCATTTTTGCAAAAGAAAGTGGGGAAAAAGGTTGTAAAAGGTCTCATTTTGATAAGGGTTTAAGAGTCTACAAAAGCTACCTATAATTATTGCCAAAATTACATAAATTATTGTTTTTACAATGGGAATGAATTTTGAAAAATAAGATAATTATTTGATACCTTATGTCAAACTTGAAAAACTACTAGATATTCACTTGTGTGGATATCACTTGATACCTTATTGCCCCATTGATTGAGCATTTGTTGTTGCAAGACTAATCTATTTTTTCATTCATTCATTCATCCATCCATTTGGATGATCTTATCTTCTTGAAGTTGATGAGAAAACTCATCCATTCATTTACCCATTTGGATACTCCAATCCTCTTGTTGTTGTGAAAAAGCTTAGACATTTCCATTTGTTCATTCATCCATTGGAAATTGGAATCGTCTTATCCTTTTGAAGTTGATGAAACGATCATTGCTCCACGACCAATGCACTCTTAAGTAATGAGCAACAACATCATCTAATGGTGAAAGAGAGATGAGAAAAAAAATGCAAAACTACTATGACATCCCCCACCACAAACCTACGAAGAAAATGTCATCATGGAATGAAACAAGATTGCAAAGACTTGCACAAATGTTTTAGTGTAATAAGAGGGCACCTTACCCAGCTTATTCTTTCCTCTGTTTTTAGCTGGGCAGCTCAAAAAAATTGAACCCTATTGAATTGTTTTTGAACTGTTCTTGTGTTTTTTGAAACACCCCGCACACATTGTGTTCCTTTTTTTTTCTCATGAGACCTGCCATGTAAATCATGGGACAAAATAGGAAAAAATAAATCAAAGCAGGTCTTTATACATGGTGAAGCCCATGGTCTTAGGGTTTACCCTACACATAAAAAACCAAGGACCTTATCAACTTAAAAAATGCAAGTAGCTCAATCTGCATAATGGCTCTGCCCATTATCACAAGTTCAAAGTTCAAAGTTCAAGCCATTGTTGTGGGGTTTGTATCTTTCTGGCCAAATGAAAATTACAGCATTTTCTAGTGTTGGGCAGTTATTAGAAATGCGCACCAAATAACCAATGGTCATTAGGCAGTTCCCTAAGATTCATAACCATGGTTCTTGAAACAGATCAAAGGACAAGAAGGTTCAACAATGTTTCTCTAAAATCAACCAACAAATCTCAAATCACGAAAGGGCTTGTACTTTTCTTATACGTACATAATTGTATTTTAAAAACAAAATTAAGAAGCAGTCAAATAAGCTTCTTGCCAAACTTGCAAATGATTTTATTTCGTGACAATTGTGATTGTTTGAGGGGTTTGAAATAACAATTGGTTTGGCTATCATTTCACAAGAGGACTTTGTCAAATTTGGCTATAGTTACACTTTTTGGATTCATAAAACCTCTAGTAGGAAAAACTTGCAGCTTTTGTTTGTTTTTTTTTGTTTTTTTTTCTCAAATTTTTTGATGTCACTAAAGTGGAATGATCCACAGGAAGATTTACCCAGTTCTGGTTCAAGCTATATATGAAAGTACTTAAAAAAAATATTTATATATTTTTGACTACATGCTAGAATCATGTGTAGAAAACTGGTTTTTTTCCTTAAATTTTGGTCAGAATTTTGGCAAATAAAAAAACCTCAAAAAGAACTTAGCAATGCTTTTACAACATTTTTACAATGTGTTTAAAATTAAGTGTTAACAAATGTTAATATGATCATTGATATTATGTTGTGATGGCATTGTAATACATTATGATAATTTATCATTGTATTACAATGCCATTACAACATTGTATCACTTATTGATTAACACTTCATTAACATATCATATTGAACATATTGTTAAAGTGTTTGTAAAAGCACATATAAAGATTTTTTTTGATAAGTTGTTACTCATCCTCTCCCTTATTATTTGTCATCATTTTTGGGTTTGGAATTTCTTAAAATTTTGATTTCTCTATGTGTTACCTTTTTGTTACTTGTCTTCCTCACAAACTTGCCCCCTCCATGTAGAATGTGTTTTGGCTCCAAAAAAGCACTTAGCAATACTTTTGGCTAATAAAAATCTCAAAAAAGCACTTGGCTATACTTTTGGCTAAATATAATCTCAAAAAGCACATGTTTTTTCAACACTTTTGGCTATGTACATCCAGCAAATGAAAAGGCGGAGTTGGAGAGACTTCCCAAGCAGGTAAATTTTAAATTTTGAATCACAGAATTCCCATTCTAAAGGTGCGTTCACACTTGATGTTAGTGACTCTAGGGTAGATTCCCGGAACACCATGCTAGCCATTTAGGACTTAAACCTAATTGCCATGAAAATTTTATGTTAAGCTAGCATTCACTTAACATTGAGCAATGGCCCATTTAACAATGGGTGCCACCTAGGATGCCGCCTAGATTTTCATTTAACACTGACTTCACATCAAGTGTGAATGCACCATGATGGTATAACATTTTAAAACAGAAGGAAAATGAAAAGAAGAGAAAAAGATCCCCTTCCTTGTCTCTCTCCTCCCTCCCTCTCTTCCCAGCCTTCTTCTGCTTTCTTTGTCCAGAAAGCAAGAGCACAGGGAACCTTTGAATCATCATCATCTTGCTTTCCTATTTGTGGCAGCCAAACAAGGTGCTGTTTTGCAGGAGGATGCAAGGAGGATTGTCATGTGGGTTGCTTTCTTAATAGATCCTAGTGAGAAAGGTGGGTCCTAATAGACCTGTTTTTCTCAACTTCAGGCAGGGGGGCATTTTGTAACCCTAATTTTTGGGGTATGTAGTTACGTATGCTTGTTGTTTTTGTTGTGCGATTATGGTTGTTTCTTTTTGCACCTTGGAATTAAGGTAGAGAGTTGAAAGGGGAGCCAATTTCAATTTTCATAAGGGATATGAATTCATTACCACTGAAGGGTTGAAGAAGAAACATCCACCAGTCATGCCTCTGGTTTTCTTTGTCATACCAGGTGTTGTTACACCTTTCTTTCTATGTATTGAGGGGAATTAGAGTCCAGTCCAAATGGGTGATAGCCACATTTTGTTCCATGTGTTATCAACATGCTCTTATTATTGGCAATAGGCAATCCAGTTTTTTTGTGGAAACTCCTGGTCTTAGAATCACATCCCATAGCAAGGAGTTCTTGACATTGGAGATTCCCAGATAATTTTTTTTTTGAGGAGGAACTGAATTGAATCCTGTGTGCTGTGTGCTCTTTGCTTAAGTTTCTGTACTTGAAGGATCTCTTGGTACATAATTTTTCATTTATTTTGCAGACCACTGAGTCAAGGGTTCTCTGTGTGCACTGGGGTGTCTGCTGCTACTGATCTTAGTATGTAGACCATCTACATGTGGTTAACTATCTACCTATCCCATCTGATTATGGAAGATGACAAATTGGAGTTGGGTGGAAACTCAATGCAGACCTCATCAGGTAATCAATGTTACTTAACTAGTTTCATGATGATGATTCTTCATTTGTATATCATGTCCCTTTGAAGATAATTTGTAAGTTTCTTCCTGTGTGTCTGGATGCAGAATTGGTGAGACAATTGTAACTCCCTTGAAAGTGCCATTTCCCAAAGCCTGTAGGAGGGGCCAAATCAGATGTGGTGGTATACTTGGGTAATGCCTTTGTTGCTTTAACCCACTGATGGTGGTCCTGTTTTGAAGATAGGTGCCATACATCTCTTTGCTCTTCTGCCCATCTCTTTGGAGCATTGATATTCTGTAATACTTTTGACCTAACTGCTTTATTTGCAATGCAGCTTCATAGAGAGCTCGCCCAAAGTTTTGCTGTCAGCAACCTTGACACACAACTATCCTTCATGCTTGCTTTTGCTGTTGCTTCAGGTCTGTTTCAAAACCATTAAAGTGGAAAGGTTAACTCAATGGATCTTTAATTTTTGTCAAGTTTTTTACTTCCAATTTTAAGGTGTGACATCCAGATCTCTGTTGAAATTTGGTATGTTCTAAAATTTCAGAGTGCAACATTTTTCTCCTTCCATCAGTTCAATTATATTGATTTACTGACCACACAGTTGTTGAGAAGATAAACAACCCTGGCTTTGCCGCACTTTGTTTTCTCAATTAGAAATATTATTCATGGTCCATACTCACAACTATGCTTGAAATAGGGTTGGAAGTAAGACTCTTTTGACTCCTCTGATGACAGGATTATCTGATTAATAAGTGTTGCATTTCTATAGAGTGCTGGGACTTTGTTGTTTATCACTTTCTGACAATGTTGATAGTGGTGGATTTTGGCATCCTTCTCAGATACAGGGTCTATCAGAGCATGGGCCCAGAGCAGTTGTTAGTCAACAAGGAGTAGTGGCACAGCATGGAAGGAGCCCTTCCAGAACATAAAGGGAACAGAGATTGGTGGCGCTCAATTCCATTAGAACATGATTTTGACAGCAGTTGGCGGGAGGCTCAGCCTGAAGATGAGCAAGAGAGCAACAATTTGACACTTCACTGTGATCACTGGAAGGATGGGGAGAGAGACAGGGGTGGTGAGCAAGCCCCCTTTCCACTGCAAAATCGACGTGGTCTCAATGAAAGACGAACTGAAAACAAGATTGTTGCAGGAAGAGAACCTGGGGAGCCTCTTCAAGGTGCTCCTTCAGAATGGCGGGCTGATTTAAATGGGCGAGAAATTAACTTCAACAATCAGTGTGATAGCAAATGGAGCACCAGCTGGGGCCTGGAAGACAAGGACAGGGAGGTTTGTGGACCAAGGGATGGACATGACAAGGAAGTGGTTGATGGTGGGTACCATCAGTGTTATGCCACAACCCCAAGTAGTTGTCGGGATTATGATCGGTATAGAGATAAGGAGAGTATGAGGGAGCTGGACTCAGGAGCCCGTGGTGATCGCACGGCAATCTCCCTCCTTAACATCGTGGGGGAGAGGAGAAGCACCTCCCTCAGGTACTACTCCACCCAAGTCAGCTCCTGGATTTGGCATTGGCAAAGGTCGGGGTGATCCAACTGTTGTAGGTTTTGCTATTGGTTGGGGTAGGGCAAACTTTACAGGACGTGGTACCCTTCAAGGGCCACCTTTACACAGCACTATTGGTTCTTCATATCTTATAGATAAGGGGGATAGGGGCCATGAAGACAGTAATGCATTTCACTATCCACGTGTGAAGCTCCTTGATATCTATCAGACGATTCAGACCCTCCCCTCATTTGCAAAGTATCCAGATGGCTTCATGGAAGTCCAGCTACTCACATAGGGCAAGATGTCAGAGCCCTTGGCTTTCATCATACCAGATAAGGAGGAAGAGGTGAGAAACATGTTGTTATGCTGGAGAGGTAGTGAGATGCAAGTTTTTTGATGCTTCAGGTTCTCACATGGTTTTTCATTGTGTTTTCCAATTGTAGATATCATAGATTAATCAGATTTTTCACAGTGAGCTTCTGTATCCATCTAGTTTTCCTTTAAATAGTTGTACCTGGCTGGTCATTCTCCTTGTGATCATGGTGTATTAACTGTTGATACAGAGGACTAGTTGTACTCACTGCCTACGGTAGTGAGTTCTTGCTTTTATTACGGATGTGGGACTAATTGGTTTGCTTGGGTTCGAGTTCAGTCAGTTTTAGAAGGCATTCAAAAGGGAGAAATTGTAAGCAGTGGAGCTGTGCATAGTTCAACCTCTATAATAGCACAACCTATGAACAAGGGGCTGCAAGAAGACTATGGCCATGGTCGTGGAAGAGGCTGGGGAATTGGTATCTTGCATGCCCCTGTCTCTGTTGACACTTCATTTTTCAACTATGTGTTTTCCTTTATGGCCAGGAGGTGCATCTATTTGTGTGCATGTTTGGAATAGAAGTTGAAGGTGTCATTGGGAGAAGTTTTAATTTCTGCACTTCAGCAGCAAATGGGGACCGATGAGATCAAGCTAAATATACAAAGAACTGTGTGATCTACAATTGAAATTGCAGTAATAAGCAAAATATGCTTTTCTTGGTGGAGAAGAAGTTTACTGAAAATGGGAAGTAGGGACAATCAATCACTTTAATGTCAAAGGAATACCATCAGGAGGAATTGTTTGCAGCTGTATACCATGAACATGGACCACCCTGGTGGTAAAGAAAACAGATTCTGGATGACCTTTCAGTGTTGACATATACTGAAAATAATGTCAGGGAGTACACACATTATAAAAAGACAAGGACAATTGTGTTGTGAGGGGAAACTTTGAAAACTTACAGTGCTTGCTGTGCAATTAAGGAACAAAAGAATCTTCTTGGGAGTCTCTTTTACATGTCCACCCCCAAGCCCCAGTTGAGTGTCTTGATCTCATGTGTCCTCTTGTAGAGCTGTTGTGTTTATAATCATGGGGGTTCCTTAGTTATCCAAATGATGTACACTAGATTAGAACTTGTGATACTAGTTTTATGACCTTGTACCCGTAGGGTTTTCCTGATTGCTCTAGCAATTCTTTGAGGACTGACTGAATTGTAACCTAATTTGTGCGTCAGGGGCCAAAGACAAGTCTGTTTTTGATGGGCACAAAGAAGATTTGTTTTTTGATCAGCCTGAGTTGGGGGATAATGGAGGTGACCGAGGTTTCTCTGAGAATCTAGTAGAGGCACAATTTGCTGATGCTGAAAGTGGGGACTCATGGGGATCTCGCAGGCATTCTGAAGGTGTCATGGATGCTGATGGTACTGATCTGTTCAACATCAGGCCTTTTGTATTCTGTTACTAAGATTCCATTCAATATACTATATGTCCACTTGGGTTATAGATGTCAAGCTTGACCTGTGAATCATCAATTTCAGCAGTGGTAAAATTCACTTTAGATTAGTTAGGCTGAAGTAAGAGTTGATTCTCCACTGTGATGACCAGATGCCAGAGGTGAGGGTGTTTGGAGACATCCACCAACAGGAGATGCAGGAGGTATTACTAGGGATGAGATTAGCCAGAGCCATGAGGTTGCTGGTGGCAGTGACGTAGATTGGCACAAGCCTAAGCCTGCTGACCTGAGCTCCCACTCTGAAAGAGACAGAGTCATTCAGGAAGACAGGGTGAGCCAGAGTGGAGAAGGATCTCCTCCAGATGAGACTGGAACTCACACCATGAAGGAAGGCTCACCCTCTGTTGATTCTGTGGTCAATGCACCTAGTTCTATATCAGAATCATTTACATGGACCCTCAGGGTGAGGTGCAGGGTCCATTTACAGGTGCTGACATCATTGGTTGGTTTGAGGGAGGTTTCTTCAATGTGGATCTGCCAGTGCTCTTAGTGGATGCTGCTAAGGACACACCCTTTCTACCTTTGGGTACTGTCAAGCCTCACTTGAAACCCAAGGCACGAGCACCTCCTGGGTTTGATGCTTTGAAACAAGCAGATGAAACTGGAGATATGTTTGTCACACAAGGTGAAGTTGACTCCATATCTTTGAACTTTGATGCACAACTGTCATTTGATGATAGGCAAGAGAGGGGATGTGGAGAGATTCTTTCTGATCCAAGCCCACTCATAAAGTTGGACATTCTAGGATCAGGTAATACATCAGAAGCAGCATTTGAAAATCAGCACCAGCTTGGTCTGAAGGGTATGCCAGCAATTGACAGGGAAGGTAAGAACCCTCAATCCTTTTTGTTCACCTCTCTTTGCCTAGTCTTTTATGTATCGAACTTGTTCCAGTTTCAGTAGTGGTCCTTCAAGGGAGGTATGCTTTGATAAGCTTGATGTTTTTGGTTACTTGCTGCTGGTCATGTCACTCTAGAATTTTCAAGTTGTAATCCTATTGTTCATGTTAGTCTAGTTCCACTTGTGGAATATGTCTATATCTGGCTGCACAAGGCAAGGTAGCAACTTTTCAGGTGCCTTCTAAGCATTAACTCTTTCCATGTTTTGAATGTGAATGGTGCAGAGGTTCCAGTGGACAAGCTGTTTCAGCCAAATGAGAATGCACTTGGATTGAATGCTGTGGTTGGGCCAGAGTGAATGATTTCTTTGCGGAAACGAATGTCAGCTTTTCCAAAGATGGAATCAGAGGTTTTAGAACCTCTGAAGGTATCATTGCCTATTCCTTCCCCCCAGAATGAACCCCCAAACTCTTTGTCAGGTCAACCTTCCCTCTCATCATCAATTGTTGCAGGGGCTTCTCATCTGCCCTCTCATCAGCCTGATTTGTCACCCTTATTGCAAGCTGTTTTCTCAACCAACCTGGACCATCCTACCCATCTGGATAGGACCTGGTTTGATAGTCTTATGAGAAATGTATCTCTAGATGTACTATACTCAGAATTGGGTGGTCCTCCTGCTCATGGAGGAGGTGTCAACCCTAACCATTTATCCCACCATTTGGAGAAGCTTGAGCTCCAGCATTTACAACAGCTGGGGTCCCCAGGGTCCTCAGTGTCATCAATTCCATGGCAGAGCTCACATTCTCTCCAACCACAAGTGGACTCATCATTGTCACAACACCAACATCCAACTCTTGAACAGCTTCTGCTTCCAGGGCTCTTGCACCTCACGATATCCAGCCACTGAATTTTCTTCACCAGCAGGTGCCTCCCCCTCAACCACAAACCCCCTTGCCTGTGTCTCCCTCAGGACCAGTACTTGAACAGCAATTGCAGATACAGCAACAGCAGCAGCAGCAGCAACAACAGCTCCTGCCTCAAGTCTTAATTGAGCAGTTTCTGAGGCAGCACCATCTGGCTCCACCTTCTCCCTTTGATCGTCTTCACTGTCAAACATCTGGGTATGAGGAGCACACTCTTAATACCCAGCAGCCACAGGAGGCATTTTGTCGTAATGCTCCTGCACAATGACTTAACCAGTGAGAATTTGAGCAACTCTTCCAAAGCAGGCACAGCCATAGTGTCTCTTCCCTTGAAGAGCTTATTCATAGGCAGCAGGAAGAGCAGCTCAACAGCAGGCACATCACTTACTTTCTCTATTGCTCACTTCATCTATACCTCATGCTTAGATGCTTTGCTTGTACAGGGGCAAGCTATAATGAAACAATGGTCACCCTGAAAAAGTTGTTGTAGCTTGAATGAGGACACTTTTGATGTTTTTGATTAGCTGTTCCTCTTGGTGCTAGCTGGCATCATGACCAAGTCTTTCTCATTTCATCTGGAAATGTGACAGAACCTTAGAACATGGATTTTTGTATTTTTGGGAGCTGATGAAGCCAGTCGGGCGTAATGGCAGGTAGTTACTGCCATTCCCGATGAAGATGATTGATACTTTGTGACATTCACAAGGCTATGACTGCATACACTCTTGTTGTATTTGGTTTTGTTTGGCTGGAACTGACAACAGGTACCTTCAAAGTGTTATTCCGGAGTTTTCTCTGTAATGTTGTAGATCTGTCAATTTTGATGAACAAGCAGCAGAAGCAAGAGGCTATGAATGAATTGCTAAGCATATTGGCACAATAGAAGTTTTACATGAACCCTCTTTGAATTGTTTCCAATTGGTGACATGGGTGGACTTGAAGGTGGTCTAGCTGGGCTTACTAGCACAAGCACTAGACTGAATCTAAACTTTAGGTGGGATTCTTGGCATGGAACAGTAGGAAAGGCTGAGACAAGAACAAAATGTAGACAGCTTGAACAGATCATCTGTTTGGATTGAGCCAGTCAAGGTAGTTACCTTCTCCACTGGTCCTCTTCAGACTAGGGAGGGGGGTTTGTGAGTAATGTTTCAGCAGGTGGCAACTAGGTTTTCAGTTCACAGTCTGTGCTTCTTTGTATGCAAGTAGTTATGTCTGGACCACATTATCCCTGATACCTGCATGATGATTTGGGCACATGATGTGTATGTTGCAGTTAATGCAGTTCAGACTACCTGTTCCACAAATGCAACAGAGCTTAGATGACAGTCGCAAATTGAGTTCAAGGGAAGTTAATGAACTTGGCCAGTTCATGCGAACACCAACACCTGTGCAGGTGCAAGCATTTGAAGCATTACAACATCAACAGCTGCTGCAGCAGCAGCAGCAATGCTTACAGAAACAACGAAGTTTTCCAGGACATCCACAGTATGAATCCCAAGAGGTTTATGGATTCAGTCATAAAGTTTCAGAGCGACCTGGCATGAAGCCCCACACCACTGTTAATACTTTTGCGTCCCACCAGCTGCAATGGTAAAGAAGCTTATCAGCACTAACAGCCCTCACTAGTTTGGATAGTTTGAAAGGGTTGCCCATGGAACTGGTGACTCAAATCCAGGAACAAAAGCAGCGAGCCTGGGCTGAATGACAAAATAGTGTGCCATCTTTTGTGGATCAACCTGGGATCCCCTTGAACATGGAGAGATTCCACCAGGAGGCTTTTGAGATGTGGCAAGTGCAGGAGAGACGGCAGCAGGTAGAAGTGGCAGCAGCAGTCCATGCCCAGAGACTGTCAGCAAGCCTTATTTTGGGAAAGGTAGAAGCCAATCAGGGTAAAGAAAATTTCAGGCAAGCATCACAACATCCAAATGGAGCCCCACCATCAGGTTGAAACTGGCCATTACTTCAACCTGAGTAAGAGGCACTAAGAAGCCACCATTTGTGGGAACGAGGCTCTCATGAGTATGGAGGCCAGGAACTGCAGACTCCAGGTAGAGGTCATTGGTTATCTTCATCACCACAAGAGCAGCTCCCATTCTCACACGACAGAGCACAGTTTTAACCCAACCTGGGTGGAAACCTCCAGCATCACCAAGGCCCCGACTGACAGAAATTCAGCAGGAGGAGGCTGAGCGGAGGAGGATGGAAGAAAAAAATCAATTTGGTGCAACTTCGCAAGCAATGTTGTCAGCTTCACCTGAGAGCTGTATCGGCTTTGGTCCTCAGACCTCGCCTTCCTCATCTCTAAAATTCTAGACAGTTTCAGGATGAGGATGCTGACAAGGCAGCAAGCCTCAATGGACCATCAGGTGAAGAGACAAATTTTCAGGGACATCCTTCTTCAGCAAGGCAAGGAGATATTCCTGCATGGGTTTTGTCCTTGTCAAGTGAGAAAGAGAGTTCACCACCTGAACTGGGGGATGAACTACTGGAAAGTACCCAAAACAAGAGAGTCACCAAGGTTAAGTTGAACACATATAATCAGCCATGTGCACCTCAGCTTTCTCAAAAAACTGTTGTACTTAATGATGGTGATTTTGTAGAGCCAAAAGAGTCAAAGAAGAATAAGAAGCGGGCTGCAAAGGTAAAAGCCCTAGCACCAACAGGCAAGGCTCCAGCCTCACCTCTATAGGAGAGCCGCCCCTAGCAAATACTTCACTTATGGCTTCTCATCCGGGGCCACTTGAAGTATCTGAAAAGAGCTTTTCATCACATTCTTCAGAACCATTGTTAGCTGAGGTTTCAAAGTTTCAAGAGCCAACAAACACTGCATGGTCAGTGAACCCATCTGGACAACCAAAGACACCTATGTCTCTGACAGAGATCCAGAAGTGCAAGAAGCAGGCCTCTCACGAACAGGAACAGTTACCTACTTCACAAGCTGGAAATATGCAGCAGGGGATTCAGGCTTCATTGCAGCCTGTGGTTTTGATGAGTCAAAGTGTGAGTGGTGGGGCATCTGCTTGGCAAACTCTGCCTTCCCAGCAGCCGATGAGTGCTCCTTGTTCAAAGAATGTAGTCTTTGAAGATGATGATGAGCTTTTCTGGGATACTAACTTTGACAGGAGGAGGAATCTTGGAGCTTCAAAACAAGTTCTGAAGCCAGAACGGTAATCACCCTTAACCAGTTGACCTTGGTTGTGGTGGTCATGGTACTAGTATTCCAAGGGGTGTGACAGCGCCTGCAGGAAAGTGTAGGTTAGCTTATGTTTTGCACTAAGTGGAAGGACTGTACCTATTGCACTTTTAATCAAAATGGCCATTTGTACAGAAATGAAATTGGTAGGAATCTTGATTTTTATCTGAGCAATCCAGCAGATTCTAATTCTCTCCTACCTACCAGTGGCAAAAACCCTGAGTGAAGCAAGTCGTGCTCAGCTGATGTCACTAGATTTTTAGATGAGGATGTTCCTGCCAATCTGGAGAATAGTGCCAGCAGTGCAAGGGGGGAAGGAAGCAGGGGAAAAAGGGGGAAAGGGGGAAGGTGGTAGACCCATCTTTGTTTGGCTTTAGTGTCACCAGCAATCAGATCTTGATGCGTGAGATTCAACACATGGAAGACTAGTCTTCCGGATGCCACAGGAAGCCACATGTTCTGTCATTGGACCTTTTTTAGAACCTGTTTTGCCACCCATTGTGGATTTGGTTACAATTAGGGTGTGCTACCCTGTGACAAAACTAAGTGAAAGGTATGTGAGGATTCACAAGGGGCAATGTAAAAGAATTCAAGAATCCCCTTACAAGCAACCTTGGGTCCTTGATTTGATGGTGTGTAGTGTCTCAAAGCAAACAGGGTGCCAACTTGGTCTCTTATCATCTTCAGCCACCAGGGACACAAAGTCAGCAGTCACTGAGAAATGCTAAGTTGATTTATCAACCCATTGGTAATCACAGGATGTCATCATTAGCCCTATATATCAGCCCTGCCAATTGGCACTGAAAGGCTTTCTGTATGATGAATCAGAAGGGCCTGCATTTGCTGAAAGTAGAGCATAGGTGCTGTGCCAGACATGTTTGATTATTCTTGGTTTACTGGTGCTTGTTGTGCTGGCACCATGGCTGTATGTTGTGCTAGTGTAAAATCCAAGCTGAAATTGAATTCAGAACCCTCAAGGAATAATCAGACAAAGGGTGTGAAGAAACTCAAAAGGTGTTGGTCAACTGCAATGTGACCTCTTTATTGTGAATTCTGGCATTTTTTCCTTGGTAAGCATCTGACTGAGTGCATTCAAAGAGACAACACCAGGTAGTAAATCCCTGCTGGTGTTGTGACTGATGGCAATCAGACAGACAGATACTGGGTGGTAAATGGCTACTGGTGTTTTGACCAGGCGTGATTGGAAGGACAGACACCCAATGGTAAATGGCTGCTGTTGTTCTGGCTGCAGGGAGATGGGGAAAGATATCATAAGCTTTGTTTTCAGAACAGGACCTGTTTCTGACTCAGTCTCTAGTGCCAGAAAATTCTTGATAAGCTATGGTGTTTTGGTGGTGGCATAGAGATTGGACTTCTTTAGTCCTGTTCAGGCATCAAGCGCAGCTGCTGTTGGCATTTTTGCCAATTGGAGCTTCTGGCTTGTTACTTAATAGTTACTACATCACTTTGAACATTATCTTGTTAAGTTGATGGATTGCAGTCAGATGACTGGAAGAGAATTGAGTTCAACTAACCTTCAACATATTTAATCCTGTGAAAAAAATGTCTTTGCAAGAATCCAATGCAGTTGCAGAAATTTCTTAGTGTATTTAGGGTTTAGGTTATCCATGAATATTGCTCTTATTTTCAGAGATGTCTTCCAACTACTCCTTAAGAGTGGGAGGAGAAATATATTTTCACAAGACATGAAGATGCAGCTTCAGAGAGTGCATGTCTGAGCAATTTCTCGAGGAAAACTCCAATCTTAATAACAATGGAGGTTTGTATTTATTCAAAAACTCATCTTATTGGTTGAAAATGTGGTACAGACATGAAAACACAGAATTTTCACACTTCGGATCAACTATGATACAAGTTGGTGCCCTCCATTGTACAGATCAGAAGAATGTCAACAAAGACTATGGCAATGGTACCAGGCTCTCATCTCTTAGCCAGATTTAAGGCCATCTGAGAGATAGGTCAAAAACGGTGGAACTCCTAAATTTGGCAACAGAATGATGACTACTGACTGTCTGCAGACCAGACCTTCCACTCCATTACAGTGAACTTACTGTAGACCTGTCAATAGGATGCATAAGCATGCTGGTGGCTATGGTGGTGCCCTTGGAAATCCCATCGTCTTAGAGCTGCTAACTGAGCATTAGTCTGTGCTACTGTTGTTAACAGTCCTGGCACTCGCATCCCAGCAAAAGCTGCATCACACAATGCAATTTAAAAGAGTCAGAAATGACTAAAGTGTCCAACTGTAGATTTTACTGCCATGCAAGCATATACATTGTTGGACAGTAACCCTACTGGGACTGTTTCTGGAGTTTGCACCCACAAGGGCAAGGAATAAAGGTAGAAACTATCAGAATTGGTGCTTGTGGCTGGAAAGTCTTGCTACCCAGTTTAGACTTACTAAGAGGATAGATCAGGGTACTTTTGGGTGTGTGCTGGACTCTTGCATAGACTACACTCACAAAGGCTCAAACTAGTACTGAGAGTTGACTTGAGGTCAAAGAACTATAGGGCCTTCTGACAATCCTCAAGGAAACCATCCACAACAGCATTGAATGAAAACACCAGAACAAAGTATTTGAGATGTAAACACAAGCCAGTTGCCTCTGCCAATCCAAAAGACACAATCATCATACCTGCAGGAGAATGATTAAGGTACACATAGTTGGGGTGCTGCGGAGGGGTCATCGGCCAAGAGTCACCATCTTTCTCATGTGATCTTGCAAACAATCTGCTGCTGTCAGGGTCGTAACGTGCAGGTTGTGTTGACCTCTCCCCAGAGATCTGCAACAAGTTTACACAAAATTTAACATCAACAACCTTGAAATTCAAGTCCAAACAAGGTACATGAACCGAAATCTGATGCAAAACAAATCTGCAACTAACAGTCACCAGACAGACCATGCCCAAATGGAGACTCAGGCTACTTGAACAGAACCTCTACTGAATGTTCCAGTCTTTGCTAATAGACTGTACATGAACCTACAACATTGAAGTATAGAGAGGACTCTCCAACCAGAAGTTGTAACATCTGGAAAACCTGGAGCCTAGACAAGCATCATGCCGGAGAAATTAAACAAATTCGATAAAGACTGTTACTGCAAACCAATGGACTTGTTGCTCTAATCCTAAAACCATGGTGACAGGCTTACATGCCAAGAAAGAAACATTTGGGCACTTGAGGGAATGGATTAACAAGCAATAAAAAGGTGCAGAAACATGGGGCAGTACAGCAACAAGCAAGCCTGTTTCGACACCTGGGATACAACTGAAACTGAAAAATACATGACCACCACCCTGTTTCTACATGGCTTCCGACTGTATCTTAATTTAGCTTTGAAATTCAATCAATTTCATAAAGCACTCATAACAACTATTCCTAAGTCAAAACATGATTCCTAAGTCTCAGGAAGCCCGAAAGGCAAGTATAAAGGAAGCCATCAAAGATTTGTCTTAAGTTGTGCTATTATACAACCCATGATGGCCAGTGTTGAAACCAGACACCTCACAAATCTCAAGGATGAAACATCTGGAGTACAGTCTACCAATTGATTCCCTGAAAAGGAGGACAGGTATGACCAAAACCTACCGCAAAGCGAACAGAACGATTGCAAAGGTATACAAGCCCTGAAAAAAGACGGAGGGCATACTGAGCGCTCTCCTCTGTCTCATACTCTGCAAATCCATAACCCTTGTGGCGCTTGCTGTCTTTGTCTCTTGGAAAATACACATCTACCAACGGTCCCGCTTGCACCATGATCTCGTAGACCACCCTCTCGTCCACTCTCTCATCCAGATTCCCTATCATTGTAAACATCACTCTCTTGTATTAGACAACTTTGTGTCTTTTATCCTTCTTCCTTCTGTCATCAAACAAAACCCTCATGTCTCAACCAACAGTCTAACCAGGCTCTCCTCCAAGACATGGTTTATCCTGCCTTTGGGGTAATCTCTATATGCGCTTGGTCCAGAGCAGGAACACTTTTGATGCCCTCGAAGACAGAAACATTAAAAAGCTGAAAAAAGAGAGTACTACAGTACTATAGAAAATTGAAACGCTGAAATTTGACCAAACCCTAATACACCGAAACGACCCTGGCTCTTTGAGCAGCAGGACATCAGAAGCCCGGAATAATGCTAAAAAAACCACGCCTATTGAAGCCCAAACAGCCCCCGGATAACAAAACAAATGAGAACAAAAAACGTTTTATGGCAGTCCAAAAAGCTTCCAGAAGCATTCACACAAAAGAGCACAAATTCGTCAACCATTCCACCAAGCGTTTGGCAAATCGTACCATGTTGTAAAAAGAAAAATCGAAGTGGAGCACCAAATGCATGCGAACAAGCCCCGGGAAGGTCCGGCCGGCAATTCCATTCCCCTTTAGTACAGAAATAAAAAACAGAGAATACGAGAGAGAAAAACAAACAAAGAGTTACAACATACCAACATACAACGTCGCATCCGGATTTCCCGGCATGTTATCTGATCCCGTCTTCTTCTTCCCTTCCGGGCTCCCGTCTCTTCAATCGAATGACAGAATTGCGGCCGCAACTTCTTCTTCTTCTTCTTCTTCTTCTTCCCGTCCTACAACGGACCACAGAGCGAGTCACAAAGAAACCCTCAAAAACCACCGCACGCACGCGCACAAAGAAACCCTCGAAAGAAAGAAGGAAAGAAAGAAAGACACGGAGAAATTCCACACGTCCTCGTCAAAATGTCACACCGTGGCCTTGTCATGTACATTAAAAAAGTATCTTAAGGCAAAAGAAGAAGAATTATGGAAACTCAAATATTTCACCATGCAAAAGTACATTAATCTTCCAAAAAAAACAATCCTCTGAAAGAAACCAATTCCTTCAAGACAATACAACTCTATAATAACTAATCTCAAGTTTCAACACAAGCCCAAAAATATCATCTTTCAAAAATCCTCATATAAAAATAGACCTATTATTATTATTACCTAGGGGCCAAAATCCCTTAAGCTACAATATACTCTATAATGAATTTAAACACAATATCCTTGCCTACCAAGGCAAGGCCAACAAATTACTTGCAAGAATGCTTTGGGAAAAAAAGAAAATTGGGGGTGAGGAAGGTGAGGGGATGAATTAGTGTTTACTTTTGTGGTGAAATTTTGCATTTGTGTGACCTCAGATCCTCACCATCGACACTCATAAAGGGGTCTAGAGTTATGATTTTGCCAGAATTTGATAACCAGAGCGTTTGCTTTTCACCTAACAATCCACCAATGTCTAGGATTTATTGCCACAAATATCGATGATGGAAATGTGGCATGTTGCGATTTAGGGTACTCTTAGAGGAGGGTTTCATTATGTAGAGTCATGCCGTTGGGCAAATTCATCACCTTCTTACATTTTCTTTTCATTTAGGGTATTCTTGGAGGAGGGTTTCATTAATTATTATAGTCATGCCATTGGGCAAATTCATCACCTTCTTACATTTTCTTTTCATTGTACATAGTTGTTATTGCATCTTTGAATTATGAGCGGAGCACCACCCGAATGTTGGGTTGAATAGATGGGCCTTACAAAGTGTCTAAGGATTTGTAGGTGACAAATTGAATTCCAATTCCACAATAAACATTGAGATCTTGCAACTACACATGGAAATTGTGGCATGCAACAATGGCGAGTTTAGGCTCGAAGCTTCATTAATTAGCTGAAGTTTTACATCTTGAGGTCACTTAAAGAGCTTGCTACAAATAGTAAATGCATCAAGCTCTCTACTTTGCTTTCTGTTTTTGTTTAATTGTGTTTGTTTTTAAGTTCTTCCATTGCATATTCTTGCAATTCGACAACTCAACAAAGCATTGATTTTCATTTTTACATTGGACATGCATGTTTCCAAGTTCTACCACCATGCAATGTTATAATTCAGCAATGCAACAAAGGTTTTCTTTTCTTTCTTGTTTTCAAGTAGTGGGTTTCCAAGTTTTGCCATTGTGCATTTTTGCTATTCAATAGTGTATTAGGGGTTTTTTTTCTTCTTTCTTATTTTTAACATGTGTGTATCCAAGTTTTTCATTGTGCATTTTTTAAAGTTTGGTAGTGTAGGAGAGGTTCGTTGTTCTTTCTCGTTTTGAACCAATGTGTTTTTAAATTCTATTGTTGTGCATTTTTGCAATTCAATAGTGCAACAAAGACTTGTTTTTCTTTCTTGTCTTCAACTTGTGTGTTTCCAAGTTGTGCCATCATGCATTTTTGAAGTTCAATAGTACAATAGAGTTTGCTTTTGTTTTTGTTTTTAACCCACATATTTGCAAGTTTTCCATCATACATTTTGTTAGTAGTGTGTGTTGTAAGTCCATTTTCCACAATGTCACCCTAAAATTGCCTTAGAACTTTAAGACAATTTTTTTAAAATGGTGTTATCTTGCTTTCTACACTTATGAGTTCAAATTTTTGTGTGTCCTCAAATTCCAACAAAAACAAAGTTCACGTTATTACTAATGTTAGTTTTAATAGAGTTGCTAATATGGCTTATACTTCAAATAATCCTAACATTTCTAAGACTGATCATGTTGACATCACTATTAATGAAAAAGGTGAAAAATAATCTAGATTTTCAAATAAGAAATGAAAGGCTGAGTGAGTTGAATCAAAGCTTCCAAGACATTTGGGTTGCAAAGTTTCCTTGGGGCAAGCTAATTGTTGGGCTAGATGGCAAGAGGCAGAAGGTTTGATGCAAAATTTGCTCCATAGTTGAACAAAGGGAAAAATTACGCATTCTTAAATTTGATGGTTGAAAAAACACAATGGTAGGAAGATGTGTAAAGTAATTAATAAGGAGGTCAAGAAATCTCACATCAATTCTAATAGCCAACATATTTAGAACAACAAAATACATGTTATGACCAAGTGTGATGGCATTCAACTCCAATTATGAAACATAGTTAGGTCGAAAAGAAAAGAAAATATGTGTAATTTGTTACCCATTTCATCATTTGAAATTCAAGAGAACTTTCTGACGCGCTCCCAAGTTCCTTGTGGACCCACTTGAGGCTCCAAGTATGCAACAATGCGGAAGGAGTTGGAACTTGGAGCCGCTCCCTAGTTCACAACACTTGGAGGGGTAGAGGGGCGTGTTGGAGCTCCGGGATGGGACTAGGAAGAATTGACAAGCTTATTCACTCACACGGGCCTGCACACAACCCACACAAAGTGGTTAGTGCATAGTTGGAGCACCTTTGGTGCTAGGACGAGCCACGGGCAACACGGACACACAAGACTCATCACGGCCCGGACTTGGGGGAAGCCACCACCTTCCCCCTTATAGTATACTCTGCAGCTCTCCACGGAGGTGGCATCCAAATGGCTATTTTTCCCGGGACTCCCGCGTGGGAGTCCCGAAATTGTCCCGGGTTGGAGTCTTGGGACTTTGGACGCCGATATCTCCCGACTGCAGAGTCTGATCGCGACGCGATCTGAAGCAAAGTTGTAGCCCTCGTCGAGAGCTTTCCAACGCCGTGTCGCACTCTCAAATCGGATCTGGGGAAGACCTCGATTCCCGACTTTTAGTGGTCAGGAGTCAAACTGCCAGTTTGACTCCCGGCCCTTCTTTTGCCCATAACTTGCCTTTCAGATGTCCAAATGAGCAATGCGAGCCCATTTTAGACATCTACGTTTAAAGAGCTTTCCAACGGTACCAAGAGCGCAACAATTCATCGAGATTCGACCTTTCAAATCGCACTCTGAAGTTTCGGGAGTCCACCGGGACTCCGTCTCCCAAAATGGGAGTTGCCTTGGGAGTGTGAGTGCTCACTCCCTCACACTCCCTCGCACTTCCTTAGACTCCCGGGAGTATGTGATGACTCTCGGGCTTCCTCTTAGCCCGCACCCTTCCAATGCCTTTGCCTTTGCTCCCGGGCTTCTTTCCTTTTGATTCCCGGGTTTTTTTCCTCTTCACTCCCGCAACCTTGCAACCCCTTGCCTTGGTCGCGAGCCCAAAGCTAGGGTTGCGACACTTTCACTAACTTTGAAAACATGCATTAGTTGTTATATTTTTGAAAGTGGAGAACAATTTTAACAAATATTAAATAGACATTAATGGTTGGGGCATGGCAAAATGCATGACCAATGTGTTCTTGGCAACCACTTGAAGATGACCATCCCAACATTAATTTACTACATTTATATAAGTTGCACTTTGAGGTGACTAATATAGATAACCAAACATGGATTTGAATACATGTTTATGTTGTTGAAGATTTTAAGAAGATGCCAATCTTGGCGAATTTAAAGCAAATCACAAATGGTTCCACAACAAACAACTTCACCAACATGTTCAAAATATCTATGAAGGTTTTGGGTGGTTTATCTGACCATGATTTAGCTATTAAGGTCATCTACTTTGATGTAGATGGTGTTGGCACCTTCCAAGGCATCAAAATTAGGGTTGAAACCCAAAGAAAAGAAAAAATCTTCACCTTTTTGTATTCATGTGCATTGCATAACTTTTAAGACTAACTTGACAAGCCTCACCTTTTCATATCTACCCATATTTGTGAAGATTGAAGTATTATTGGCAAATGTGTATGTGTCTTTCAATCACTTTTCAAAACAAATTGGCTGAAGTTATGGAAACAAAAGGTTTTAAAATTTTGCACAACATCAAAACTAGATGGATTAACATGGCTATTCCAAGCAAGGTGGTCCTTGAAGAATTAAATTTTTTTTGGTGAAGATGGCACAAGATGTTGTTATTAAATTTTGTAGCTACAAATTATAAGTTGTTATGTGACATTGAAACCATTTTTGGGTTTACTTGTGTGATGTTTATGTTGGAAACTTTACAAGGTTTGATTGAATATGTTCAAAATTTACATTTGCAACTTTGTGAGTAGTGTGAATTTGTGTCAAGTGTTCCTTGCATAAAAGGTATTGAATGTTACAAGAATAATCTACCCTTAATATTGGTTGTAGTTTTATATTGACTAAACATTTCTTGAGCACCTTGCTTTGCCCAAAACATAATATTGCCCCCCAAAGTTACTTATAGATGATGGTGTGATGTGTCCAACCTTCTAGATGGTTTGAAATTGGATCGCCATGGAGGAGTCACAAACTACACTATCCATTTTTTGACATCACAAAGTAGACAACCAGTATCTTTTACTATGGCAATGTTTATTGATTTCCAATTAATAAGCAAATGTATAAAAAAGGATCCATATCTAAAATATATAATATTATAGGAAGCTAATACCAAAAAATAAAAACCAAATGACCATCTTGTGGTCTTTGAAAAACTTTTATACTTGTGTTTCATCTTGTGTCAAAATCCATACACATTTTTTAATGGATTCATAGTTATCCGAATATTAAATCATATGTTTTATGGTATTTGCCCATAAGTTGTATGACTAAAATGAAACAAATTTTTTTATTGGGGATGTGATTACAAATAGGATTAAACATTTATGTATTTTCTAAAGCCCCAAATTTGTGGAAATTCATTAATCCATTTTCAAGGTGAAAATCTTGAATTTGATGGAAGTTTTTTCATTCAAAGTGTTCAATAATGTATTAGGAAAGGAGTGTGAGAAAAAGTCCTTGCAAAAAAATGATTTTAGGTAGACATATTTATGAAGGTGTTGATAACACTAAATATACTATGAAAATGGATTCTTATCATGCGAATTTTGGTCCACATTAACTTGCAAATACCCCATGCATTTTTTTTTCATTGTCATAATGAAAGGAAATTACAAATTTTCCATATTGCTACCTTTTAATTATAACCCAACATCATAACTATGGCAAAAGTTAGGATCAAATGGCATTTTGAAGGAAAAGGTTTAAAGTTTTTTGAAGCTCATTGAAATTTCCATTTGATCACATTAGGTATGGTAGAAGATAAACAATTTTTTTCAACCTTGACCTACATCAAAATAAATTGAAAACCTATCTCATAATCCATTTGCATTTGGTCATTAAGATGTATGCTCAAAAGCTTTATCATTTGGCCACATTTCCATTCTACATTACCATTCGAGATTAGTAGACCAAGAAATATTAATATGGTGTGGATTTGTAGTGTATTCTAAGGGCAAACATGCTTAGGTATGTTTCCATTTAATGTAACTCTATCTTTGTAATGATTTTGAAATCACTAGCATTGTTGCAACCCCACTTTGAGAGAGTGTGAGGATGAGACTCACACTCCCAAAATGGGAACTTGAGAGTCCACCGGGACTCCCAAAACTTTAGAGTTCGCTCGCAGGGGTCAAAACACTTCACATTGAAGAATTCTTTATATCACTGGAAGTTATTGAAGTGTAGATGTTTAAAATGGGCTTGCATGACCCATTTGGACATCTGCAGCACAAGTTATGGCAAAAAGAAAGGTCGAGAGTCAAACAGGTAGTTTGACTCCCAACCATTAAAAGTCAGGAATCGGCCCGACCCCGGTGCATGTAGGTGGGGTGCGATACATTGTTGGAAAGCTCTTGACCAGAGCTACAAGTTTGTTTTAGACCTCGTCCCAATCAAATGTATGAGCAAAGAATTATAGTCTTTCAAAGTTGCGGGAATCCAAACCGTGACAATTTCGGGACTCCTCCTTCGAAGTCCCAGGACAAAAAACCATTTGGATGTAAGTGTTGTGTAGAGGCACAAAGAATATTATATGGGGGAAGGTGGTGGTTTCCCCCGAATCCGGGCCGTGGTGAGTCTTGTGAGTCCAAACTCGTTCGTGGCTTGTCCTAGCATTAAAGGTGCCCCAAAAAGTGAATTAACCAACTTGTTGGTTGGTTTGATGCAAATTCGAGTGAATAACTAAAAGCTTGTCACTTTTTTTAGTCCCATCCTGAAGCTTCAGCACGCCCCTTTTCCCCTTTTAGTGTTGAGAGTTAGGAGCGTACCCTAAGCTCCTAACAATTCCGTTATTTGATTAATTTAGACTCATCTTGAGTCTAACAAAGAGCTTGGGAGAGCGTCAAGTGTATGGCCATATATGAATGCATTATCATTCATGAGGACTTCTTTCTTAGCTAATTTCAACTTATAACAAGTTTTGAGTTTGTGTGGATTCGTGGACATTAACTTTTAATTGTTTATTGGTTGAATCCATTTATGGATTAGGTTCAATCTTGAAAAACTTTTAAAACATTTTTTTGGTTTATATTTGTTTGCATTGAAGTTATTTTTGCTTTCAATTTTTATGGTTTTTATGGATGATGTATGGTTTTATTTGTGTACAAGTAAGCTTTAACTATTATTGGGCAAAATCCAATTATGGATTGGGGTTCAATCCCCCTCAAAGGCATCAAGATCTAATCTTGCATTTGTTTGCATCTTATGGCATTGTATGGTTTTGTGGCAATTTGATTCTTGTGTTTTATGTTTGGTAGTAACATGTAGGACACCTTCAATTCTAATTGGGTAGAATCCACTCATGGATTGAAGTTCAATTCCCCTTGAAGTCATCTTTTTGCATAATTATAATTTCTTTGCATCTTTTGACCTTGTAATGGTTTTCTAGGATGTAGATCAACCTTTAAGTACAATAGGGCATAATAATATTTTTTTAATGGGCTTCATACACCCCTTTCAAAAAATACAAACCAATTTTTCATCCATAATCAATGGGTCCAAGCATGGTAAATTAGACCAAAAAGTATGTCTGCCTAAAATCCCATTGTAAAATATGACTATCCTTTACAAAAATACAAGAACGTAGATTGGAATGTTTTTTATGTTTCATTTGAAAACATCTATGCCTCCATTAGGTTTATAATAAGTTTAAATATAAAATTTGAAGAAATTTAATATAATAAAAATGGATAAAAAATATGTTTGAAATTGATCAACAAATATATTTTTTCAAACCTACTTTTACCTCATGTCAAGCTAAATATATTTTGATTAAAATGTCAAAAAAAAATGAAAAGCCACAAGTACATTTTAGGACCCCTTTAATAAAAATATATTATTTCATCTACTACAACCTATTTAAAAGCCATAAAGTAGATTGTGAGCTCTACTTGAATCTCCATGAATTTGCTTAAAAATACTTTAAACATTTAGTCTTTATTTAAAATTTCAACAAAATTGCAAAAAATGTTCATATTAATCCTTGAACTGAATAATATTTTAAAGTCCAATAAATCAAAGCCTACTTGATTGTTACTTTTCATTTATGCTACAAGCAACATTTGAAATGTAATTTACCATGCTTGGACCCCAATATTGTGTAACCAAAATTTCACCTTAAGCGTCCACCTAATCACATTATACCCTCATCTTATAAAAATGGAAATATCCACATTACATTCACATGCTTCAACATGGAATAGCCATGAAATCACATGGAAAATGTTAATGTAGCCTACTAATTGGCCTTACCAATTTTGTTGTTGCCACTTCGCTCGTATCTAGTAGTATAAATTGGAGAGGTTGCTTGACATACATTGAAGAAACCAAAAATAAAGTAATATTAATGTTTTTCACAATATATACCTATCAAAAGTCAAATAAAAGGAAGTCTAAAAATATAATTAATCAAGAAAAGATTGTGTGTCAAGATAAACTAAAATTAAGAAATATTACTTATTGCCACTATATCTTTTTAGGTTCGGCTATAATTAATTTGTTTTTGGAAATGTCAAATTTTTAAGAAATTATTTGTTTAAAATTTTGTAATTTAAGGGAGGAAAAAACAAAAGAATTTGTGGAAATTACAAGTCACTTTACATTAGGAATCAAAACCAAGATTGAATTCAAATTGAACATTCTTATTGGTGCAATCATTAAAGTCAACATCAAAGGTTTTACACTATGAATCAAGGCTGAAAAATAAAACATTTTTTCTAATCTAACACTTTATGGCCTTAACTTGGCCCCAAGGTAGAGAAAAAATACTTATTAAATAGGGAGGCCAATTTGCAACCCTTGGGGCCAATATCGATGCAATCAGAGGCGTAGCCACGACATAGGCACACATAGGCCTTGCCTATGCTAGGATTGCCCGGAGTGCCTAGGCGTATGCTGGGATCTCTTCCTCTCTTAACTTCCACTGCGACTAGCCTGCTAATTTAGCCGCCTCTCAGTTGGCCTGGACGAAAATGACTTTTTAGGGCGAGCCTATGCTGACTTGAGAGGTTGGCTACGCCTCTGGATGCAATAAAATATTGTTGTTTTGATGAAATTCACATTGTAGGATCAAAAGTAAACCTTAAACCAAACCTTGTGTTGTTTCCTTTTTCTTCATTTCATCTCTTCTCATTTTCTTCTTTTGTTGAGCTTTTGTGATCATTTGTGAATGATGGAAAAAGTTTCTAATTTTTCTACTTCACTAGAAGTTGTCCATTCTAACCATATTTTTACGACTACTATGCGACTAATGTCTAAACTAACTTATTTTACGATAGTAGTGTGTTAGTCCTACGTGTTTAGTGTAGTTGTAACTTGTTATAGTCACATATGTAACTACGAGAAAGGTTGAACCAAATTCAGTTATAGATTTGACTACAATTTACGACTAATATGATTTTCATTGAAAATGTAAATGAAAAGTGAACAAAGTCATCCAATTTTGATTACATTCATCAATGGATGATAATGTAATTGTTTTTGCAACTGCAATATTATATTCTATCACGTGAACAAAGAAACATAAACCACATATGACACATTTTTTTATTTCAATTGGACTATTATCCTTTCAATGTACCCATTAATGGGTCTTTTTTGTAATTGTCCATGGATCTTCCATGATATAATATCTAATAGTTAATAATTTGCTAAAAAAGGTTATTATAACCTAGTTGGTTAACTAAGCTTAGTAAGCTTAATAGGTTATGTTAAACTAAGTAAGGCTATGTACATTGGTAGCTTAGCCTAGCTTGCATACTTAGTTAATTGGCCTAAGTTATCTACAAATAATAGTAGGTTAGTTTATTAGATGTAGCTAATAGGCTAGGCTATGAATGTTAAACCTAGATAGGCTAAATAAGCTAAGTAGGTAGTTGATAGGCTAGGTCATTGATTAATTGGTAAATTAGGTAGTAGGTAATAAGTAGGATAGGTAGTAGGTAGGTTAATTAATTTATTGTGTGAATATGTGATCATGTTTTCATATTAATTAATTAGGTTAGGTGCTTAATCAATCAATTAGATAGGCTAGGTAGTATGTAATAAATAGGATAGGTACTAGTAGGTAGTAGGTAGGTAGGTAAGTTAAGCAAAATCTATTTTTATTTTGTGGATATGTCATAATGTTTTTTTATTAGTTGATTAATTAATAAGTTACTTTAAACAATTAATTTATTAAATGTAGGTTAGGTAATCAATTTATTAAGTAGGCTAGGTAGTAAATAGTAGGTAATAACCTAAGTAGTATGTAATATGTAGGATAACTACTAGTAGGTTGTAGGTAGGTAGGTTAAATCGTAAATATTTTATTATGTGGATATATGATTTATAATAATAATAATAAACTAATTAGGTAGGTTAGGTGATATATAGTAGGTATGCAACCTAGGTAATATGTAGTAATTAGGATAGATAGTAAATAATTAATGAAAATAATAAATATTTTATTGTATGGATACATGATAAATTTTTTGTATGGGACAAAGGATGTGATATTCCATTAGAATTGTCCCATTTTTTTTTTGACAATTTCAATTTTGTGAAGTCTATACGTAGGTGAAGAAATGGACTAGATTCATGGTATGCACTATAACTATAGTGCATGTGTTATTTGGGATGAACCAATCAAAAGGCTTGTCCCTAACAAAATAAATAAGATCCTACCTACTTACTTAGCCTATGCTAGGTAGCCTATTCTACCCTAGCCTAGCCTAGAATAGGTTGCCTATTATGGTTTAACTTAGGATAGATTATAAATAAATAATTAAAATAACTGATTATTATAATTACAATATTTAATTACTATAACGATAATATTTAGTTAATTTTATTACAATATTTTTTTTGGTAAAATTGATAATTATAATAATTAACTACTGTAATTATAATATATCTTTTTTGAACAAATGGAAAATTGCCATGTGTTTGATGGCCATTGGTTTTTTAAATTACCACGTGGTTAAATCCTAACCACCTATCAATGGCACATTTGGTAGCATGGGACTATCTCAAATGTAGTTGCAAATGCAATCGCAAATTGGGGTTTCATATCATACTAAGGATCATCCATGGCAATGGATGAGAAATTTTTGCCTAGTCATAAGGTTTGCGACTACATTTTTCAACTTCATGGCCATGTCATGTCTTTTGCAACTAACTATTTTATGGCACTTGTCCAAAGCAATTATGCTACTTTTAGTTGCATGTGTCCATTACAATTACAAATGAGTCGCAAATTCAATTGTTGATTTTCAAATTTCTTCTAGTGCTTAGAATATTGAAAATGTGATAATGTTGCATGAAAAAGGTGTGTCAAATATAAGTTCTCATTCATTTCATCCATGCTATTCGCCTTTTCAAATGGCTATAGCTACAAAAGCTAATATGCCCATCTTGATTTCAAATTATATTTTATATATCTTGTGTCTATGCTCATCCATGGTGGTTTGATGTTGAAAGCTTAGCTTGAGAAAGGAAGCAAATATGAAAAGAAGAATTATACCAAGAAAGGAATAATGAAAATATATGAGGGGTTGAAGCCTTGGACTTTAGTTTTTAGCCTTAATGGCTTTACACATGAATTCATTTGCCCCCAAATAAGTAATATTCTATTAACAACTTGGGGCCAAACAAGCCAAGAAATGCTCAAATTTTTCATTATTAGCCCCAAGTTTTTTTTGTCTTTGACTCTTAGTTTAAAAGGGCCTTAGTAGTCAATTCACCATTGGAAAACATGCATATAATTGGCAACATTTCTCCATCCAATAATTTGATGGAACATTAAGTTTTCACATTTAAAAATAAATAAATAATAACAATGTTACAAAAGGTCACAATATGTTCGAGGTTCAGAGGCGGAATAACTTGCCAAAAAAATTATTTATATTTATTGCCAAGATTTCCTAATTAATTAATTTTATTACCAAAGGCAAATTTGATTCAGTAGTCAAGTGTTAAACCTAAAAAGGCACTACAATATTACATTCAAATAAATATGCGAACCACATAGGTAGGTAGTAGGTACTTACAAACGTGATGATTTTATTAGTACTTGAAGTGATAGGAAACTCATTATAATTTGTAAACCTCCTTTTCTAGGATATAACACTAATAAAAATCATGTCATTTTCAATTGTCGTATGCAATCAATTTTCAATTGCATGTGACACATGCAATTGCTAGACCCCATTGTTGCATAAAACAAGTTGCACACGAGTGAAAATATGTATGTGGATATTGTATATGGTATGGATTCATACTTCATCCATTTGTATAGTTTACGAAGGTTGCACATGTAACTAAGGTGCAATTGCCATGGTGACCATTTGAATTTTTAATGACCAATTATATGGTGACACATGGTAATGTTTAAAAGCCCGATGATTAATTGATTGATTGATTGATTGATTAATTATTAGGTAGGTTGTAGGTAGTAGGTAGATCGTAACTAGTAGGTAGGTACGTAGGAAGGTCGACCTTATAAATAGGTTTAAAATAATCCTATTTAATGTTTGGGTTGAATTTTTTTCATTAGTTCATCCCAAAAGGCCTTCGGTATTTGGTTTGTGAAGAAAATTAATGCACCTATTTATATAGTGTACACAATTTGCATGTAAAAAAGAAAAAAAAGGATAAAAAATTTGGTTGCACAACCAACCCAATTGCATGGTACATGCAATTGTTACATTTCCCCTATGCAATATTGACCTAATTTACGAACTACCTACATTTATTTATATTATACTAATAATTACAACTAATGATATTAATAAACATTATACTTAATAAAACTCACTTTTCATATTAATTATACATTTTATTAATAATAAATTAGTATATTATTACCTAAATTAAATTAATAACTAGTTTACATTATGATATTTATAGCTAATTATTTAATATAACCTATTAACTATAGTTAACATAATTAATTATTGGAGGATATTATTCATTATTAATTAATATTATTAGTAATCATAATTATAAGCAAAATATTATTTTGATATCTACAATTACCTATAGTGATTGACAATGAATATTATTTAATTTGATCAGTTTGAAGTTGGGATCTAACCTAAGCTAAGGTACTTATAAGTTAGGTAATGTAATTTACTAACCACAGATATATTAAATATTAAATAACAATAATCAACCTTGATATTAACCTTGGTTAAATTAACCATGGTTAAATTAATTTAAAGGTTCAATTAATGTGGTTAAATTCATTTTGGTTAAACTAATTAGGAGGTTAAATTTAAAATGAGTAAACTATTTTTGGTTCAACCAACCATGATTAAACTAATCATAATTGAATTATCGATGGTTAAATTAACTATAAAGCTAATTTAGTTAGTTTAACCATGTTAATTTAGACATGGTTAATTTAGCTTCCCAGTTAATTTAGTCAAATTTGTTTTACCCATAGTTAGTTTAATGTCATAATTAGTTTAGCCATGCTTAGTTTAATCTAGATTAATTCAACCATAGTTAGTTTAACCAAGGTCTAATTTAGGTTTAGCCTTGGTTAGTGTGACTTTAACTTAAGTATGAACAAGGTTTTGCCTTGGGTAACATTAATTAGCATGGGTCCTTAGTACTGAAAATATAAAACTACTATACATAGCTTAAGTAGACATATTGGGTGCACTAACATAGGTATATATTAGTTTATGTCATGATTTTTACAACATGTGTCCATTTTGTACATTATTAGTTGCATGTTAGTTGCACATACAATCATATGCCCAAAAATTATACATATCAACGTTGTAATTATAAACACAATCAATCTAGTTGCAAATGACACCTAATTACCAACAATTGCACAATGATTGATTATAAATGATATGATTTCTACTAATGTAAATTGTAGACTTTCAAATATACATAATGTGATATCAAATTTTGCATATATGTTTCTTGTCCCCCTTATCAAAGGTACCTATTGTACTATATGAGGTACCTACATGTTTCAATTTTTTTCTTCAATTATTTAGTTAGGGAAGGGGGAGGAGAAGGGCAACTAGACCTTTTTTTATATCTAATGTCAACTGACCCATCAAAGTTGCTTTAGGTAGAACTTTAGCTTTCACAAGTCATAAATTATAAGTCATCATTTGCATACGACAATTCCAAAGTAAAATTTATGTAGCGCATTTCAAAATAAAGGGGCATGAAAAAAGATGATTATTAATATTTTTTTTAAAGTGTTTTTATTTTCAACATCATATTTACAACCAAATTGTCAATACATTCTCCACCAATATGCACTTTATTCCTCTTTAATTGAGTTGAATTGATCCAATCATTGAATTTAAACTAGTTGAATTGGAGGATGTCATTCAAATGAAACTTAATTTCCACAAAGTCGATTCAATTTTTTCATCAATGAATTGCCACTAATAGTTCAAAACAACCCAAAGCCCAAGCTAGGTGGGTGCCATCCAAGTTCAAAGTCATTTGGTGCATTCAATTGGCCCATCACAAAACTTTTGAAACTTTGGGGACTTCCAAATACAGAAGTATTCATTCTAAATATATTAACATACCAATATTTCCCCACCTATATAGGTCTCAAGACAACAAGCTTGGGCAAAGGATATGGGACAAATGAAGTGCTATAGGGAACATGTTGGGGAACACATTGAGAACTTGAGAACCATGTTGGAGACCCATTGAGAACATATTGGAAACAAATTCAAACAATTCCAAGTTGCAAAAGATTTTCACCGAAAAAAAAAACATTGTTGTGAACACTCTCCAAATAGAACCCTTCCATAGTGGTCTTTCCTTTGGTCTACTTACCAAATACAAGAAAAGGTGATTTTTTTTAAAGTAAAAAAGTCAGGACTCGTGACACATGTGTGAAGGTAAACTTTGGGGTTCAATGAATATCTAATGTTAAATTGTCATTCAGATGTAATAGATGTTATAATAAACGTCGCCACCCGTTGTACATTGTAAGTGATGAAATCACAAATTTTAGCCCCACACATGTGTCATGACTTCCGACTCTTTGTGCGACAAAAACCACGTTTCTTTTGTAACTTGTATATAATTTATAAAGGTAGAAATTGGAGCAATGAAAATGAGATAATGTGTGCTACTATTTGGGAATAGATTGGGGAACACATGGAGAGCATCATTGAGAACTTTGTGAGAACACCAAAATCCAAAAGAACCCCCCCCCCCTCCTCAATACTCTTCCATTTGATAAATGTAGAAAAAGTTAGAATTTTCCAAGTTCTTTGTATGATAGAAATTTTGGGTTTTGACATGTCAAGGGAGAGTAAATCTGTTGAAAGGACAAGTGCTTCTTGGAGTGTTCCGACGAAGCAAAGGTCAAAAAATGGAAACGAAAAAAGAGTTTCTAAGTGATGTTTCGACAATTGGTGAATTATTTGGTGAAATATTTTTTATTTTGTTCACAAGAAGTTGGTGTTCGTGATTTAATGAGACCATATTTTGAATATAAAACAAAATAAAATTTCAGATTTCTATATCATATCCAAAAGGTAGCCAAAAAAGAAGAAGTATATATATAGATTTATATTATTTTCATAATTCATTTATAGCCAAATTTGAGTAAAATCTTTTTGTGGATGATTGCCATCCCAACTCTATCAAGGACAATAATTAGTGAGTGTGGCTTCTCAAAGCAAAAAAGTGACCAGAGAAAAAAAAGAAAAAATTGAGGCAAAAAAACTTTGGATGCACTTATTAGGGTAGGGTGTCTTTATGTGGAAAGGAGGTCCAAAATATGGATCGGAGGTCCAAGCTATACGGTTGGCTTAAGTCCTCTGGTCAATGATATTGAACCCACATACTTAAAAATTGGGTGAAAAGAAAAAACAATGGAGATCACCATTCACAGTTTGTGGAATTAATTAATTATCAACGCCGTACAAAATGATCGACTCCTCATGTAAAAAGGTGGCACCTTCGTTCTCTTGTCAATGATGTTGAACCCACATACTTAAAAAAATTGGGTTTGAAAAAAATATGAAAACAACGGCGGGAGAGACCGGCATTGCACAGTCGTGGAATTAATAATGCCGAACCAAATAGATCAACTCTACATGTAAAAATGTAGGACCTTAGTGTTTACGCGGGAATTAGTGCACTTTGTAATGTGCATGCATGTGACTCGGGGAAATGTGAGTCGTTGAAGAATGGCGAATAGAGGTAATGTACGGGTTTCCTCGCTTATTGAGGGGTTGAAAACTATTTCATTTTCCAAAGATACTTTTTTGTTTTTGCTGGTACATATATACTGTAATACCTTTCTCATTTCGACAAAATAAATTAAATTATTTTTTCATTTTTGCAAGCTTCCATGACAGGTAAAACTGGGGCAGTCTAGACATACTAGACTGTTCGGTAACATTGACAAGATCTTGTTATCGGACGAAATTTTCAGAATTAAAAAACCAAGTGCTGAAGTTAAGATTTCAAATTTAATGAATTATTATTCGACAGATTGTTTTTTGAAATGCTAAAGCTACTATATAGTAGTGCAGCCAAAAGAGCTACCTATATTCAAAAAAAGTTACACGTGCTAAAATCACATGTTTTTTGAGATTTCCAATAGCCAAAATTTTACCAAAATTTTAAGAAAATTTGCAAGATTTCTATACATGGGTTCGAGTATTGGTGGCTTGCCAAAAAATCTACAAGGATGTGCTTACAAATATCTCTTTCATACTTAGCTCGTAGCCCAATTCTGTTAGATCTTTAAAAGGATCATCATGGCCATTTTGGCTACATCACAAAATTGATCCCCCACTCAATTTTTTTTAAAAAAAACATTGTTGCAAACATGGTTTTTTTTTCGAAATTGTTCTCTTATAGCCAAAAGTGACAATGTTCCACACAAACATTTAGCCAAATTTGGCTACAACAAGCTAAAAATGATTTTTTTGTTTTTTTGTTTTTTTTGGGAAAAACATGTTTCAATATTCTTGGTTACCTACTTGAACTGGGTATATATAAATCTGGCCATTTTCTCTTCAATTTTTTCTCCGGGTATTGAAAATCGGAAAAAGCACATGATTTTAGCACTTTTACTTTTCAATGTACCATTTTGGCTGTATATATATGTTTGTTTGTGTGTGTGTGTGTGTAAAAACCTCTCTTTTTATTTCTCTTTGTATTTTGAGGGATTTCCTGCAACAGAAGATCCCTAGGGAGTTTTGTCGTGGGGGAGATACCCCTATATTTCTACGTTCCCATGTTCCCATGAAAAGAATTTTTTTGATGAGATGGATCAGGAAAATTCCAAAAGAATGGAGGAAAGGAAAAGAAGAGGTTCCAGGTACGTTACCGCCCTGGTGTGACCCTCCCTCAGGAGGACCCACTCGTATGGGGACCTCCTCTACAACATAGACTCCCAAAAAAAGACACTGAAATTCATTCAAAGACGAGATTGACAGCCTTTCATTTATTCAACAAAACCGAAATTAGTCAAAACCTCGTACCATTTGGTTTTACACGCGGTTAGTTATTTAAAGAAGAGGATTTTTCTGGAGAAACCTCACAAGCACGTCCCGTGTTCTCTTCTTCTTCTTCTTCTTCTTATAAATAGCCCAGCACCCATTTCTCTTTCTCAGTTTTCCTTCATCCTCTAGATCAATTCCATGCACCACCACAAGTAAGTCTAGCCAGCAGCAGATTTGATCTCAGTAAAGCTTCTGCAAGTAACTCTGGTCTTGCACCTAGGTTTTGTGATTACTTCCCCTCTCGCTTGGTTCACTGCAGTAGAGTCAAATTCTGAATTTTCTCTCGTCTCAGAGGTGTTGTTCTTTGTGACATGAGAATGGGTTTCGGGGGACGTGGAAATTTTTACATTTTTTGCCTCAGAGCGCTGGTGCTACTATCTCTTGGCATCTATGCTTTCGCTGCGAGGGATCTATTATGGGAAGCGCCTGCTGGTCATGATCCTTTATCCAATATACATATACCGGATATACTGAAGCCGCCTTCGGGATTCGAGCTCCATGCTGCTTATCCTGCGAAAGGGTACCAATATTACAAGTACAATGGAACCTCCTGGGTGGACTTCAACGCTTCCGCCATCTTGACGGACCCTGAAACCAACAAGAAAGTCGCTCGTCATTTCTTCCTCACCAAACCGGATGCTCATGGCGGTCAACCCTCTTGGGAATCACTCAATCCGCACTCACCTAGTATAGTCACGGCCAAATCCATCGAAAGCATTCGTGTCTCCAAGCACAGCATCAATTGGGTGCTTCTCAAAGCCACTCATACCACAGGAAGCAGGTGAAAATCATCACTCCCGTGCAAGAAATCTTTCCTCTTGGGCAACAATATCTAGTACCAGTCGGTGACCAGTCAGGGCTTTATTTTGTTAATAACTAGACCTTCTTCAATTTCAATGTATCATTCGATGTTCAAATCTCAGGAATCTTACGAAACAAAAGGTATCTTCAAGTTTCAGAAATCTTATGAAATGGAAAGGTGGTTTGAGAACTTTGAGATGACAAGGAAACCCATTTCCTCAACCATCTCAAAAGCTGAAATTGTGGGTTTCAGATTCTTCTAAACCGTTTCTAACTCTAGTAGTCCATGTAGCTACGCACAATGCGTCTTGCACATTTCATGAAGTTTTGGCTGGGGTTGGGATATGGCAGCCATGAACACAAATTCACTTATTTTGGCAACAACATAGATGAGACTCAGAACATCCAGAGTCCGACATTTGTTTCTCATATGCATCTGAAACAAGTCTGTAAACAAAGCCTGAATTGTGTGCTGTTTTTCTTGGTTTTGGTTTCTTCAGGAAAGAATTTGGAGATGTGGCATTTGTGCAAAGATTGGCAACAATTGCAGGGCTTCCTCCCACCTCAACAAAAGGAGCCAAAGTGGGTGATGTGAAGAAATCAAAGTACTCTGCTGTTTACGCTTTCTATGTTCCATCAAAAAATTAGGTGTCTGGGGCTTGAGAAAAAATATATATATTCTGTAATTTTTTAGTTTTTTGTGTCGTGAATTTTTCTCACTATTTTGTGAAGAATAATTTCTTTTAAAATGTATTTTTTATCAGTGCAAATTTTTTTTTTCTGCAAAATAAAACAAAACAAAACAAATAGTGCCTGAGAACCAGGGTTTCTTTTCACAAATTTGGGATGTAGCCAAATTTTAGGTGTTTCAGGCTCAAGGAATTTACAGATTACCCTGATTTATCGTTTTGCAGTGAAGCTATTTTATATGAAGAAATAATTTCAGAAAAAAATTGTGTTTTTTTATCAGTGATTTCCTGCAATAAATTCTCCATCTTTGTAAAATAAAAAGTGGAATAAATAAATAAATAATTGCTTGAGATTGGGGGTGTGCATTTTCAATTTTGCAATGCAGCCAAACTGGCAATCATCCACAAGAAGATTTAGCCAAATATGGCTATAGACTAGATACGAAAGAAGAAACTTTTTAAAGAATCCTTTTATATTCTGGCTACCTGCTGCAACCTGTAGTAAAAATCTGGAAAATTAATGTCATTTTTTTCACAAAAATCCTTTGTGTGTGCCCAAATCATCTTGTGCACATTTTTTTTATAAAATTCACACACACACACACACACACACACACACACAATAATTCTTTCATGCTCGCACCTCACCCATACTCCGCATGGGCATCCACTTTGGGCATCCACTTCTAGTTCATACAATCACCCCAAAGTCAAAAACTTAAAGTTCCGTAGAACCTACTTGCCTAGCAATAGATGGAATGATTCCAAAGGGGAATATTGTTTGATTACCAACCCTTATGCATAAAAAAAGTAGATGATAACACTAAGAAGACCAATTGAGTTAATTGATAACCATAGATATTAGTTTGACACCTCAATTGATAACAATCAGGCTTATAAATTTTGAAAAAAAATTATTATTGATACCATGCGTGTGTGTGGGGGTGCAAAAGAATAAATAATAGCCTACCCAATTAATAATAATTAATCAACACTAGTTTAAACCAATATTGGTAAGCTCTTCCCTTTTAATCCGTGAAGAGCCCTCTTTGTCTATGAAGAGGGCTGGTCATGAGAAATAGCAGTCAGCTCAATTTGCCTTCCCCATCTATTTAAATGTCCCGTAACCGAAGTCTTGAGGCTTGATTATGTCCCGTAGTTGACATCCTCTTGCCAGTTACCTGATCCAAAGAGCAATCAAGAAAAGAGACCAAAGGGGGGGATGGCTGAAGAGCCTAGTCAGCCTGTCAAAAAGAAAAAGTCATGGGCAGTCTGAGTTTTGGGCAGACCGGAAAAATAATAATCAGGCATTGGACAGCCCAAAAACTTTTTTATTTGTGGGCAGCTTGAATTTTTCACCATGTGTTTTGTATCATTATACCAAGTTTGATGCTTGTACCATAGCTATGTTAGAAAAGTTCTTAGGGTCAAGATCCTTTAGCACCATAATGGGCCCTTTGACTTATCGTCAAGTCATTTTTTTGACTTTTTTAGGGGGGATAGGGCTTCTTTTGGTGGTCCAACGTGCTGCCCTAGCCTTTTTAGATTTTGGGCTTTGATCGTTATTGCACTAGTCTTTCATTTTGAACAAGATGATCATTCTACTGTTTTATATGCAATGACATATATAGAGACCAATATTTATCCCTTCTAGGTCGCACTACAAGATCTTCGTGTGTTGTTACTTGAGGTCATTTGATCACGTGTCTTGTCTTTTGAAAGTTTAATAATGTAATCCTATTTTCAAATACAATATTTTTAATGGACCAATTACATGAGCAAAAATTTATTTTGTTTCTAACAAATATTCCTTTGGATGTCGTGTGAACACATATTCATTCTTACACAAATCCAATAGTAAGCGCTTAGTTATTAGCTTGTTTTAGCACCCTTTCATTTTGTTTATCCTCTACCCATTTTCTTATAACATTCCATATTCGTTTGGATATACCACATCTTACAGTTACGACAATTTTCACGATGCAAATGTGGTCATACCATTGATGAGTTGGGTATCCATTTGCTACATTGCTTATGTGGGATTGAGCACACTACAACCCATGATACACTTCAAAATACCATTGTAATTATCACATCAAAAAGTGGAACCCATATGTAAAAAAAGGTTTTCACATTTTCCTCCGCCACGCACGAAAATGAGTGGATATTGTCATCACCAAAGATAGTTTTTGAACCGTAATGGACATTATCATTATTGATTAGACTCCTCCAAATTTGGTGCAGCGTGCTTCAACGATAATGTCACATGCAGTGATTATTGCCGCTCAAGACAAGGCACGATCCTACACAAAATGAACTCCAAAAAATGATTTCATTCCCCTTACCATAAAGACCTATGGTTATCTCCATCTTCGTTTAGGTTCTTTTTTTATTTTTTATTCTACATGCTTGTATAACTTACTGTCAACAAACCCTTTTGGTACCTTTGACGTTTATATCTCATTATAGGTAATGAATGTTGATATCCCTATATGTGTGCAAGCCATTGCAATTCTTCAGCAAGCTACCACGCTTAATCATAACTCTTCATCTCTTCCACACATATCAACTAATGCACCTCTATCACTAGTTGATTCGTGGCAAAGGATGCATTTTAAACATTATGTCTTCCATTTCATCACTATTGTTGTGATGGTCTTAGTTTTCCTTTCGTGTGTTTACATTTGCTTTGAAATGCCTTGTACTTTTTGTGGATGGATTTCCGTCCATGTTTTTATATGTATACAAGGTTTCAGTAAAAATTTAATATATTAACTAGATCAAGGCATATACAAATTTTCAAAAAACATTTAATCAGGTGAAAGTAAATAGTCTTCAAATTAGGTAAAGGCATCTAGCTATCCAAAATTAATACTTTGGGTATGGGTTCAAATAGATGACGAACATTTTCTTCGTTCATAGGGTAAAGATAGAAATAAATATTTCATTGTTTATCCTATACATATAATGCAAATATAAAAAAATTAAAAAAATGTAAAAAACTATGTACATAATTATGGCACATTTCAAAGTGAAGAAAGATAATTATTTTATGCAATCAATAATTGCAAGCATGAACATATGAATTTCAAAAATCCTATAAAACTTTTAAGAAAATATAATAAATCACTTTCAAATCATTTTTATAATGGATATTCATTAGCCATTTTAGAAAAGGGGTTTGAAAAACATATGATAAAAATAATAGTTTTAAGGCGATTATTAATAAACATAATGTATTAAAATATTTCAAAAGGAAGTATATTCGGTAATTGGTCACCATAATTTAAACAAGTTCATAATAACAACATAAATTGCAAAACATGGAAATACATATTTATATTATATAATGAGCTCTATTTGCCTTCTTCAAAACAATCACCTTCCCTTAATTAATGGTAAACCTCAAATATATATTGGCTAAGTATAATGAAAACAAAATAATTAATCTTTGCAATATTTGTAAATTAGGTTTGGTAATTGAAAGGGTAACTAAAAAATTTGCTAGTTAATTAAGGCATACATTTATTTTATTGTACATTCATGAACATATTAGGATAATTTATTTACCCACCCAACATTGGTAAAAGCTAGACTATGCATTGTGCACCCACCCCTATCGAAAACTTCTTTTTAAGCTCAAGGTAATACCCAATTGTTAAGGTTTTAAAAAATTTCAATGATGTCATATTTGCATTGATTATTAGCTTTCGATGGCCCAATTATGCCTATAGCTTATATAACCTAAATTTTCTTGTCATATGGTAATTACACAAAAGTATGAACGAAAAAATAGTAGTTGCAAGTCCATTGTGAAAATCCATATATCTAATGCATTTTGAACCCAATAAACACTAAGAAAAACTTGGGGGTTATGCAATTAAGCTTGCAATTGGATTTTTGAATTATATCAAACATAATTCTACAGTGTGAATGTTATTAAACAAGTTGTAATAGTCATTATTACAAAAACAAGCTATTTGACTAAAGAATTTTATCAAGAAAGACCCATTTGGACAAGCGTAAAAAAGACCATCTTGTTAATATGAATAAGTCGACTTGTATTTATTTTTCATGACTAGGGTGGGAATTTTTACAATTAGACTATTGGATTATTTAATTGGTCATTTTGACTACTAGATAATGAACCATTTGAGCAATCAAATTTCTACCCAATGTTTTTTAGATTATTACCCCCAAAAAAATTATGTAAATAAGTCTAGGTAAGTAGGTTGCATATAGGTTTAGGTAGGTCATAAAAAGGCAAGTAGGTAGGTGGTTAACCCAACCTAACCTACCCTAACCATTTAAGCATGTATATAGGTTAAAAGTATTAAAAATCAAACCCCTCACCTCCCCAATGATAAACTGTGTCTTTATTATGGATTACACCTTTCATAGTTGACAAAATTTGTCAAGTTTTTTATTTCACTTGTTTATTTCACATAATTATTAATGTAATAAGTAAGAAGATAGGTAATTAATAGTTATGTTGCATGATGCTTGGTAGGTAGAAAAGTAGTTAAATAGGTAGCTTGTAGTCCATAGGAGGTAGGTAGCTAAATAAGTAAGTGGGTAGGGAGTTGGGATTTTGGGTGGTAGGTGGGAAATAGGAAGTAAGTAGGTAGGTAGGGTTATAAAATAGTAGATGGGAAGTAAAAGGTAAGTAGGTAGGGTTTTATGATGGTAGGTTGGAAGTAAGAGGTAAGTAGATAGTAGATAAGGTTTTATGATGGTAGGTTGGAAGGAAGAGGTAAGTAGATAAGGTTTTATGATGATAGGTTGGAAGTCAATAGGTAGGTGAGTAAGGATGGAGGATGGTAGGTGGGTGGGTAGGTAGGTAGATAAGGGTGTAGGATGGTAAGGGGAAAGTAGGAGGTAGGTAGGTAGGTATGTTAGTAAATAGGTTGGTGAGTAAGGATGTAGGATGGTAGGTGGGAAATACAAGGTAAGTAGGTAGGTATGTAGGATGGTAAGTGGAAAGTAGAATGTAGGTAGGTAGGTAAATAGGTTTATAAGATGGTAGGTGAATAAGTATGTAGGTAAATAAGCCGATATGTAGGTAGGCCTAGATTATTGCCTAACATAGTTAGTAGTTATCTTGACAAATTAGGGAGCATAGGATGTCCCATTTGACTAAAACACCATTGTCCATCTTGATTAAGGATGTCATTTTGCTTTGTCCAACTTGATTAGATGTCTGAGTTGTTTAAAAGCCATTGGTCATTTTGACCAAGGTGATCATATTTTTTGTCCAACTTAACTAGATGTTTAATTTGATGTATAGTCAAATAGGTGACTTTAATAAAGTTTGCCAATAAAAAAACACATATCATTCAAGCCCTAGGCCTATAATCAAAATGTTCATATTCATTAGTCAAAAAATATTGGCTAATCAATTTGGACCTTTTGAAAAACCAAGAATTGTAGTAGTGAGTTGCACCAAACATCCCAAGGTCATATTTAATATTAAATATTATTAAACATACATGCAACTTAGATGCAACTATTTTGCAATTGATTGTCCACATAAATTTCATATGCAAGTGCTTACAAAAAAATGGAATGCCAATGTGACTTTTCATTCATCCATCAATGAATGAAACCTATGCATGTTTATTGCAACTAACAACTAGTGCATTACCAAATTATATTATTTTGTAATTATTAGATTTTGCCTATGATATTACATTACAACTTGAATTTCATTAATGTAATTTTAAATTGCAACTTATCAATTATTTTGTAACTAATGTCCATTTATGGATCTAATATTATTTTGTGCCTATTGGAACTAGCAATGATAATTTTGCACTATGAAACACATTACATTAGTCTATTGCATAAATAATGACAAACATCATGCTTTAGTAAAACAATTTATGTGCTAATATTCAATGTTGGAAAATAAAACTCATAAAAACATTTTTTGTTATCCATGGTCCCTTCCAATGGTATGTACTTTATCTACATCTTTAATGTTAAGCTAAAATGTGTTAAACTATTGCTATCAAATATCCTATTTAATATCTATTGTTATATCTTGCTAAAAGATTTGTTCAAAAGTTTGATTATATTTTGAAATGTGAAATGATGCTTACACATCAATGTAAGAATAACCTTATCACAATATCAAAAATAATTTAATGTTTAATTTTAAATCTAAATATATATGAATCTTTTATAATTACAACACAACTAACAAACAACATACTATGTACAATTACAATTATAATTATAATGCAACTAAAAAGTAAACATATATAGTATATAACTATAATGCAATTAATTAACAAGCAACATACATAGTGTCATCATTAATTTATCATTGAAATGCACTACCAACAACACATCATAGCAATACAATTTAAATTGTAATTAAAAAACTACCATTTATATTCAATGTAAAATGTCATAAGCAAAATTAGAATATATTGGTCTTAAATTTTTTCACATGTAGGCGTGTAAACTTGCGTTCACCTTCCTACACAAGAATATTTGAAATATTTGATAGTTAAAAGTTAGTTATACATAATGGTAGTTTGATTTGGGTAAACACAATTTTCATAATTCAAGCTAGAAGATATTGAAGTTTATTATGAAGTATTTATACAATTCAAAAAAATTACGTTAATACAATGTATACATTTTATTTATTTCATTTGCAAATAACCATTCAAATTCAAAATAGTGTATCATAAAAAAATTTGGAATACATTGTTGGTTTGATTTGTCTCACATGTAGATGTAAACTTATATCACCTTTGTTGGACCTTAGCACAAAAATTTACTATATTTGGATGTTTTAGTTGCACCATCAAAGATCATAATCAATATTTCATTTTAGTTCATAATAACTAATAACCTAATACAACAATATTCTTATGCACAAGAATAATGAATGATATTGCAAATGCACAAAACATCATCGATGTTAAACTTGAATAGTTTTAATCATTATACCCAAAAATTGAAAGTTCTTATAATTTCACACAATCATCAAGAGTAAGACTTTGATAAATTTTGTTCAAACAAAGAAATGAAAAATTAAAAAAACAAATGTCTTCGCTGCATGTTATTTAAATGATAATGAAAATTTTATTTCTTTAACTTAATCATTTCACCCTCAAAACTAAAAGCCAAAATGAAAAATACTATTATATAATATGTTTCCTAATTGTTTCATAAAAAACCAACAAACTTCAAATAAAAATGAACAACCACTTCAATATTCATCCTTTATACGTTTTGACATTAAGCACAAGTGCATAATAATTGGAGATGTAAATCACAAGATCTACAAAGACCTATGGCCATGTTTCACATGGCCTCACATATCCTATGCAAATTTTAAATTTGCACAAGTAATTGAAATTAATTATACATAAATTGCAATGGATAGTTAATTACATGGTAATTGATAACTAATTGCAAAGGGATTAAAAGTTCCAAATTTAATGGTTGGCAACATTGCATACATGTGACATGGTTGTACACATTAATGTTGTACACTAGTTACAAGGTAGTTGTTGTTTATTACATTTTTGCTAATCATATGATGGTTACCACTTACAACTTCATGCAACTTGTTTATAAAATCAAAATAAAGTTGACTACAACCATATATGTTTTGCATATTACATTTATATAAAGGTTCATTTTGCAACTGACAAGCAATTACAATAAAATTTTATGAATTTTTGACATGACTTTGAATTCTCCATATTTCCATGGAATAATTGCAATGTAGTTACACATTAATTGTTTCAAACACTTAGTTGCAAGGTAGTGAAGTTTCCACATACATGATTTCTCATAATGAAAACTGATATTCAAATAAAAACATTGGAATGATGTTGAAGTTAACATTTTTTTTCCATGTCCAAGTTCATACAACCTTAATGATTGAAATCACATTAAACACCTCAAAAATAATATTTTTACAATTAAATTTTTGGTAATGTATGAACATGACATCCTGAATTATTTTTAATTTTAAAAAATATATTTGATTAGTTTTAGACATAAGCTAGTCAATTTTTTTTTAAAACCAACAAACATTGAAGAACTTGAATGTATGAAATATAGTTGGGACAAAATAATACCCATCACATAGTTTGAAAAATTGCATATATATTTCAAAATTATGGTTATGGGTGGAATTTTTAGATGAATTTGTTAATGGGGAATGGAATTCATGTACATCAATGAATTTTAAAACCATTTAAAAGTTTGAAATTTTTGGATGAAACTTTGTTCATAAATTGTGTTTCTTACATTTTTTAGCAATAAATGCATAATGATTTTTTCATAATAAAAAACATCGGCTACCATATGAAAGAGGAAGAAATTTAAGAGTTGGGTATTCCATTATTTTCAATTTTTTTGGTTTGGTAATGTTTCATGAACCACAAAATTCATGAAGCCCTGTGGTTGTAAAAACAATGTACATTATATATTTTATGTAGATTGATTATATCCAATCCTCTTCATCTAATCGTTGGATCAAAATTATTTTTTATTAAAAGTTCATTTTAAGTTCCAAATGTTACGATGGAAATTTTAAATTTTTTAGTTTATATGTAAGATAATCAAAGGATGTCATTGAGATTTCAACTTATTGTGTATTATGATACTTATTGTGCATCACTTTTTTTGCTGAAAAGTGGCCACCCTTAATGTGTTTTTACCCTAACTCAAACAATTTTAAACACGTCTATAAAATACTAGTTTCAACAAAATCAATTTAAACATCTAAATGGATTTTACAAGATTTTGTGATTGGGTGCAAATATGTTCAAAGGATCCAACATCATTATTTTGCAAATGATTATGAATCCTTTCTTAGACACTTTCATTTTTTCATATGTAATTTTTTTAAAATTAACTCTATTGTATCAAATCGTGTTAATATATCACATGTATGGTGTTAATCATTGTTGAATAATATGAATAATTTGCTAGATTTTGCATTTTGTTTTGATAAATTATCATAATTTTGAATATACCAAAATATGTTAATTATTTTATGTTTAAGTTTCTTATATCATAAGCTACAACTTTGTTTATATGTCATGCACATCACTCCCCATTTACATGTGATAAAAGGGCTTTTGAAATATTGAAATATTGAAACATAATTTAAATTTTGAAATTTTTGAAATTCCATAAATTTTGAATTGTGAGTGCTTTTTTGAATGTGGTAATAAGTTACTATCATATCTCTTGTTTCATCAAAAACAATTATTAAAAAAGTCCTTTAATGTCATAATTTGCAACATTGATTATTTTTTACTCGATTATTGTTCAAATTCAAGAGTTTTTTTTATTAAAACCAAAACCAAAAATTGAATATAATCAATTCTGAATTTGAATTCCCTTACAATCAAATTAGTCATTTGACACAACTTTGAATGATTAACATAATTGTTAAATGTTAAAATAAAAAAAATGTAAAAAAGATTATAGTTTTCATCACCAAAAAATTCAATTTTTTGCTTTAGGTTCCCATGTGGTAACTTATAATTGAATAGCAAATCCTTCAATTCCATCTAAGTTGTCACATAGCAAAATGTTATTTAAGTTTAGGTTTAGGTTACCTAGGCTAGCCACATGGCAACAAAAAGTAAAATTTTTAAAACTATGTTTTAAGGTTAAATTTGGGCTATTGGATGGATCTTTCATGATTGTGATACAAATGAATATAGTAATGAAAGATGTAGTTGCGAGTGGTCACTAGAAGAAATGTTGTCCATTTTGACCATATTTTTGCGATTACTATGCAAATAGTATCCAAAACAATTTATTTTACAACTAAAAGTGTGTTAGTCCTATGTGTCCATGTAATTGCAACTTGTTGTAGTCACATATGCAACTACAAGAAGGGTTGAACCAAATTCTAATCATAAATGTGATTATACCTTACAACTAATATGATTTTCATTAATAACATAAATGCAAAGTGAATAATGTCATCCAAATTTGATTTCATCTATTAATGGATGGTAGCGTAGTTGTTTTTGCAACTACAATGAAAGTTTTAACAATTGCAATAGTTTATTTTACCACATGTACAAAAAAAACATAGACCACACATGGCAAATTGTGTTATTTCAATTGGACTATTATCCCTTCAATATACCCATCCATGTGTATTTTCTGCAATTATCCATGGGTTTTTCATGATATATTATTTAATAGCTAATATGTTGCTAGAAAAGCCTATTATAACCTAGTTGGTAAATTAAGTTACGTAAATTTAATAGGTTACGGTAAATTAAGTAGGCCAATGTACATTGGTAGCCTAACCTAACTTGCATACTTAGTCAATTGGCCTTAATTATGTATAGGTAGTAGTGGGCTAGTTTAATAGGTGTAGCTAATAGGTTAGGTTATGAAGGTTATACTCAGTTAAGTTACATAAAGTAGGTAGGTAGGTAGGTAGGTAAGCTAAAAAGAAGTATTTTATTTTGTGGATATGTCGTGATGTTTTTTGTATTAATTGATTAATTACTTAGTTATGTTAAGTAATTAATTTATTAAATGTAGGCTAGGTAATTAATTTATTAGGTAGTATAAGTAGTAAATAGTGAGTATGTAGCCTAGGTTATATATGATAAGTAGGATAGGTTATTAGGTAGTAGTAAATAGTAGGTAGGTTAAATTATAAATATTTTATTGTGTATATATGTGATAATGTTTTTATATGGGACAAAGGATGTGATAGTGTTGTAGTGTTGCAATGTTTCCTTTTCATTACAATTTATCCCATATCCTTTGTTGACAACTTCAAATTTGTAAAGTACATAAATAGGCGAAAGAATGGACTAGATTCATAGTATGCACTTCATGTGCCATTTGGGATGAGGCAATCAAAAGGCTTGTCCCCAATAGAATAAATAGGGTTCTAGCTACCTATTTAGTCTATGCTAATAGCCTATTCTACCTTAGCCTAGCCTCGAATAAATTGCCTATTATAATTTAACCTAAAATAAATTATAATTAAGTAATTAAGTAATTATAGTTATAATAAAATTTGTAATTAATTATATTATTTAATTATTATAATTATAAGATCTAATTCTTGTAATACTAATATTTAATTATTGTAACTATTATGTTTAGTTGCTATAATTATAATATTGAATTATAGTAATTATAATATATCTTTATTGAGTAAATGGCAAATTGCCACGTGTTTTATGACCATTGGCTCTTTAAATCATCACATGGTTAAATCCTAATCACCCATCAATGGCACATCTGGTAGCATGTTATCTTAAATGTAATTACAAATTAGGATTCCATGTTATATTACCATGGATGAGAAAGTGTAGCCTAGTTGTAAGGTTTTTGATTACACTTTCAATTTCATGGACATGTCATGTTGTTTGCGACTGACTATTGTATAGCACTTGTCTGAAGTAACTAGGGCATTTTTAGTCAATGTGTCCATTACAATTACAAATGAGTTGCAATTTTTTCATTGATTTTTAAATTTCTTTTAATGCATATAGTTGTGATTAATGCCATGTCTATGACTAATGGTAAATACAATGTATTTATTTGGATTGCACATTCATGTAATGATGTGTAGTCGTAAATGACATAAACAATTGTAGATATAGTTGTTCAAAGAGTCCTAAATGTCATTTCCATAACACAAAACTAGATAATTGTTTTTATAACATTAGTTTGTTAACTAGTGTACACATTTCAAAGCAAAGATTATGTAATATTAAATATCTACAATAAATCAAATGCAATAATTTTCCTAAAATGTAAGTCCAAGCTTTATACTTTTTCAAATAAAGTTGTACTTATTTACTTAAAGAACCTAAATTTGTTTAAAATGGGGGAACACCCATGGCTTAGGTTTTAATTCAATTTTGAAATTTAAAGCCAATTACTTGCTTAGGTTTGAATGGTGATTTTAACCAACGAAGATGTAAAAAAAATGAAAGAAAAGAAACAACATCAATGGATGCTTCTTCCAAAATTGGAAGGGTGCAAATGTGGGATGCCCCTTCATGCATTTCTAAGGGGCTCTTTCAAAACCGTGATGAAAAACCCTATTTTATATTTGTTCAGGTTTTGATTACAAAATTGGACCTTATACCCGGTTAATCAATCGCATGCTCTAAACCCCACCCCCCTCCTCATAACCGCCCCTCTTTGGCTTTCTAAGAACTGGACTTTGGCAAATCCTTTAAATTTCATTAAAAAATAAAAGAACTGGAGCCCCCAGCAATTGTTTGAAATTTTTTATATTCAATTACAAACACACAATTACATGCTTCACATGGGAAATGACCTAAGTATCAAAATTTAATTAATTATTCAACAATTTGTTGTTGAAATCGTTCGGGTACTATGATAAACATCCTTACCAACTAGTATTGTGTTGGTATCACCATCAGAGGTTTTGGGAATACAAACACATTCATTCACCTTCTCACATAATGAAGCTCTTTTGGCAATGGCTATGTCTTCAGATCTTTGCAACTCCCAAAATAAATAAATTGATGTCGTGCAAACTTCATGACATACCAAAAGAAATGCAAGAATTTAGGGTTAAGGAAACTCTGCATTTAAAAAATAAAACCTTCTGTTTGGGGGGAGCCCACTTAGCATCATGTTTTAGAGTTATGGGCAAATCAAATTGGCTCATTGCATAAAATAAAATTGAACTTGAGAAGCTCATCATCTAATTAATGCAAAGCACACACAATAGGGTATGGTTATGGTTAGGGGGTCCTGAATATAGTTATGAACATATTTTCTTAGACATAAAAGGTGAGCGAAAATGAATAGAATTGGCCTAGTTAATGGAGTACCTTGGTGGCTTTAGCATAAATTATATTATTTTTTAGAAATGCTCAAATTTTCAAAATTACTTTTCTCAAAGAAAAAAAAAAAAACATATGGAGAGAGGGTATGCCAAATCTATCCTCGGAGTGTTCAAGTTTGGAAAATTCTATCTAGGGAGTGCGCTAAGTTTTTTGAAACATTTTTGGTAATGGGCCAATGAGGGAGGCCCATCCTATCAAAAGAAAAAAGCATTTCAAGTTTGGGATAAACCCACAACTATCTCTTGTACTAAACTTTGTTCAAAGGGTACTTAACTAGATGCATGCATCTACCCTAGTTTAAATAGAATAGTGGCTTTTACCCTTTTTACTTTAAATAGGCATCCAAAAGAATTTTCCGGTCCTTTTTTCCACCTTCAAGTTTTTTTTTCCCCATCCATCCATCCATCCATTTGCTCACCCAAGTATCCGACCGGAATATCTCCAAAGGTGCCCATGCGCACTAGTTCAAAAATAATCCCGATAAGGTGCTTTTGAGGTACACTTGGAAAAATAAAAACCAGCATGGGCTTTTTTATGCTACTTTGGCCCACCACTCTTCACGGAGACAAAAGCAATGCAAATGTGTTAATCAAATAGAAATCGAGGCCGGGGAGATCACCAAGCTTTGAAGGAATACCTAAAGACAAATGGCATGTCTTAAATTCTGCCAAATAGATGCGGTATAAATAAATGAGTACGTTAGTAAAACAAGATGGGTGTGCTTGAACTAACTACTTATAATATACAAATGTGTTTTGTTTTTGGAATCAAGGTCGGTTGTGTCAAATAGGGATATCCAAGAAGGACACTTGTCTTGTGAAAAAAAATTATTAATTTTTTTAAAATTAAAAATTAAAAAATTAAAATGGGGAAAAAAAAAAAAAAAAAGGATTGCAAAAAGAGGGGGTGGAGACTTGAGGTGGGGTCAGCAAAACAAGCCATGAAGATAAATAGATAGCATAGATAGCAAAGATAGGCTACCTAGTAGATGATCAGGAATGAATTTGATTTGCAAGAAGAGCCTGAAAGGAGCCCTAAAATAAAGCGGCTACAAAGGGAGGTAACACAAATAAAAAGGGCACAAAGGTGAAAGAAAGAAAGCATTAGGCAACAAGCAAGCATGTGTAGCAAACAACAAACACCACAATAACATTCATTACAAAGACATGGTAAAAGATGCTTCTTGTATTGGGATGGATATAAGCCCCCCCCACCACCCCTAACTAGCTTTAGGCCTGAGCTGGCTCCCCAATCCCGAGAGAGAAAAAAATTGAATTCTGGATAAGATTGGCAGATGCAATTAAAACTTAAAAAAAGAATGTTAATTTAGTTAGTTCAGTTGGTTTGTTAGGGTAATAAAAAAATAAAAATAAAACTATATTATTCACTTGGTTTGTTAGTTAAGGTACCTATATAGGTAATGATCCCCCTAATAATTCTTTTAACTCATATTTCAGAGTTGGAAAAGATTTATTAGGTTTTTATTAGTAGGTTTTTAAAATATTTTATTGGGTATTTTAATTGTCTACTAAATTAGCACTAAATAACCCACCAAATTGTCATTCTTCAAAATACTTAACTAACCAAGGGACTCCCCAAAAGGGCAAAAAAAAAAAGAAAAAAAGGGGAGAAAGAAAAAAAAAAACAGATAAAAAGAAAAAGGAACTGGCAATCTATTGGTTGATAAGTAGGAATTTGGATTGGGTTAACTATTATTATTATTATTATTATTATTTTCTTTGTGGGTTTTGGAACCCTAAGTACAAAAACAGATCAGACCTGTTTACCTGGGTCCTGTCCTTACTAGGGTTAAGTAATAGGGTGGGAAATGGTCTTTTCTTTAATAAAATGGGGCGAAATTTCCTCAAAACATTTCGCCCAAAACCACTTGTGTTTACCACAAGTGGTTTTGGGGGGGTTTTTTCAATCGCAATATTTCGAGAATATTGCGACTCATACAAAGATGGGCATTTTTGGGGGAAAAAAAGGGTCTCACATTACGAGGGGAATTTTTTCTTTTTGAAATTGCCATATTTAGATAATAGGTTTTAGCATGTCGCCAAAATATAGCATGATTCCTAAACTTTTCTGCTGTCGTTTCTGACCTGTAGCCAAATTTGGCTAAGTCCCTTTGGTGGATGATGGCTAAACTTTTCGTTTGTGCTGTCTGCCCTCTCTGACCCGTCGCCAAATTTGGCTATGGAGTCCTTTTGTGGACAATGGCAAATCTTTTCTGTAGCTGTCCTCTCTGACATGTAGCCAAATTTGGCTAAGTTTTTTTGTGGACTCGATGGCTAAACTTTTCTACTTTCCTCTCTGACCTGTAGCCAAATTTAGCCAAATCCTTTTGTGGATGATGGCCAGACCACGTAGGTACCTAACAAAATTACTAATTGTTTTAAAAATTAAAAATTAAAAATAAATAATAAAAATAAATAAATTTTATTAAAAAAAAAAAAACATGTTGATGGTGGGAAATCCCACTCCCCTCCCAAGAAAAAAAACCCAAGAAAAAAGAAAAAAGAAAACACAAAAACAAAAACTAGTGGAAGTATGCAAAATTCACAAGGAAAAGACAAACGAATGCAAATTGTTCCATTTTCTTTCCTTCTTTCCCCTCTTCTCGCTTTCGTTGTTGTAGCGGATCTTCTTCTTCTTCTTCTTCTTCTTCTTCTCATGTTTGCAACAACAAACTCTTCTTCGGTTTCGTCGTTGGAAATTCTCGTCGTTGTTGCAAAATCTGAGTGCAAGGATTAGGGCATGGAGTTGTTGCCGTAATCTCTGTTTGTCTGTCTGTCTGCTTCGGGGATTTTCTCTTTCGTGGGTTGTCGCCCATGCTGGGATGTAGACGATGCTGTGTCCATGTGATCTGCCGGACGCGGTTTTAGTGGGAGGAAGAGTAGTGCGAGAGAGAAGGAGTTAAGAGTAGGTAGTGGAGAGAAATAGGAGAGAGAGAAAGAGAAAGAGAGAGAGGGGGAGAAGGAGACAGGGAGAAAAGAGTTTTGTACCAGTGGGTGCTGGGGACAAGGGAACGCGGGGAAAGTGAGGAGATGGATGTGATGAAGGTGACGAGGAGTCAAAGGGCCAGTGATGCGTCGCCCACGCTGCAGAGGCAGCAGAAGAAGCAGGAGGTGTGCGCGGAGGTGGTGGCAGTGTTGAAGAAGAGGGGGAATCCGGTGGCGGACCAACCGGGTTTCGCGGACGAGCTTCTTGTGCATTTCAATCAGCTTCCTACCAGGTCTGGGTTCTCTCTTCCTTCCTGTTTCTGCCGCCGCCCTTTCTGGGTTCCCTTTGCAAATTCGCATGTGTGAAGATTTTGGGTGCCTGCTAGAAATTCAAGGTTAGAGAGAGAGAGAGGATGTGTGAAGATCTTGGGTGGGTGGAAATTCACACAGAGAGAGAGAGAGAGACACACACACACACACACATACACAGAGAGAGAGAGAGAGAGAGAGAGAGAGAGAGAGAGAGAGAGAGAGAATGTCTGTGTGTGTGTGTGTGTGTTTGAAGATCTTGGATGGGTGGAAATTCACAGCGAGAGAGAGAGAGATATGGGTATAGGGTTACATTTTGGAGAGCTTGGGTGTAGGGTTACATTTTCGACTAGAACATTTGGTGGGTGTCATTGCTTCTGCTCACAAGAACTAAGCAATCACTGCTAGACTCCTGCTCCTGTATGCCCTCCTGCAGATATGCGTTGGATGTAAATGCAGAGAGAGCAGAAGATGTGTTAACCCACAAGTCCTTGCTCCAAAATGCAAAGGATCCAGAGAATCGGCCAACTTTCCATGTGCGCGCAGTTCATGTATGTAAGCTTGAGTTTATTCTTCTTTTGTTCTCTTCTTGGTCTCTGCTTTGATTGATAGATTTCTGTATAGACTTGCTTGACGATGTGCAGTGTCTAGATCTTTTGGATTCAGGGAGCTGTTGCCCACAAGTAACAGTAGTAGTAGCCTGATGGAAGGGAAGGAATGTTCTCCTTCTGGTTGTGACAGGTACTTCCAGGCGAGGCACTTAAATCACCGAGTTCCAGTCCCCAGTCACAGGATGAGGAAGTCTCCAGTCGACCATTTTCTAAACTCAAGTAAGTCCTCTGTATAATATGAGCTATTTTCACTGTGATTTCATTCCTCCAACGAACGATTGCTAGAGTGCAGACTTTTACTAAACTGAAGATATTCCTCTGGGGATGCCAAAATGAACTAGCTGTTCATTTGGGTATGGCAGTTTTAAAGTGTCAGTGTACAGAAATGTTTTTACTCACCCAAGTGCCATCCATGATGACGTGTACCAAGTTTGCACGCACCTCCAGCGTTTGGATCTTCAGCCAATTTGGAGGCGTTAGCTATGGACTCCAACAAAGCTACATCACCTGTTGTTGAGGACAGAGACAGCAGCAATCACTCACAAAGGTGCCTAATCACTTCTACACCTCCAGGAGTAGATCCCTTCTGTGCAAGGATGAAGGATTTTGGACCAAGACTATGACATACATATCTGTATTTATGTAACCTTCAAAGTGCAGATTGTTGAATTTTCCTCTGCAATCTCATAGATATTCCCAAGGATGAAGGAGTGTGAACTTGAGAAAAATTTCAAGGCTAGGTTTCAGGTGTTAGTTCATTTGCTATATGGTTCCAGCTGCTGTTTTGGTGTGGGGAATTTTTTTATGAGAATTTACTAATGGGGTGTCACCAAACTTGTAGGATGCAGCCAATCATATCCACATTTGCCAATGCATGAAGTCACAGTAGCAACCATTGACAAGCCAAAGCTTCTAAGCCAGGTATGTTGATTTGGACATTTTCTACCAATGATGAATTTCAGCTTTGAAAGAATGGATAGAAATCCCATGTTTTACCTAGTTCTGAATGAAATGAACTCACCCCAAACCCTAATTTCAAATTCTTGCTTGAAATTATCCTATTGCAGATGAGAGAGGAGTTTCCAAAAACTGCATTGAGAACTTTAGGGGGGTTTGTTCACTTGCTGTTTTGTTTGTGGTAAAAAAACAATAACACGTGTATTTTTTACCACAACAAAAAATAATTGGTTGCCAGTAGATGAGAAAATCTTTTGTAGGTCACAGTAACCAAGCCCACAGGATGAGTAGGCTACAGTAATGAATCTGCAATATTTCTTCAGTTTCCTTTTTTGTGCTTTTTTACTGATACAATGTCCTTCAGGCTGCACCTTAGCCCTATTGGGTGGTGTCATAGTGACCCCATCTAACTAAACCAGTTACTTTTCTGGTGTTAAACTACAAAGATCTGAAATTGAGAGATTTGACAGATTAGGTTTTGCACCTATAGCCAGACACTTGGTGGCTGTAAGACAGAAAGCCCCTGAGTCCTCTTCTGTTTCCCAAGTCAGGGTAGAGGTATATGCATCATTGTCTCATGGTGCACTTAGCTTCAGATCTGAGTTGAATCTTGATGGTATTATTGGATTGCAGCTGTCTGCATTGCTTGCAGATGTAGGACTCAACATTCGGGAGGCACATGTGTTTTCAACAGTTGATGGGTACTCCCTTGATGTCTTTGTGGTTGACGGTTGGCCTACCGAGGTACCCGTTTCTTTTATCCCGCCTTAATTGCTTAGATGTCAGGAATGCATTGTCACTATACACAGCATCAGTCTCATCGCTCTTGTGGCCACCTCTTGTTTCTGAATTTGGGGATTGCAGCAGAAAGCTGAGTGCAATCAACTCTCTTTTCTTCTGTTTGCTGAAGGAAGCTTATGCAGACCTCTTCATCTTGGGTGAATGGCATCTTGCAGCAGGATTCTGCTAATATTGGTGATCTGTTTGCCTTCTCTTGTCACAGGAGACTGAAGATCTGTTGGATGCTCTGCAGATTGCACTTGCTGCTACTGAGGTACTATTTCTTGCATGTTGAAGCAATGCCTGTGTTTGCTTCATATGGATATATGTTTGAGAGAGATGGGTTTCTTTCTGTATGATGGATATTCCATGTTGGCTGCATTTTATCACCCCTAAAGCTTGTCTGGCTCTCCCTGATGATAGTTTATCCAATGTATGCACCTGCAAGCCTTCATTGGGTGAATGAAGATGATGATTGCCGTAATTTCATTTCCTGGGACTGTTGGAAATTAAATAATGCAGAGGACATGCTGACTGATAATCTTGCAGAAAAAATCGTGGCAAAAGACATCATTGCTAGTATCTGATTCTCCACCACGGGAGGCTGCTGCACCAATGCTGCAACCAGACAGTGCACATTCCTCACTTTTGCCAAGTGGTACTGACGACTGGGAGATTGATAGCAGCCAACTAAAATACACTTCAAAACTGGCAAATGGCTCATTTGGAGACTTGTAAGTTACCATTCTTTTCATGAAATGTGTGAAAACAATATATGTGTTAGACAGCAATTGGCTGGAGGTTGAGGTCATAGTCACCTGATTGAGTTTTGTTGCCTATGACCCACTTTTGAATAGTGATTGACAATCACTATTCAAACTCTCTCACATCTCTCTTCTATTCTGAGCCTGCTTTCCATCATGGAGTGTCTTCCTTCAATCCTTACAAGATTTGGGTCTCCTCCTCTAGTAGTATCTTGGAAGTATATGAAATCTTTCGGTCAAGATTTCTCTAATTATACAGAAACTGCTAAGGGTTTGAGCATCGTGGAAGTCCAGAAGAGTTTGAATAGTGATTGTGATTATTCCAACTTTGGAAGTCGTTGCTCTGGTCATGTCGTTTCAGCTGACCTAGACATGCATTCCTGATCCTAACTTAGTTGATCTTTTTTTCCAGAGGTACTAAGTTTTGGAGGTCTTTTCTGAATGGTGTTTCTCTTTGTTCAAGTGGTTACTGATATAGGTCTCAACAAAGTTGTTGCAATTTTGTTGTTAAACAAGATAGGGGGTGCATGAATGGAAATCAAATGTCCTTGGCTTTGTTGAGTTGAAGATCCAATCTAGATTGATGTCACCTGCCTTGATGTTTGAGCTGAAAACTTTCTGCACTTGCAGGTATCGAGGGACATATTGTGGACAGGATGTTGCTATCAAAATTCTGAAACCCGAGCGTTTGAATGAAAACTTACAACGAGAATTTCAACAAGAAGTTTCAATTATGCGGTGGGTTCCTTTTCCTAAATTTTAACATTTGGGATGGAAAAGCTGTAAAATTGTCATGTGTGTTTTATCACATGGAGACTAGCTTGTCCTTTCAGTGCATCAGTATTTTATCATATAGCAAATGTCTGCAGTGAGGCAAATTTTGTCAGAAACTGTCAATTTCAGGACATTTCAAAGATGAAAAACCTGGAGCAAGAGATTGATCTTGAATAACACACATGGGTATGTGTACCCAATAGAAAGCTCTCATTTACCTGGGGTCACTTATGGGGCCTTGATGGTTTGCAGAAAGGTTCGACATAAAAATGTTGTGCAATTCATTGGTGCTTGCACCAAACCTCCCAATTTGTGCATTGTGACAGGCACGTACATTTTCATCTCATTTCATCTCAGTTCTGGCAGGAGTGATTTCTTATCCATCTTCCCCCACACTGCCCTGCTCTCATATTGGACAAAAACTGAGATGCTCCTTTTACTAGTAATAATGTGTGAGGATGATGTGCATATTGAACTTCATATTTTTTTGCATCATCTATTGGTGGTACACAGCACAAGAGAAGGTGGGTGCAGTTTGATAGCTTGTCCTTTTTATGCTGGTCATATCCTGATCTGGAAGAGAAACTTTGTATGCAGAGTTCATGTCATGTGGAAGTGTGTATGATTATATCCACAAGCAAAAGGCTGTTTTAAAACTGCCAATGCTACTTCGAGTGGCAATTGATATTTCAAAGGGCATGGACTACCTTCACCAGAACAACATCATTCACCGGGACCTGAAGGCTGCCAACCTTCTAATGGATGAAAATGAGGTAGAGTGACAATATTTTCAAAACATCAAGAAAGACCAACCTGTCATGGGTGTAACACTCCTGCAATTTGCTGGTGGCCCAAAACTAAGGGAAAAAAATGGGTTACTGGTTGTAGGTAGTGAAAGTTGCAGATTTTGGCGTAGCAAGAGTGCAAGCACAGTCTGGAGTGATGACAGCAGAGACTGGCACATATCGCTGGATGGCTCCTGAGGTAAAATGCATTGTGTACTTTCCTGTGTTTTTTTTTCTTTGACTCAAATCAGAAGTATGGGGAGTTCTTGATACTGATGGAGATACTTACATATATGTTTTCTATTGTGGTCCAGGTTATTGAGCACAAGCCATATGACCGAAAGGCAGATGTGTTCAGTTTTGCAATAGTTTTGTGGGAACTTTTGACAGGAAAGGTAAATCTTTCTTTCAATGCAAAACATGTCTCACAGAGGGGCACAAGCTTAATGATTCTCTATTTAAGGAAAAGAAATCTGAATGTGGCCAAGCAATGGCTCTGTGTCTTTGATCATCCATCAATTTTCAGCACTTCTCATAAAGTGGGTTGCCATGAACTTTTAACATGAGTGGTTGCTTTTGTTTGGGATGGGGTTTTAGATACCGTATGAGAATTTAACTCCACTTCAGGCAGCAGTGGGTGTTGTACAAAAGGTATGGCTCCATGTCTAAGCATCTTCCAATACATCTTCTACAGGAGTTAATTCACTTTTTAGCATTCTGATTCTTGTGTTATCTAACATCGAGCATTGATATAGCAATTTTTGTGGTGTGTGCTTGCTTTCTTAGGGTTTACGCCCAACCATACCCTCTAGTACTCCTCCAAAGCTAGCAGAGCTATTGGAACGTTGTTGGGCAACCAACCCAGCAGAGCGCCCAGAGTTTTCTTCCATCACGACATATCTCCAGGAAATTGTGAAAGAGGTACTCATCATCTGAGATCTGTCTCATTATGGTGTGAACAGAAGACAGGATGAACTAATGGGTCTCAAGTTTTATTCTGCACTTGTTTCTTTGTAACCAGCCTTGGTATCATATGTGTCTTGATAAATTATGGTGTTGAGACTTTCTTTCTATGCATGCAGCTTCCTGCTGGAGAAGGTGATCCAAAGCGGAAGGATAAAAAGTTAGGCGGGCTATTTTCACATCTTAAGCGGACATCTCACTAGTCAGTGTGCCTCTGTACTCTATGGATTCATCATCAGATTAGTATCTCCACAATTTAAGGACTGGTTTATTGGATGAAAAGAAAAGTTGCACCTGCGATCTTGATGTGGTGGTGATGTTGGTTTGATTGGCATTCATAAAGCCCCTTGGTCTCTGAATTGTATTGATTCAATGTTGCATCCAAAAGCAATTAAGGATTAAAAGGATCCATGTCGATGAAACTCTGCTCTACAGGGTAAGGTGGATTTGTTACCAACTGATCAGAAGGTAGGAAAATTGCTTGAATATTGTTGAAGGGGGTTGTACATTCCCAGGTTGGTTTTCACAGTGGTCAAGATTTAATGTCTGCAATACAAGTGTAGCCTGATGTTCAAGAGGTGGTAGTGCTTATTAGGCCTCTCACTATATGAGAGGGGTTGAGTGCAAAAGTCTAGCACTTATTAATAAGGTTTGCTGAAACTGACAACTCCAATGGCCAGGACAAAGATGGGTACAGACATTTACCCTTCCCCACTGTAGTGGCCAAGATTTTAGGAACTTTGAACTTTATGAAAACCTCAGATCAGCTCCATTAATTGCAAAGAAGTCAATTGTGATTGAGAAAATGTGATTTTAAACATGCCCAATTTATTGGAGTCTGATACTCTGGAGTAATGAGGTTTTCTTTCTAAGATTTTCTTGGGTTCCTAAAACACAATTTGAGAATCCTTTGATGTTAGCAGGTACCAAACATTGCCCTGATGTTGTGCAACGAGAGAATGGCATCCTGGTATACACTCTCAGGCCGGTATCTACCTAACCAGTGGTTTCTGGTGGCAAACTCTTGGTCAAGTTTGGCAGCTTTTTAAGCTGACTTAAACACGCAGAATTGGCATCCACTCTTGATTATGATATCTTCCTACCTACCTCAGCTACATAATGATCAACCTTCACAAGTTCATGCACCTATGTAGTCTGGACCTTTATGCTGTGGAACTGACCATAGGGGACAAACTCTGTCTCAGTTTTGTCCCTCCAGTTTGACCCAGTGTCTCAACAAGAGGAAGAATGCGGTTCCTAAGGCACATTCTCTAGTATATACAAAAGAAGGTAACTGAAGAACAAAGCACAAAGTTACAGATGATGAAGCAGAAACACAGCGTCTCTTATGCCTGTGTCTTGGAAGAGTTACTTATGCAGGTGTCTGATCTTCAATTCTGTTTGAATAGATTTCTATAGAGCTAGCTACAAGTAACTCTCTTCATTAAATGACAAAGCAGGCTCCTGGAGAGTACTGCAAGGCTGCTGGGGGTTGCAGGAGGACTGAAAAGGCTGGAGTTAGGGCCCACTCAATTTGCACGTATAGTGGTAGGCAGAGGCCTTCAATTGAAGGAATGGGCAGAACTTATTTGGGTGGTTGGAACTGGTTTGTAGGATTAATATTGATATTAGACTTATCCGTAAAGTAAGACAAACGCCGCACTAGAACCTTGAGTTTGGTCATACACAGGGTGAGATTGAAAAAAAAGCCTGCAAGAAAGTGGGGGTGAAACTCAGAAAACCATCAAACTTGGCAAACTAAGTTTCATCCTGTCTTTCCTTTTTTCCTGAGCGCCTCCACTGCTGATACATATATTTTCACTGCTCCTACCTATACAACTATTATAATTACTTTGGAACCTTGTGCATTAAATGCTGAGTTTCAGCATTTGGTACGGAGTTGCAGCATTTCATACTGTGATTTAATAAAATGTGTCTACTTTGCTGATGCCACTGAAAGAGGGGATAGTTTGAAAGGAGGCTGAAAGACATTGTGAAGACAGGGTTACATATAACTCTATTATCTGGGAGGGATTGTACGCCTATCATTGTAGTGTACCACTCTTGGAAAGCAGGCACAAGAACTTCGCCATCCTACGCCTCATGATCTATTTCCATTTAGGTTCAGGACAATGTTCTCCTCATTCTTGAGGATGGGTGGGGAGACATTCCCAAAGTGCAGTGCCAGACTTGCTATTGCCTCATCATTGGCCCCTTATTATGGGAATGCCCCTTATACCCATCCTAGGGCTTGGCTTTGCCCTACAATTAGTTAATCAAGCCACATGTGAGCTCAAAAGTGTTGATGTGAAACCATGATGGCTTGATGGAGGGCAAAGGATTGCTCAACACCAGTGTTGCGCAGGTATGTTGTTTTTGATATATCCTTGAGTAAGGGTATATCATTTTTTTTCAATTTATTTACTCATTGGGTAAAGGTATATTAGCTCTGAAATTTCTTCCATCAGGTTAAGGTCTGGGTAAACAACTTTTATTTTATTTTATTTTTTGTGAATGGGTAGGTTATGGGTACCCCCATCATATGCCTTGGGGGGGATGGGTGAGGGGGGAAATGGGGGTATGTGTTTTTAACTTGTATAATGAAAAATGAAGGAAAATGTCCAGTTTTGTTGAAAGTTCTGACCTTAAACAAATCCAGCTTCAGGTATGCGCTTTTTTCACATATATTCAAGGTTATGAACAGAATATAATCTATCAAATTTACATACCTTGAATATGTGCTCCATGAGGGTATGCTGATTTGAATGAAATAGGTTATGGTAAATAATATACCCTATTAATATAAATCGATGGAAATATCTGAGATATTGAAAATATACATGTGTGTGTAAATATACATGCACAACATTGTGTCAAGACGGATTTATAAAGTCAAGAAAATGCTAAAGAGCATAGGTAGTTGCCCTATCACCATATATCATCCATAAATCCGCTTTGTAGAACATAATGGCAGCAACATATAAGTCACAAACAAAAACATCTCATGTTTGGGCAAGAATTGTCTCAATTTGAATCTTAAGCAACACATTGAGATTCTTGGCTGTTGCTGCCACCATGTCCTTCTCAAGAAACATTTTCACAATCAAGTTTTTTTGTTGATAAAATCGCATTTAGCCCTATTTTCCTCCTTCTGAAGCTGTTGTACTTCTGACTTGCTCTTGCTAGCCTTTATGAATCATAAACTAAGTATGAAAAGCATTTGCATCTAGGGGGTGTGAAATATTTTGTGTTAAAATTTGACAATACCTGAGTGAAAAAAAAGGTAATGTGTAGGGCATCATGTGAAGGAGCTTAGATTTTTCACCATATTATTATTATCTAGATTTTTTTTAATATTCATATATTTAAACCACTTAAAATTTAACTTAAATTTTATGTTTGGATTGAATTTTGGAGCATATAAATTGAAGCCATGAGTGATGGGGGGTTCATAGTTTATCCACATGTTCATCTATATCAAGCATACAAGGGATGTTCAAAAGTAAAAACATAGTTTAAAAAAAAAAGCATATATGTAATATGTAAGTCAATCCAAGGGCACTTTGCAACTACAAATTGCTATTTAAACTTAGCACCTAAACCCCTTGTACATATGTTACATTTTAAAAAAAATAAAATCTTATATCCAAGATTAATTCATACCCTACATCAGTTATATCTTGGTTTTGAAAATAAACACAATTCTAATATTGACCAATTGAATTGTAATTTCTATCCAACAAGCAATGTATGGGACCTTAATAACATTTTTATTCACAAAATTTCCAATTGAAAAGAAATTGTGCCCCCTAGCATTTGCATCATTAAAATTTGTTTCTAAACAAGTGCTAAATTGACTAAATATGTAGTGATTTCAAGGTAGGATTTTAGATTTAAAACCTTTTTGCAACAAAATGAAAACATAAAACAAAAGACAAGTTAAAATTAAATCAAGAATGATCTTGAAAAGAAGGTTCCTATGGCATGTCTTGCCCTTATATCAAGTTCAAAAATGAATTTTAACCAGTAATAACTAACCAATATAACTAGCAAATGATAATATTAAACTAATCATGTATCCAATATACAACCATTTATGACCAGTAATTTAACAAGTAGCTAGTGTAACTTGTATGCAACTATTGTCCTATTAGTAACCTACCTGATATTTGTATTTTGCTACCACCCTCTTGGGAGGCTCTATTATATTGATCTAATGTGTCTTCACATCTAATATATTAATTCACTTAGTCTGTGTGTGCGTCTGTCTATCGATGTCTCGAAATGATCCACGTCCCAAAATGTCAATGTAGGGTACACCCAATAGGTGATTGATTTCGCACAGATTTAGGTCATATTATGCGGCATAATTGGATTTTGTGTCGGTTCTGTTTTGTCCAAAGGACGCGGAAACTGCTCTGAAGACTTGACTGACTTGACCTGGTACCAAGAACGCCCGTTAAGTTTTGATAACCATTTTCAAACGGTGAATCTTTTGAGGTTTTTTTTTCCGTCAATTCTCATCATTTCTATTGGGTAAGCCCTCTCCCACTGCACTAGAGCCAAATATAAAAACCTTCCCCTCCCCCCCCCCTGCACTACCGAAAGAACCGGCGGTTATATAGAGGAGCGTGTTTTTGGAAATTTTCAAAAACTTTCGGGAACTAGGGTTCAAAATGTCAGAACTGGGGTTTTGGGTTTTCTCACCCCCATCGAGTAAGGGAGTAAATACCTGGACTGATAACTTGAGGGTACACAAGGCTGGTTCTGATACCCGCACAACGTCGGTTGGGACCACTGTGCTAAGTCACAATATTGTTTTTATTTGTGGGGAAATAAATGCCTTAAAGTGGGACCCATGAGTGTTATTTTGGGAAAATTTTGGATTATGACGACCAAACAAAATGTTCAAGGTGGCTGGAGTGGCGTACCCACGGGTGTCCGAAGGTCACGGGTAACACTAGTTTCTAAGAATTTCGATTCTTTTTGTTTCCTTGATCTTGGCAAGTTTGGTAAATTCAAGATGGAAATTTGTACTAGAAAAAGTACAAAGTTTTGCAATTAGTTATTATGATTATCTCTTAGTTGTAAGCACCAATTAATCACAAATGACATGGCAACATAATTGATTTCATCTATTTTTGGATGAGGTGTGTTGTCAACACACATGATCTCATGTTTTTAAAAGGAACATAAATGTATCCACCATGGTGGGGGGTTTACAACTAAATGATGTAATTATATTATTAACTATCCTAGCTTACCTACCTATTTTTATTACCTATATAGCTAGCTTAGTTTAGTTACCTAGGTTAACCTTTAAGATGCAATTATAAAGAATTGAATTGCTCACCTCATTGAGGATTGAAACCAATTTCTTAACCATTAGGCCATACCTTTTGAAATGATATTATTTACCAAATTATTTATTCCACATCTTGTTGTGCATTATTTACATGCATAAATACAAACATAAGTACTTAATAAGGAGGTGGATGGCCAAAACCACTTTACCTAATTGTTTAGTCTAAACTTAACCTATTCATCTACCTACCAAATTAAAACCTACGTAGCTTAGTTAATAAACTAGGTATCTAGGTAATATCTAGTTTGTGCGAATGTAACTTACTAACTATATGTAACAATTTTTCATCTAAACTAGTTAATAAAAGGTAGGTTAGGATAGGCTATTATTATCTATAGCTAGCAAGTAGGCTAGGCTATTAGTTGTTGCCTATAATTAATAGGTTAGCATATAAGCTAGACATAAGCCATCTACCTTCCTTAACCTACTTTTCAGAATTGTTGCCTTGGCACTATTGGATGCAAACATTCAATCATGAGCCCCACTTGCCCCTTTAAGCCACTTCTTTTTTTGAAGATTATCCTTGAGTTTTTTTTTAAAAATTATTCTAAAAAACATTAAATTTTATTAAGTTGTTCTTTCTATCATATGTTAAGGTTTACATTAAAGATTTGCCCAAAATAGCTAGGTATGAATCCTTGCACATTACAAAAACAATGGTTACACCTATTTTTAAAATGTTCTTAAATATTTTTATATTGATTTCAAATTTTCATGATATGTATATCAACGTTTTAAAATATAAAAATATTACATACACAAAATTATGTAATGGTTTCAAATATTTTGGCACATGTTTGGAAAATTGCACCCTATCACAAGACCGTGTTTTTTATGCCTGTAATTGCAACTAGAATGATTGATGTGATTAAGTCTATTTGTTTGAAATGACAATACAGGAAATCATGTCAATGCCAACCCACATTGTGTTTGTGACGTTTGCAAATCAACCATTTTTACAACTACTATTTTAACTATCCTTCATCACATACATAATAAAGATGACTTGTAGTTGCATATTTAATTACAAAATGGTTTTAAATTAAAGATATGATTATGATTTGCAACTATTATTGATTTGGATGAAAATGAAGATGAAAATCATATCATCCACAATGGGTGGCCTTCAACAATATAGATGCAAATTTAATTATTTTTGCAACTAGTAATTTGGTTCTTAAGTTATTAAACATGTGGCATCTTGTTCAACTTGAATTATGATTATATATCATAGTTGTAAATGTACTTGTGTTAATGACAAACTAATGCATGCAATGTATGTAATTCATGTTATTAAGGGCTAGATATGCCCCTAGGTATCCTAGGTACCTAGAAAAGCCCTAGGTACCTTAAGTAATTTAAACAACCCTTAAGTAGGACACTAGGTACCCAAATTAGTCTAGGTAACCCTTAAGAAACCCTTAGGTAACCTAGGTAGTTTATACAACCCCCTAGGTAGGCCCATAAGTACCTTAATTAGTTTAAACAACCCTTAAGTAGGCCCTTAAAACACCATAGTTAATTTAGGCAACCCTAAGTAGCTCTTAGGTAGCTAATGTAACCTAAGCAGCCATTAAATAGTGTAAGAAACCTTAAATATACCCCTAAGTAACTTAGTTAGTCCCTTGGTAATCCCTAAGTACCTTAACAACCCCTAGGGAACCCCTACATGGGCCCCTAGGTACTTTAGGTAATTGAAACAACCCTTAGGTAGCCTACATCACAAGCCTTATGTAACCCCTAAATAACCCCTTAATATGTCCTTTGGGCTAATGCAAGCTTGAGTGGACCAAAATGAATTGTGTTAAAAATGGCATATTTTGAAGTGTGATTATGATTCAAATGGGCAAATGTATTCTAAATATTATGATTCTCAATTTAGGGACTTAATTTGAGGTTATTAGTTTAGTATTTGTACAATATAGGTATTTTTTATGCATGGTACATAAAATTTAAAAAGCTACGAACATTTAGAATGAAAATTAAGGATTGTACAATTTATAAAAACAAAATTGGATTTCAAAATGGTTCAACCATTGATATTATAATTATTTAGGACCAAAATTTAATGAACTAACATATTAATGACAAAAAACTTGAAGGATTTCACACCATGTCAATTGTATGTTGTTCTTATGGACTTTTTTTTGTCATTAAAAACAATGACGTTCATATCAGGTTGAAAAAATATATAATATTTGGAAAAAAATTGCTTGAAATCAATGGATTGTTGTAGCCCAAATACGTAATCATACCAATGTTCGAAAAAAATACAAAGGATTTAATGTTAAAAATAAATTAGTGCAATGGTAAGCATTTTGGGCCTCAAGGTGGAGGTTAAAGGATCAAATCCTTACTATTACAACCTATCTACCTTAATCTAAGCTAGGTAGTTTAGGTGCCTACTTTAGATTGAAGTGTCTAACCTACGCCACCTAGGTTTTTTAGCCCATGTTTTTAGCCGAGGTGACCTAGGCTAAGTAGGCTAGGTGGCCTAACCTAGGTTAACATAGGTAGGCCACATGGTGCCATTTGTTCAATTTGGAAATTGCCATGTGTCAACATTTTAATGGTAAATAAACTTAGGTTTCTTCACATTTTAGTCATTAAATTAGTTGCTAATCACTTGCCACATAGGCATATGTGACTATAACTTTTAGCTATAAAAATCAATCATAAATGATTGTGCAACATTGGCCAGATGTTAGTTGGATGAAAAGCTTGTGTTTGTTGCACCTCAATGCAATTGTCATTTCAACTAGGTGCCATGTCATGTCATTGCGATTTAAATTTTATGTGTCTAAGGCAACTAAAGGAGTTTGTAGTTACAAGTGGCATTATAATCAACATGGTTTCATCTACAATTGACAAAACTAGGTTGTTAATATGCAAATTCCTTGTATTGTGACTAAAGGGATACTTTTTGTCCATTTTGCCCCATCCAAAAATAGACATGTCTTCTTTGATTATGTTAATTATGTTTTTTAGTCAAATCAAACAATGTTAGTTACATGTGGATTGGGTCATGCCTATATGATGTTAGTGCCTTTTATGGCATGATTAACTTTAGTCATTCCATGGGCAATGTGGTTTGCTACATACTATATGCTAAATTTTAGTCATTAACAATTCTACTTATTTAAATACATGTCAAATGTAGGTTGTAGGCCCCTAAGCATGTAGGTGTCTAAGCCCCAAACCATGTATGTAATAGGTTAGATAGGTAGTAGATAGGTAAGTGTAGCAAAATATTTACAATACCTAGTATCAAACTTGATTTAATCATGGTTATAATTATAAGTTGACATATATTCTTGATTTGAAGTTATAATTTCAAATGAATGTGTTTATATTTTTTTGCTATGACATTATTTGTCATCACATGAAGTGGTGTTGGATGGTTAATGCCTTGGCTTGTCATCATGCAAGCAAGGGGTCTAATTTTTTCTTTTGACACCTTGTTCATGCTTTAAGACCTACAAGTGACCCACATCCCTAGCAGCCTCTGTCCCTAGGCCTAAATTTTTGATCCCTAGGAATTGTAATTAATAAATAATTTCAAAACATGATTATTTTATTTATGTGACAACATTAATTAACACCTTTGCTAGTTTTGATCAAAACATATTAACCACAAAAATTATCACACGTTACCTTTTACTCAAAATAAACTAACCACATCAACTAACACATACTATTTTTTAGTCAAAATGGAGATAATAAGTGTCCACATAATTTAGTCATGTTTGATGTGACTAAAATGCTAACTAAAATGCTATATGAGACAACTAGTCCTTTTTAATTTGTAGTCATCTTGATCAAATGTCTTTTTTTACTAAAATGTAGTAAAAAAAAGACAACATAAAATAGAACATTATAATAGTGTGGGTTTGTGATCAATGTTAAGGCATGAAAAGGGAAGTGAGCTAAGAAAATGTCATAGGACTCAAGCACATTCCCACAAATTTGCTTACGAAAGTGTAAGGAAGTGAGTCCCAACATTCCCAAGTTGATTCCCAATTTGGGAATTAAAGTTTTATAAGTGTATTGAATCTTTGGGACAAGGATCAAACCTTTTCCAAATTGGTTCTTTTTTAGACCATCATGGAGATCTTGAAGAATTGGTATCAAAAGTGAGATTGCATTTTTCAATTGAAAATACGAAATCCAAGTATTTTCAAGGACTTGAACTTTGTTTTAATAATTTAAAAATTGGAGTCTATATGAAGGAGTTAGAAGCTTGCAAAGTTGTAAGACTCATAACTTGGCAAAATTGAGAATTTTTGGACCTTTTGACCCACCTAGGATTTCTTGCCATTTTGATGTAGGGGGGCCAATTTGATTGGGTGGGCCCATCAAGAACCATTTAAGGATTTATTTTTAAGAATACTCAAGAAATATTTAATAACTTTTTTTTTATAAAAAATAACTAATTTATTTTTCCTATTGTTGCAACCAAGGGTTTGGATTATTTACAAATATGACATTTTCCTTTCAGATTTGTAGTATGTTAGGGTTTAGGAAATTGTGTTCCTTAACATATAAGAACTAAAGGGTTGCCATAATTTTTTATGGACATCAAAAGTACTGAAGACTTCATTTTTTAATCAATAGCCATTGCAGACATATATTATTTCACAAGCCATGCAAGCAACAATCAAAGTTGAATAATGAAAATTTAAAAAATCATTCTTTATTCATGTGACCCTTGGATGAACATTTTTTTTTACATTCAATCATAATCCAAAAAAGTAGTATACAAATTTTAACATTAATCTTGGATACTTTCCTCCAGCATATCTCGTAACTTTTAGGAAAGTTTTGACATAGGAAACGTATAAGAACATCAAAACATGTCCAAATCTTGATTAAGATGGGCCATTAAAATATCCATGATGTGCATAATGCAAAAATATTTTTAAAACAAACTATTGTAGCACAAAATGACAAATAATTCTTAAAGTCATGGTAGTCCAAGAAAATAACATTGTGACGTTCCTAGTTGGTCCCTTCAATCATGTTTGCTCCCATGGTCCTTGTTACAAATTATAAACATATACTATAAGGAGGGGAGTGGTGATTATTCTCAAATTTAGGCCATTGTGTGTTTTGTGAATGTTATTGCTTAAGGTTGTGCTAACAAAATTTTGGTTTCAATTTGAATTAATCGTTCTCTTTTTTGGTTTATGCACATTGACTTCATTTTGAATTCAAGCTTGTGAGTTTGTCCTAGTCCCATTTCAAAGCTCTTATCTCCTTTTTCTTAAGAACTAGAACACACATTTTAAGGTTGTATTTTGTTATAAAACTAGGATTGACAAGTTTTCTATCTTGATGCCACTTGACAAACCTAGGGATGTGTCATTAATAGTGAGGCCTAGACTTGTTAGTTAACTAGCTTACTACATTGTTCAATTAACTTATTTGCTTAACCAAGGTAATTACATTACCTACTTAACATAGTCACCTCCATACCTATTTAATAATATCATTCAACCTACACCCCTTGATATATTACTTTTAGACATACCCCTAATCCACTTCTAAAAGCTTTACATCAACATGATCATTATTATTAATAATTATTTATTGTTGTAACTAATGAGAAATAAAGGCCTTTTTTTGAAAATAGAAATAAATTAACCACATCTAAACCTAGGCATTTCCTAGGTTGCCATTTGTAGTAACACTTTTGTGAAAATGTTATGGCCCACCTAGGATAATTGCCATTTAATGACAATTACTGTTGGTGATCTTCATTAATGGACACTACAAAACATCGTGTCCATCAAAGCCACATTATTCTGCAACTAAAATTCAAAAAAATTCATATATGAGTATTGTACAACTATCCCCTTAAAAATATGGTGTATGAATAAATAAATTGTTACATCAGAAAATTAGTTAGTTGTATTATAATTGCAACTGAATTGAAAATGAGTCTTCTATACAATAATTTATACACATTGTATATACATATGTAGCCAACCATGTTTGATTTTGTCACAACCCCATTTTGGAAGAGTGTGAGGGTGACACTCACATTCCCAAAATGGGGACTTGGGAGTCCTCCAAGACTCCTGAAACTTTAGAGTTCAATTGCAGGGGTTAAAACATTTCGCCTTGAAGCGTTTTTTATATCATTGGAAATTTATCAAAGTGTAGATGTTGAAAATGGCTTTGCATGAGCCATTTGGACATTTGTAGCACAAGTTATGGCAAAAAGAAAGGTCGGGAGTCAAACTGACCACTAAAAGTCAAGAATCGACCCGACCCCGATGTGTGCAAGTGGAGTGCGACACACCCTTAAAAAGCTCTCAAGGAGAGCTACAAGTTTGTTTCAGACCTCATCCCAATCAGAGGTTTAAATAAAGAGTTATGAGCTTGCAAAGTCCCAGGAGTCCAAACTGGGACAGTTTTGGGACTCCTCCTTAGGAGTCCTGGGACAAAAAACCATTCAGATGTAGATGTCGCAGAGAGACACAAAGAATACTATATGGGGGAAGGTGGTGGCTTCCCCCGAATTTGGGCCATGGTGAATCTTGTGAGTTTTGTGAGTCCAAGGTCGCCCGTTGCTTGTCCTAGCACTAAAGGTGCTCCAAAAAGTGAACTAACCAACTTGTTAGTTGGATTGATGTAGGCTCAAGTGAATAACTAAAGCTTGTCCCTTGTCCTAGTCCCATCTTAGAGCTTCAACATGCCCTTCTACCCCTTTTAGTGCTGAGAGCTGGGAACATGCCCCGAATTCCAAACAATTCCATTGTTTGACTAACCTAGACCCAACTTGGGTCCAACAACGAACTTGGGAGTGCGTTAGATTTTTTCAAAAATTGCATTATAGTTGCATGTGGCAACTATTTTAGAAATGTTGTAAATGCGTCATTAAAACAACAACTATGTTGTAACTAAATATAATGTACATTCATGTAATCATGCCATGTGTCCACATTTCCACCACCCATTATGGAATACATTTGTAATTAATTTTCCATTATGATTCCCATTGATATAATTAATATAGCCATTACTATGCCACTACTAAATACTATTATTCACCTATGTTATAACTATAATACAATTACTTATAATTTAATAAAATACATACTCATTAATTATTTATATCTTCATCATATGTGTTTTATTTTGACCGATTTTAAATGTTATGGGAGTGTTACCTCAAGCTTTAGAAATCATCTTTCAAATGTAAAGGAAACGGAGTTATGAAAAATAACAAGAAAAGAAATAAGCCTTCCAATTTATAAAACACATTTTTTTTCCTTTTTTTTCCTTTTTTGGACCCCTCCTACTTTCAAACATCATGACTTTCTTATGTTTTATTCAATTTAAACAACTTAAAGTGCTATAAGATCAACACTTGAAGTTCTACAAATCATCTTTGAACTCCAATAACAATAGAACAACATGCAAGGATTTCGTTAGGTGTTTGGGAACTGACTTTTGTAGCATTTGGTGGTTTGTTTCTTTTAATTTTTAACCCCTTCTACTTTAGGGGGCCATAACTTTTTGATTTTTATTTTCCTTTTGACAAATTTTAATGCCCCATAGGTGTTAATATGATGAATTCAAGTTTTGTTTGGACACCAGAAACAATGGAACCTTCCCCTTGGATTTAGCCTACCTTAAATGCTTAAATGTTATTGTTGTGACTCAATTGCAACTTAATTTGCAATTAAGGAACAATTAAAAGACTTAACCCATATGTTTTGTCTTCAAATCCCATGTTACAAACTATATAAAGAAGGTTTGTTCTCTCATATTCTCACATTAAAATACAATTGCCATTTTGGGATGAATTCAAAAAAATAAACCTAAAGGCAAAAACATAAAATAAAAAATAAAATTTCATGGCTATTCTTTAGTTCATTTAGTTTTTTGCTTCCCTACCTACTTACCTAGCTATGTAAGTATGAGTTGTTTTGATTGAATTGAAGAATGGGTTGTTTTGATTGAATTGAAGAATGAGTTGTTTTGATTGAATTGCCATTGAATTGCAATGAGTTGCACTGTATATACAGTGAGTTGTACTTTATAACTCATTCAATTTATTTCTTAGCACTCATGATGTATAAATATAGTGAGTTGCAAGTGTCCTCTACACTCAAAAATTGAGTTGTAAAGCTAGTTGCAAAACACCCCTTTTTTCATAGTGGGACTACTTGAGGAAATTGAAAAAAAAAAAATTAATTGACATATCTTCATTGTATTAGATCCATCAAACATTTGAAAATATAGGATAAATTTTAATAAGGATTTTAATTAAAATGTTATGGTGAATCCATTTACTAAATAAACTCTGAAATTTTATTGATATGTCTTGTATATTTTGTATTCTGATGTTTTTAATCATTGCATTGCATTTAGAAAAAGTTTCAAGATTGTAAAGATGTTCTTCTCCTCAAGTGTTTTGGACAAGAATACAATTTTAAAACACATTTTGATTATTTTTAGGAATTAATTTTCTAAATGTGCCTTTGATGCTATTTTATTTGATTATTTTAAATTTAATCAATTGAATATGTATAATTTAATTACGAAAATAAAAATTTAGGAATGTGATTTTGAAAAGGGCCATTGCACTTAGGAAAATATTTTTATATCAATTTCCATCCATTTCTTATTCCAATGAACAACTTGTGCCATATATTTTGACATTCAATGGAGAAATGTGGACAAAACATTAACTATAATTTTCTAAAAAAAGGATCGTGAATGTTATTTGACCAATTTTATTACTTAAATAATTCCTTGAGATGGTTCATTCATAGGTTCATTCACCATTGGGATTCCAAAAAAAAGAAAAAATGGCTCTTACAAAATTTCCATTAATTTTTATGAATAATATTTACACAAGACAAATTTATGTCAGAAAAATTGAATAGTCCAAGTTGAGACAATTAATGCAGTGGTGGTGATTTTTCACATGTGTACACAATTATGTGTTGGTTTACTAGTAGAAATGCAAAAAGTTCTTAAATAATATTTTATGGACAATTAAACATTTTTTTGCATGATTATTATATGCACATGTGACCTACACTTAGAGCTAGAAATTTTGAGCCTAATGAATATAAACAACTAGCCAAATGGTAAAAAAATGTTGTGTTGTGCATGATGACCAACCCACCTACTTCACAAATTTGAGAAAAGAAACTATATTTATACCCCTAATTATATTGATTAATTGATCTTATGCTATAATTGAATAATTAAAAAAAAGCAACTTCAAAACATTGGTTTTCTGTTGGCTCCAGATGTGTGTGTGTGTGTTTTTGTTTTCAAATTTATGATATAGCCAAGGTAGCAATCATCCACAAGCCTATTTGGCCAAATTTGGCCGTTAAAAAAATAAGGAAAAGAAAGTTTCTTAACAACCTTATAAATTTTCGGCTACCTTGAACCATGTATAGAAATCTGGAAAATTGTTTTAATTGATTTTTGGAATTTCTTTTCAAAAAATCATTGAAATTTTGTCACAAAAATTCAATTGTTTTCAACAGTGTGAAACATTTGCCCATAGTTGTTAATGTAGTTGGTACAAGAGTACTGCTGCAATTATTTTCCCTTCAGCCTGGCCTTTGCCCCATTTTTTTTCACCTTGGCATTTCTAGACATGTTTTGGGCATGTTAAAGGTGCTAGGGGGCCATGTAACATGCTATAAGACCCTTGGCACATGCTACCCGGCATGTTATGTGTCCTTTGGTACTCACAACATGGGAGGTTATGGGTGCAAAACAAGGCAAATGTAATGTCATTCATCAGCCCATGCCACAATCCCTAAAGCTTTAAATGGTGTTATGAAGTTCCCAAAGCTGCATGATATGAAAAGTTCCACTGGGTTTTGAATTCTTGTCATCACTATGTCATTTTGTAAAAGGTCAATAAGTTAACCCTATTGAGTTCACCTGAGACTATAATATAAGAGATGCACTCATGTGGACTTGGATTGAGATTTGGGGGTGATTTGAGTCTTTTACATGCTTTGCCTTTTCTCATGTTGGATCTTGAGAGAGATAGATACATAAAAAGAGAGTTCAAGGTGACTAGTATCATATTAGTTTAGGGCATTTCCAATGGTAGCAATAAAATTGTGAAATTGGTGTGTTTGGACCAGTGTTGTGTGGGTCTTTGATTTTTCAAATAGCTACCGATTCTGGGTATTTCAAAGAACCCTCAAAGAAACTTTGGTTTCATGAAAGAACTGGAGATTCGCTGCTGGTCCTTGGACTTTAAAAAAACAATTCTGGGTGGGAGTTTTTCAAAGAATCAAAGAACCACCAGTCCCAGTTATTTCGAAAACCCTAAAAAAATTCATATTTTCTGAGAACCAAGCTGGTTAATATACCCAATAGCAATTCTTTGAATGCTTTGAAGATCAATGAGTAGGTGTTTATATAACATGTTAGGCAGTTTTGGTGAATTTTTGGGAATTCTTCAAAAAAAAAATTCATTTTTCAATTTATTCATTTTTTGAGCACATTTTTCCCCTCCCCCCTCCCCCCCAAAAAAGAATTTGTGACAGAATATTCTGTTTTTACAAATAATTTACTGCCACAAAAGAATATTACTGGCGACATCAAAAGAAAATTCCCTGCAAAGTGTACAAAGGGGTTTAATTTTGGAAAAAATTGTGCAAAAGCCGCCATATTTTGAGGAAAAAAGTAAAACTATTTGCCATATTTAGACAATGAGTTCCTGGAGGTTGCCAGAACAAAGCAGATTCCAAGAAATTTGGACTTTCCTGTCTGATGAACTCTAGCTAAATTTGGCTCAGTCGACTTATGGATGAATGCAAGTCCACCTACTAGACAAATTTGGGTTCATTAAAAAAAAAACCCTGGTTCAAGCTACTATGGTATTCAAGCTTATTTAATATGGCCTAAATTATGAGAGACTGTGCATTTTGTTTCCAGGTCTGTGAAATTTTTCACCCTCACCTTAGTTGTGAACAATTAATTAGCTGCCACCGGGGGTTGCATCAAATGAACTCTTCTTCTGCGTATGTTTCTTAATCAGCTCCCAGAGGAGAGGCAGAGCCAATAAATTTAGACACAAAAAAAACTGACATGAAGATGAGCAGACTCTTCCTGTCCTTCCCTCTCTACAGCCCACTGTCCTTCATACTGTAGCTTACATAATTCACTTTCCTGTTCATGTACTCGTCCCTCCTTCACCAAAGTCAGTCACTGTACAGTATATGTAAGTAAGGCTCCTGTTGCACCTGCCAATTATAGCTAGTGATAGTTAATGCTACAGCCTACATCTGCCAATTTGTTAAATGAATAATTATATATATACATATGCATATGTATATGTATTTGACACAAATCGATGGAATCCATTGCAAAGAGGAAAGGAATACAAAGCAGGCATGGATCATGACCAATAGAAGTTACATTTGCTGGGCATGTGGTAAGATCACCAAACTTTACTCCCATCTCTAGCACAAATAGCAATGATGTGGGCACCACGTCTCGTTGAATTCATTAAGAGGGGCTTGCTTTGGGTGATCTGGCAATCTTGCTCAATGTCATAGCTCATTCTATCCTACCATAATCCACTAGGCCCTCCCAAATACACCTACCAAGCTTCTTGTTAGGCCATCTTCAATTCTTGAAACACAAGTAGTTTCTCTCAATCCATATATATATCAAATAGTAACCCTGTAGAGCAATGTCCTTGTTGACTAAAAGTGTCTAACTTTCTTCAACAACCTCTTGTTTAATAGACAATGCTTTGTGTGTAGGCTTTTCCATTCCCCTTTTATATTGGGAGGAAATCTCAATAAATGCAAAAATGTGAGCGCTCGTTATCAAGCCTCTTCTATTTTCTCACATTCCTACAATGTGTGTGAAATGGTTTTTTAAGTGTTTTGATTGCATGTGAAACACCTTTTATCAATCCTTGGATTTTCCTTTGCTTTCCAATCATTGACTACAAGAGTTTTGTGCCATAAGGACTAGATGAATCTTGCGTCCTTCTTTGTTTTAATTTTCAATTAGACATCATGTCAATTTGGTTTGAGATCTTGAGGGAGGATTGGGTCCCATTTTTTAGGTATGGTCTTGCATCACAAAATTTAACATGTGATGAATTAATCATGAAAATTTTGTGAAGTTGATTCATTCACAAGTTTGTAGGTTTTACCTATGAATATCATATGTTGAAAACATGTTTGACATAGATAAATGTGTTGATGAATGAAGTACGAACCTATGAATGAATGAATATCACACAAATTTTGCATCTTCTTATAAATCCGTGTGTTGAATGTGTTTTCAATGCACAATATCAATGTGTGAAATGTACAAATTATGAATGAATAAACTTTGCACGTTTTTCATTATTAAATCTTCAAATGTCAAGTTTGGAACGTGATCAAGGTTTGTTAATCATTAATTAATTTCCTCCTTGTTTTGATTGTGTATTTCATGAAGGCACCATGTGACCTTCATTTCAAACATTTTGGGTCAAATTCAATTTAACAAAAATCCCATAGAAAAACAAGAAAGGTGATATGTTGGAACCTTTTCTTACTCCCATCACTCGCACTCTTTGGAACTTAGTTTGCAATGTAGTGCAAGTTGGGTCCCACTATAGTATCTTTGAAATATTGCCCTTTATAAACACAAGGACCTCTTTGGGGGATGTTAGATGCTCTTCACAACTAGGTGTGAATCTTTGAATGGTGCAGAAGACTACATTGGTTAATCATCATAGATGTTTTCATATATACCAAACCATTCATCCAATTTTGTGTAGCTTTTCAGTTGTTGAAGCTTGATAGTTAACCAACAACTAGGTTTGTTTGTAGTTAATTGTTGCCACAAGCATTTTTCATCATTATTAAAACCAAACTTGACTTTTGTTGTTTCCCATCATAAGTACTCTTTATTGTGTTGGCCCCACATGTCTACAATACATTTCAACCCATTCTTGTGCCCATAAAACTAAAACTCCAAAGGCGATTCCTTTATCTTTGGAGCCCACCAAATGTTGACAATCTAACAAAATTTACCAATAGTGGAGGTGAAAAAATCATGTTCTTCACCATGACCTTCCAAGCTTTCATTATTTTACCCCAAACTTTGGAACCACTTGTTGAAGTAAAAATATGGACAAAAGCCCACTAAATGTTTGGTGCCCACCATTTGTGTTTTGAAGGAAGACAATAGTTTAGGTTGTACCTAAATAAAGTCCTCAAGTTGGAGTTTCCTAGTTCAAGGGCATACATGACCCACTTACCAAAGCCTCTTTTATATTTGTGATGCCTAGGCTGCCCACCATCAAGCTTGGTGCACACACATCATCCATTTGAACTTTAACTGTTGGGGTGAGTTGCCCACCTCCCCATAAGAAGTTACAGAACAAGGCCTTACATTTCTTGACATCCTTTTTTGACCCTACCCTCCAAACATTGATGAAGAACCATGATGAAAATACTAACATTAAACTGATAATGAAGGTTTTGCTGACAAAGGGTAGGTGGATTAAAAACAAATATTTGAGTTTTTTTTTTCAAACATTTTATGAGAAACTCATCCATGTCCTTGGTTTCCAAATCCACTCCAAAGGGAGTACTTAGAAGATTAAGGATTTCTTTTTTGCAATCCACTTCCATTGAATTTGTCAACCCAACTAGGTTTGGGTTACCTTTTGGTGCAACAAAATGTAATATTCTTTTCATAGTTGAGTTCCAACCCTAAATTTTTAAGGATTTGGTTCAAAATGCCCACCACATGATGAAGGTTTTCCACCATTTCAACATCATGATTGTTGTGTCATTTATATACTAAGAAAGAATTTGCTAGCATTTTGAATCAAATAACTTGATTGAAGGAAAAACATGTATAAAAAAAAGCAAGGATGGAAACCCATCCACCAAAAACACAAGGCAAATAAATGTTTGAGAACACAAGTCACAAAAGAACACAAGAATTATGACACCATTAATACAGTAATAAAATAAAATATCATAACCTAAAAAAATGTCATTTACCACAAGTCGACCAAGACACCACTAAAAAGTCAATAAAATAAAAGACCAAACATTAAAAAAGTTTTGTAAGCCACAATTAGCTATTGATAGGGGTGCACTGGTTGCGATGTACAGAAGAACATCATAAATTTAGCATGTGTCAAACATGTTTTCAATGCATGATATCAATGTGTGAAATGTACAAATTATCAATCAATGAATTTTGCATAATTTGCATTATTAAGTCATGAGATGTAAGTTTGTGATAAGATGATGAATGCTTCCCAAACATAATAGCACGTTGAAAAATTGCAATGGCCCATGTACATTAAAAGGTTGTGGACACACATTGTCAATAATAAAAAAATAACCATTGCAAGAATTAAAAAGGACTACCAACAATGTGTTATAGTGGCTTAAAAACAATAAGTAATAAAAAATCAAAATGAGAATGAAAACAACCATAATATTATATGGTGAGGGGAATGAAGTTGTATCCTAATGTGTGTTTCGTGTATGATCATGTTTTCTTTTGAACGACAATTATTGTTACATGTGCAATTATGGACAATGCACGTTATACCATATTTGGGTGGGTCAAATCACTTATGTCAACATCCATTAAGGTTTGAAAGTCGTTTCTAGTGATGAAAATATCAATTCATAATTGATTATGGTGGGGGAAAATGTGAGAAACTTGTCTTTATGTATGTGTTCCACTTTCCATAATAATAGTTGTGATGATATCCCAAAAATTATCATGGGTCGTAGTGTGCTCACTCTTGCACGAGCATTAAAGCAAATGGATACCCAAATTATCAATGGTACAAGGTATGTCCACATTAAGAACATGAAAGATGTGTAATTCTAGGATGCAACAAGCCAAGGTGGGTACATAACGTTATAAGGAAATGAGTCGAAGACAAACATAATGTAAGTGTGGTAAGATGGGTTAATAACCAATCACTTATAGTTGGACCTAAACAAGGTTAGAGATGTGTTCATGTGGTGTTTAAAGGGAAAATCTATTAAAAGTGTGGCAAACTCCTTTTCATGTAAGTGGTTCATCAAAGAAGCCTATGGATGAGGATATGATTGCATCATGAGACTGTCAAAGGGGAGACTAGAAAATGAACAATTTGGGGTAATAAAGCTCAAGTATCCTATAATGTTAGTTAGAAAGGAAAATCACCAATTTTTACACATTGTGCCATTGCATTGAAAAGAATTTGGTGATTATTTTGTTGGAAATGGATGACAAATGTAGGAGTGATCAAAGCCCAACATCCCAAAAAGGCAATGGTAGCAAATTGAACCATTTAAAAAAGGCCAAACCTTCCTAAAGAAGTAAGTAAAATGACCTAACAATAAGCCATATGACCCACCATAATTTGAAAGAGCTTGAAGTAAATATCTTTTCTAATGTAGCCATGGTACATGAATCAAATTCAGTGCAATGTTGTAAGATATATGGAGACATAAATATGGTAATTGTAAATAAGTTGGGCATTAACATAACAAAGTGAACACATCACAAACATTGCTTGTGGATCTATAAGCATAGGGGTGTTAACTCTATGGTGTTAGGAGTTTTTTGAAATGCTTCTATGACAAAGGATTCCACAAATGACATAGAACCCACTAGTGCATCTAAAATATAAAAACTTGTGTCATGTGTAAAAAGCTTAAAAGAAGTGATATCGATGGGTTTAATCCTTGTGGAGATCAAGTTACAGACTTCACTAACTGAATGGAAAGTTTTAATCTTACAAATTTTTCTTGTAATGGTAAAAAGGCAAGTTCCACATTTGACCAATAATATGTATATCATTACAAATGAAAGAAAACATAGGTAAAATGGGTTGTTGTAATAGGGTGGAGAGTGTGAAGATGTGCTAAGGCAAACAATGCTCCACCCAAAGGATCCCCTTTTCATATATTAGATTTGAACAAAACGACTATGAAATCCCCATGTTGAGAAACCTACAAAAAAGATAATGAGCATGGGCATGCATACAATCATTGAACAAATGAAAAAGACTAATCCAAACTATTAATATAAGACTACAATTCTTGAAAAACAATTGTTTGTGATATGGAATTAAAAGCATAATAGACATCCACTTGTAATATCAACCAAATGGATGCAAATCCAATGTAGCACAAACCTTGTGGACCACCATCTCACACCCATTTTATGTTGCCACACCAAACTAATGAGGATTAAAATGTTTCACAAATGTATCATTAAATCAAATGGTGAGTGCATGTTCAACCAATCAACAGGTCACATTTTTAATCATGATGGGTCAAATGTTGTGAGTTTGCTTTTCCAAAACTAGTAATTGTGATGCCACAAGCAAACACAATATGGATGGGGGAGCATGACCACGATCAATGTGCCCACATACTTCAAAAAATAAATGAAAACTATTCGCAAAGTCTTCAAGAACAAAATAATTTTGTAAAAGGCCATACACCATACTTGAAAGATTGTTAAACAAAAGACATGGTGAATGTGCCAAAACGGAAACAAATGCCTTTTAGTTTAAAATAACTTATGTTTTTTGGATGGAAATCATCAACAAAAAAAGGGAGGTTGACCTTTGCCAAAGGGTGAAGAAGGAAAAAGGTTGACATAGTTTTATCAAATGGGATTGTCAGAGTGCTCGAAGTCGATGCATGCACTATTCAAACGTACTTTCCGACATGTGCAAGTGCATGTATGTGAAGTGACATGGTCATGTCGATGGATGTGGAGAAGGTTTTCAAGTCATTTTCGAAGATCTTTTGTAGGTTAGAGCCCAAACTCTAATGATGTGTTCCTCCTGCAATGTCTCCCAATCTTTTGTTAGGTGTTGATGGAGGTGGTGTGAATCTTTTGCTGACCTTTTTTGTCACCACATGGAACAAAATAAAAACATCAAAAAAGAAAGAGCAAAAATGCATACCAAATTGCAATGTCGGCCATACAAGTTAATGGAATAGGCAAGGCATGTTGAACATCAACATGAAAATCATATGAAATATGGTATTATGAATAGGGTGTGGTAAACTCAGATGGAATGCATGGATGATATCTATAGATGTGATTCATGCCCAAGTAAAAAAAGAGGGAAACTCGATAAGGAGGGATTGTTGGAAGCATCACAAACACTATAATTGATGATTATCTATGAACAAAGCATGTTAAGTGCTTTTAACTTTCTTATTTTCATTGTTTGCTTGTACATCATATTAAAAAAATTCCCCCTATCAAGAAGAGATAAGGTGCTAAAAGGCACCTTGCCTTACACCTCTATGTACATGGAAATAAATGGATCATGTTCATGTTGAGACACAATACTATTTTTTCATCCTTGATTAGAAGGTTAACAAGGTTGACAAATTCTTGGGGCATTCCCAAGTGTTATTGGATATGTGACAATCTCTCGAGGCATCCCCAAGTTTAGGGTGATTTATTTTCAGTTATTTTCAGAAATGTTGAAATTTTCACCCATGAACATTGAAAAAACGAAACTTGAAGGAAAATAAGAATATTTCAGACCTTCTACCTCTAAAAATCTAAACCCACTAAAATGCCACTAACTACACTAAGTGGTGACCTGAGGTTGTCACCACTAGAGAATGAAAAAAATAGTTAACTTAGAGGTTGTCACAACCCGAGGATGAAAAAAAAGAAGTTAATTTAGAGGTTGTCACAACCCGAGGATGAAAAAAAATAGTTAACTTAGTGGTTGTCACAACCCGAGGATGAAAAAAAAATAGTTAACTACTGTAGTGGAAGAAGTCTGAAGAATTTCTACTGGCAACTCTTGCAGACCTTCTACTAGTAAAAATTTTTGGCACTAAAACGTCACTAACTACACTAAGTGGTGACCCAAGGTTGTCACCACTAGAGGATGAAAAAAAATAGTTAACTTAGAGGTTGTCACAACCCGAGGATGAAAAGAAATAGTTAACTTAGAGGTTGTCACAACCCGAGGATGAAAAAAAATAGTTAACTTAGAGGTTGTCACAACCCGAGGATGAAAAAAAATAATTAACTTAGAGGTTGTCACAACCCGAATATGAAAAAAAATAGTTAAACTAGTTAACTTTGTAGTGGTAGAAGGTCTGGAATATTTTAGAATATTCTGGAATATTCAAAAAAATCACATGGAATCTTCAAAATAAAATAATTCTTTGTTACTGGAATATCGAACTGACCATGGCACGATAGAATTTGGCCAGAATTTTCATAACGAAGGACATTGGGTTTTTGGAGGGAGGGAAGGGAATTATTACATAGGTAGTGGCCTGTTGATTTCAGTGTTGTTTTTTAGTGAATCTTTGCAATGTAACAACAAAAAATAAATCCATCGCCAATTGTACAAAGGGCAATTTTTGGGGAAAAAATGCATAAAGGTCGCCTCATTTTGATTTCAAAAAAATAAAATAGAAGTCACTTCTTTTGTTTAGAAATTGAGTTCATGTAGGAAGGCAGAACTAGGCAGGATTCCAAAAGGTTTTTATGGGCCTCTCTGATCTCTAGCCAAATTTGGCTCATTCCTGTTGTGGATAATGGCCAATCTACCTACTTGAAAACATTGTAGTAAAAAAAACCCAGTGCGTATAATGGGGATTGCGGTGGAGCTGCCATTTCTGGGACAATCTTAGTTGATTTTGATTCTGTCACTGAAATTAAGTTCTTTCCAATCATTCATGTGGTGGGTACCTAGTCTCATTGATTTTACTCTAATCTTTAAAGAGCCATGAAAGCAAATTTGTGTTGAAAGCATGAAAGAACAAGTAACTGTTTTGTAGGCCTGGTCACAAATGCACACTGACAATGCGTGATACAACAACTGTGGTGTTGTGGCCAATTTGGCCTTAAACATAGTTTGGGTTTTCACTAATAAATGTGCTGGTCACAATAGCCATGGCAGCGGCTGTTCCTCCTTCAATAGCCAGGTGATCACTTCCACAACACCCATGGGACCTTATCTATTTATGTTTTCTTATTCATTTTCACATGAAGTGTGAGAAATGAAGGGTGGTGAAAAATGAAATTAAAAAAAAAGGTCCCATGTGGAAGGGTGGCCTGGCTATTCGTGCAGGAATAACAGTTGCCATAGCTATTGTGAGCAGCACATTTAATAGTGATCACTCAAACTATGTTCTCTGGGTTGTATCTCTCTAGTTTAGTAGAGCTTTTTTTGAGCTTGGGCAGAGTGAGACAAAGGTCTACCAACTCCAACAGTTCAAGTTTTTTGCTATCTTCTTGTGTTCCATGTAGTGGAATGAGGTACAGGCTGAGAACAGTTGAGGTGCTTGAAAATTGTCACAAAAAGGTTGTCTTCCTTTGATTGTGTATATATGCTTATTGGATGTGCATTTTTTAAAACATTTGTTAGTCTAAATGGAGCAAATTTTTTTTCACCAACTTTATATGGATGTCTTCTATCTAACTAAGAATTTTTATCATCAATCGACCGTGATAGTTTGATCACATTCTTCAAACATGTGAAAATTTGAAAGTTATAAGTACCTTGTACACACTTTGAGTGGTGAGAATTTTCCATTCCTCAACCAAATTCCATTATTTTACTAAAAGATTTCACTTGAAGTTCCCTACAACTACCTATGCTCAGTCAGACTTTTAAAATTCTGACATGTGACGCAGGTATTTAGATGAGGTGATTTTGCTACTCCTTTCCCACACTTGAGACTGTTTTGATCAAATGTCTATTGAGGGTGAAGAACTGGAGACAGACCTTACCCATGTAGTACATAGTTTGTAAAGACGTAGCAAGACCCTTATGGGCTGGGTATTGGTTTGATGAAAGCCAATAATCGATCCGTACCTTCTCATGTGTTGTCCCAATACATTCTTGTATCTTTAGCCATTAAAACCGTTCAAGTTTAATTCCTATTTCAGCTGGACCCTTTGAAACTGGAGTTTGACTGGTATGGGTTCGCAATTGTGAGAAGTGCACAAAGAATGAGGATACATTTTACTTACCAAAACCTACCTTGACATTATACTGGATGATTACCAGGGTATGAGGTCAGATACTTCAAAACCAACCCTGTGTATTAGAGGTAGGTATTACTATAATTTTTTTGGGGAAATCGGTAAATGGGTTATTGCTTAAACAAGAATGCTGATAATATTAATTTCTGAAATTCAGTTATTTGATACTCTGTTTGAGACGTAAGTAATAATCGGAGAAGGACCTAGCCTTGCCAGTTTTGTCAGTTATGAAAAACAAGGGGTGTGTCACACTGTGGCCTTGCCATTTACATTAAAAAGTATCTGAAGGTAAAAGAAGAATTATAGAAACTCAAATATTTCAAATATAATCTGCATAAAATCCTCTAAAAGAAACCAAAATCCTTCAAGATATTATAACTCTATAACTAATCTCAAAATTCAACACAAGCCAAAATATCATCTGTCAAAATCCTCATATAAAAATTGAGCTATTATTACCTAGGGGCCAAAAATCCCTTAAGCTACTATACCCTATAATGAATTTAAACACAATTTCCTTGCCTTGGGAAGAACCAGCAAACATCGGTCTCTACAGTATCCTCTCCTGGATGGGAGATGGAGCACTTCTACTTTTCCTCACCTCAACATTGTGCCAAATCAGTGCCCTATGAGACTACTCCAACAAATCTATTGGAAGCACTAGAAATCTTAGAGCATCTCCATGGGTGCTCAGGATGTGATCCTGCGCAGTAACATGCACAGTAACATTCGATGAAGAAAAGTCAAAATATGCCGGTTTGGCTCACGAAAATAGTTTTGGCTCAGCATAATTGCAGTTTGGTGGTAAACAGAGCTGCAATGCTATACACGAGGATAAAAGAGTGTACTAAATATGACCCGACTGCCTCTCAGTATTTCTAATTCGCTTCATAATGATTGGTCCAGGTGGTTTGCTATTAGTAGTTCCCCACAGATTTGCTTATCCCAGTTTCAGTGTTATGGCTGGGGTTGCTAAAAAGTAAATAACTAAACTTGGATGTGAAAAATAGTTTTGTACGGTTGCATACTGAGCACCGCTCCAGATGCTCTAAGACCAGAGACGCCAGGGGCTTAGACGCCTGTAAACTGTACTTTAGATGAATTACAGCCTTCCAATAGTGTTGAAACGTTTTTACACCTGTAAATGTCCACACGATGCAGTGGTCTCCACACAGCCCAGTAAAAGAAAATGGCTTATTTTGATCAGGCTGCAATAATATGATTGGGCCAGCTGGTGGTGTGTAAAATAGTGTCTCACATTATATTGTTGAGATTTTAATGTTTATGGGTAAACAACTAACATTATGTTGGATGTGATAAACAGATTTAGAGGTCCAGATAAAGGGTGTGTGTGGACTTGTTCTATAATTTGGCTAGAGTTCATGCAAGATTGTTTTTGGAATACTGCCTAATTCTGGCGACCTACTACATGAACCCAATGTCTAACAAAGATTACTTCTAATTATTTTTTCTTAAAAATGTAGGGACTTTTTTGTATTTTTTCCAAAAATTCCCTTTGTCCACTTCACAAAGGATTTTATTTGGGTTGCCACAATGCAACAATTTCACTTGCCAGAAAAAAGAAAAACATGTTATGTGTCATGTTTGAGATAAGCTCTAAAGATTTAATCATAAATCAAATCCTTGCTTTTCCAGTCTTCTCCAGTGTTTTTGTTCTCAATTTTGTGATGTAGCTGAGATGGCATTCATGCATAAGCTGATTTAGCCAAATTTGGCTATTAACAAAATATGAAAAGAAAAAATTAACATTCTTATAAATATTTTTGGCTACCCACTTGAACCATGTATAGAAACCCGGAAACTTTTAAAGATCTTTTTGAAAATTTCTTTCAATGTCTGAAGATATATATTATATTTTCAGAGAAAAATCACAGATTTTGCAACAGTGTGAAATTCTTTCACACCAAATCTTTTTGACTGGTCTTCACGACCCTTCCGGTTCAGGGAAGTCTCTTATCTACAGTAGGATGTTGTCGTATATCATATTGCTCAATTGAAGGTGTTGTCGTACTAATGCTCTGAGCAAGTGAGAGGAAGTCTGTCACTGCATGAGTACTAGAATATGCAGGCTGCACTGATAAGAGGGCCAGACAGTGATTGAAGGTGCGCCAGCTCCTCATTGAATCCGTGTACTAGTATAAGTGTTTTGAACTCGTAACTTCGTTGACTTGTTTGAAGAGCACTGATTATAATCCACTTACAATTTGCAGGAACCCAATTTAGTGGTCATGACGACTATTTGACCAGCAGATTAGAACCAAACTTCCAGTAATTATATATGTGTAGGTACCTGCACAATGTAAATTGTCATATTGTCTGTTTGACCAGCTGGTCAGGCTTGCTCTGGCTGTAAAAAATTTCATCACATTTTGCAAGCTAAGCTTAGTCTCTAGTCCCTTGCATAGTTGTGTTGTTTTCTTGCAGGTTGTGAACAAGGGTTTTTTTTGTTTTTGTTTCTGATGTAGCCGAAGTGATGATCATCCACAACAGGATTTAGCCAGATTTGATGATGAGAAAATATGAAGTTAAATTTTTTTTAGCATCTTTCTATATCTTTTGCTGCCTGATGGAACTTAGGATAGAACAATGGAGATTGTTTTCAAATTAGTTTTTAAAAAATATTTGACAACTAAAAAACACTAAATTTTCTCCAATTTGAATTTTTTTGGTCATTTGGAGAAATTTTTTAGCGACCTCTCCCATCTTTAATTTTAATGGCTATAGCAGTTTGTTGCAGATGGTACCCCCAAATGGATATAGTGATCTAAGATATAGACTTACCTAGTACCAAACAATGAGTTGCTCACTTGTAATCTAATATAATCAAAGAACACAGTGTTGTGATGAGCAAGTGATAAAGTGACCAAACGTACTACTGTGTGTCCCAAGCCTATTCAGGGTTTCAACTTATGTACAATATTAGAACAAGTGCAATATTTTTCTTTCCTTGCAACTTACAAGCCTTCTTAGGAAAAGATGGTCGGCAGCAGAGTTGCACGGGTCACTCTCCACTTGAGTACTGAATCCAATAATTCTAACCAAATTAATTAAAACCTCGCAATCTTTGAGAAAATCCATGAGCAGCAAGGCAGTTGTACTAGGCTTTGAAAAATCAAAACTTGGTGACTACCTAAGACCTGGCAGATTGGCACTCATGAGACTTTTTAGTTGAGAAAAATGGGAATCTTCTAAAAACATCTAACAATATCACTCAATTTTAAACACATGATGTTTCATTCGTTCTGCTGGCTGAGAGTGGCATGATCATTTTTAAAATCTAAAACGTTCCAATTATAATTAGTTAAATTTTATTATGTAGTTTTGTTTTGGTCAAGTAGTTTGCCTTTAAATTTCTCACATTCTTGAGTGGATCTATAGCTAACAAAGCGTCTGAGCTTATTATGATAAATTTTAAATTAATCCCTTCTATCACGTAGGTAAATTGTATAACTAAATTCTCACACAACACGCACAGACCATTAAAAACACTTGAAATTTCAAGAAAATGAAACTTACGTATTTCTAGGCTAGAATCATTCATGTGTTTGAAACTTTATTCTTATGTGAGTAACACCTATTGGGGAGCTCATTACATATGTTTAAAGATTTTGTTTTATAAAGATTGCTCATCAAAAACATGTATATTCATTTTTGTGAACACTTCCATAATGTAAAGGGTACATAAGTTTATTGTAGCATATGTTTGTTACAAAAGAAAAAAGCTTAACCTATGATTTAACACAAAGTAACAACATAGACCATGAAAAGGGGAAGATGAGCCCGGAGCTTCATCCACAACTTTTTATATACTTTGAAAGAAAAAAAAACAAAAAAAAGTCCTCATTCATCTATATTTACTAAACATTCACATTCATCAGCTACAAACCAAGAATATTATGCCACTTATTATCCTTTTAGAACTATCATCTTTCTTATGAACAAATCATTCGATTATATGAATTTCATTTTGTAAGATCTAATAAGTTCACATAATTCATTTGCAACTATGTCAAACCCAAAATAAGTTAACTAAATTGTTTATGTTCTTAATCAAAGGTTCTGAAGGTAAGATTCCATATGTTGAATTATTTATTTTCATACTTACTCTCATCCTTCTACCCCTAGGTCAGATTAGGCGATATTTAGCCAAATATGATCATAAACCAGAATAAAATAAAAATCTTTAATCATCCTTTTTCATGTTTGGCTACACAATGAAAACCAAATATAGGAATCTGGTGATTTTATTTTATTTTTCTTTCTCTCACTGCTGGTGACTAAAACCCTCCAAAATCACCTTTTTTTCTGTTATCCGATTCTCTTTTTGACCAAAAGTTTTGCCAGTGAAACAAAACCACTGGTGCCATGGATTCTCGATGACTTGCATTTAGAACAAGTTGCTCACTTTGCAACTTAGAGTCATATGTTGTAGAAGTTATTGATAACGGCGCCATCATCATTGTGAAATGTCAAAGCCTGATGAATTGGCAAAATTTTGGAGCTAAAGTATCATGTACAGTGCAGCCAAATTTATTGGTAACACAAAATTTGTTCCCAAATTCAGTTAAGTACACGTGAGAGCAATTTACTACTTAATATTCACAAGGATAATGTAAATGTGGTTCAAGTCCTCGGTTTAAAATAGGTGATTCTGATTTTCACAAGTCAATTTGAAACCTCCAATTTGGAACTAGAGCTAACTCGAAATTCTACACTCAAAATTGATTTTTTTCTCAAAAGGAATGGAGCCCTGATCGAAACTAGAAATTTAGGAATTTCAAGAATAGGATTCAGAACCTCACTAGTGGTTTGTTTCATCAAATCACAAAATCAGCAGGCAAAAACACAAAGTTATAGGCAGTTGGGGATGAATGTATGCCTTAAACTCGAAGCCTTCAATGCCCTGCTTCAATGGTCTTCAATGGCATCTAGCCCTTAACTTCTATTGAACGGCAATCCCTCCCCTGCTGGGGGTTTTTTCTATTGAACGGCAAATTTGTTCCAATTTTTCAATGTGAAGTGCACTTCAGAAAGGGTTAAGGCCTTAGGGCTGGAGCGTTCCCCAAACAAGGGATTGAAAATTTGCAGAAAAACATTGTAAAAGAGCTTGGGGCCTGAAATGGTGCATATGTTGCCGGGGGTTTTAGAGTGCTAGTAGCAGGAAATGATTGTTTCTCATTGGCGAACTACAATGATTGCCCGAGGTGGTGAGAGTTAAATAGTCTCTCACCTTGTATAGTTCATCTTTTCAGGTTCATGGGTGGGGATGGGGGAGAAACTAAAGAGTGCACACTAGATGTGCTAACACAGATAGGCAGATGCTGTTTGGCATTCAATTCAGTGATTTGGCTCACTCGATGCAACTTTACATTGTTGGGAAGTGGCACCCCATTATCTGGGCAGGATGGATTCTTTGCAGATTTTTCAGCCACCAGTTGTATAGTCATGTTGCGCAAGACCATGAAGATGGACCTAGTTTTCTATGGTCCTTGTACCAGGTCTGTGTGGCACATAGGAGAGATCCATTTTTCAAAAGTTGAAAACTTTCCATTTCCTTGAAATTTGACAACTGGTGTGTTTGGAGTTTGAGTGTGAAATATGAAGCTACCAGGCCATAAATTTGAAGCCTTCAATGCCTTTCAATGGCATTTCCTAAATTGTGCAACCCTTCACATATGAAGGGTACTTGTTGAAAAGACGTTTCACATAATTTGATAAGAATAAATTAATAGATGTTATTTGAGATTGGATAGGCTTTGATGTTTTACTATGCATTATCGCTTGTGGGGCATGCACAAAGTGTTTGCTAGAATAGTAACAAATGTACATTGTACGAAAAGTTTTGAAAGACATGAGGGTCCTTAAGATATGTAGCTATTAGAAAATAAATTTACACTTGAAAATATAATTTTTGGATAACTTGTAGCATTTTCATAAATTTAAAGAAAAAACAAGCAAGCCTGGCTTAAAACATATGTAAGTTTTTATGCAACTTCAATCTTGAAGAACATAAGCCTTTTTCACAACAATTTTATATCTATTCAAAGCCTTAAGTAGAAATTTGGTCCATGTACTCATTCCCAAATGTGGTTACAATTCATAAAAATTTCAGGCAAAATCAAGCAAAGGCTAATGATATAACAAATCTAGATTGAGCTCGTTTGCAACCAAGCAATTGTTGCCCAAGGTTGGATCTAAAGTTTTGTCTATTAAACAAAGAATTTTTGACATGACATTAATGTATGCATCCTAATATGCCACTCACAATGACCAAGGTATTCATAAAGAACAATTCAAGCCAAAATGTGGTTTTTCAAACAAGAATGAAACCTTCCAAATTTTGGAATAATAATGTGAGGATCATCCATAATGTATGGCAACCTCAAATGCTAGAACTTTTGAATCAATTCATAAATGAGTTTTAAAAGGTAGCCTAAGTTACTATCCACCTATGATTCCTATCACATTCATTAGTGAAATCCCAAGTGTGAGCAATTGGGTTCATCAACCAACCAAGTGAATGGCCAAATGCATACATGTATTTGATCAAAATTTCACCCAAATTAAGTGAAAACCGCTAATCAATATACCAGATCTAAAAACTCTCATGAAGTCCAATACAATCCCCCCAAAAACTGAAAAATAATATTTAAAAATTTCATAACTCGTGTCCATTTGAAATTCCCCAAAACAATTCTTTCATCATGCATTTGTGGGTTAATATATTTCAGAAACAAGGTCATGCTTCTTTCTTTTCTTTTGATGAAAAATAAACATGAAAAAAGTTACCATAGGGGTGATGGCTAAATGGTATAGGGCTTGGGTGTGTCCAAACGAACATGATTCACAACCATTGTAACCAATGTTTAATTTTTCATGTTTAAGTGTTACTAATTGTACCAATGTTATAAGTTGTTCAAAAACATTCATGACAATGATTCTAATATATTATGAAAATATTTTATATAATTTGGACAAAATATAATGAAAAACACATTCATTAAGCACTATAACCACTATTTTTAAAAGACTTATATTTTAGGGGAGATTTTTTTAATTGCGTATTTTGGGGGAATTTTTTTAGCGTTTACTTACATAAAAATATAATGCAACATCTTTTTAAGTCAAAATAATTTTTTATTAATTTTTCAACTCAAAAATGAAATATTTTCATGATATTCCAAGATAATCAATCACCAAAGTAGGTAGGTGTGGCTCACATTAATGTGACCACACCCCCTTGACGGGAACCTTAAGACTTCAAAGAAAGGTTTTGGGTTCAAACCCATTAATGTGCAAATGAGAACCTTATTGACCTTTTGCCATTGAATGTGACTTAGGGGTGCAAATAGTTTGTTGATCAAACCTATCAATGTTCAAAAATTAAAAGCTTCTAAAAAGGTTTCAAAATTGTGAAGGTTAGTTTTGTGGTCATGGTTGATCTTTCAGCCTGAAGTGTTATTTTTGGGAAAATCTTTCATAGGTGGAAGGCACATTCGTCCTTCAATTTAAAGCTTGTTTTATATTAATTGATTAGCTTTTAGACGTGTTACACTTCAATTGTGCATTGAGTTAAATGTAGTTTGTGTTGCTATTTATTGAACCCCAAGTATTTTCATTCATTTTTAATTATTCACATAAAAATAAAATTAGATGACAACATTTGAAATATAACAAAATGACGTGTAAAAATGGAACATCAAATTAAATTTCTTTAATTTTTAATCTAATAAAATTTTAAGAAATAACTAATGTACATGTGAAACTAGAACCAATTTAGTTTTTCTAATTTGAATTTTGTTTAAGAACTAACTTATTTTGCAAAATTAAAGACATGTGAATTCTAATTATATAATTAAAATTATGTAAAATTTTCATAATGAAATTACCTAAGTATATAATAAGGTTATAATGCGTGATACCCAAAAAAAAAGTGTGTTTATATGTTTTGCAGTAATAATTTTATCACAATGTGAAATCATGGTGGTTAGATGGTAAAGGACTTGGAAGTAGCCTTCAATTTGGCACAATAAATGTTAAGTTTGGCAAAGTAAGTATTTGAAGTTTAAGATCCTTGGATATAATTTGATTGCATTTATACTTGAAATAACAATCATAGAACTGAAATTGGCACACCCATATCTTTTTTAATTGATCAAAATGAACAAGAAATGATAAGACTATGGTGTTTGAAAATAGGGGGGCGGTCTAATGCATTATCAACCATTTTGTTCTCTAGACGTGATCATTCTCTTCTTGTTTTTTCTTCATTATGCAGTTGCCTTTGGAGTTGAAAAATGTATTATAAACCTCCACTTGGTGCACCTATAGTCATGTGAAGATCATTATAAAAAAGGACAAAATATATGGATAAATGTTCAATTATTGGCTTGTATTCAATGTTTAACCTATATACGAAGAAAAAGGATGGTCAATGCAATGTTGAGTTAAAATTAAGACATTGAATCATCCAAAGAACATTTCAACCATGCCATCATGAACTCTTATGAGAACCACTATTCTATGTAAAAGTTATTTTACATATTTCCATGGGAACTACATTTTAATGGCATTTTTTCTAAATTATTGGAAATCTTAATTCACATTGGAACACTTTAAAAATGTTCCACACTTTTGGGTGCCTATTAATTCTAAAGACACACATCAAATTCAAACATAAAACTTTCAATTCTTTTTATCACCATTGTCAAACGTTTTCCACACCTCACCTCTTAGACCACACACCTTTTTTTTCCAACAAGTATTTTTTATCTGTATACAATTTTTGCACAATTCATCTACAATGAATATAATTCACAATGTTTTTATGAATATTAATTCGACTAATATTTGATGGTATCTTAAATTATTTGTTGGGATTTTCTAAATTGTTAAATAATTTAAAGTGTGAGTTGGACTATATTATATCTTTTTAGACAAATGTGAAAAGATGATTAACCTCTGGTTCGAGTCTTTTTTTCTTATTTTTTCAAAAAAATTAATTCCAATTCCACATGTAAATGAAACTGGGAATCTAATTCCAGATCTGCTTTTTTTAAAAAGAAACGATATTGATTGCACTTTTAGAACTGATCCCCAAAATGACATTTGATTATTCAGTTTTTACTAACTAGAACTGAAAGTAATGATTTTAACCCTTCAAACTGGTTAGCGCCACCCAACCTTGGTAAGAATTGTTTGAAAATCTTAAGGATCTGTGGGGTTTTTGATAAAAGTATAAGTTAGCCAATGTCCATCCCAAGAAGTCGTTGATGAATTCCCCCAACTTATAGAATGCATGTATAAGGTAGATAGGCTAGTGAGCTAACATTTAAGCTCTCAAAGAGCTTAGAATCTTAAGACATTGTTTTTTTAATTTTTAAGTTCAAAAGGTTTTTTTTAGAGCTTGGCTTGACACACTTATAATTGTTTAAATTGTTCACAACAAACATAAAATGGAAAAAATCTAATTATCCAAAAGTAAGTGGGATCAATGTTTGATTATCAGTTTAAAATATAATTTAAAATTCAAAATTTTATCATCTTCATGGCTTTTATATGTTATTCATTTTGCTTTGGAGCTCAAAAAGGAATATATAGCTTAATTTGTCACATTAGTAACTGTTTGTATCATTCAAACTCAAACCAAGAAAAATAAAAATATCTGAAATCTAGAAATAAATAATCATTTAAAATATATATACATTATGATTTTCACATGTTTGTGTTTCATTTGTGTTGCTCTTTTAGCACTATGGTTGAAAGAGGTAATTTAGAGCTTAACTTGGTGTTTTCACAACTCTTTACATTGCTCCAAATAGACCAAAAATTAGAAAGATCTAGAAATGCTAGATTTAGTGTTTTTTTTTTTGGGTGAAAGATCGCAAGATTTTTCTAAAAATTAAAGGCCGTCTAGTTGTAAGCTTGGATTCTTTTTTTAAAATTTGATTTTTCACCTAAAACTTATTAGGGCAATGCACCCCATCACTTAATCACATCCATGGATGGAAAAATATCACTTTCATAGCGATGGATGTACGTTGTTGTTTCGCTAGCTTTTGCCATCTCGCTACCACATGTCACCATTTTGGCCATCTCCATCATCCATTGATCGTCATTTTTTAACCCTTGGGTCTAGGTCATTCATCAATGTTTTTCTCGTCTTAAAGGTTTTTTTGCCTAGTTCATCTCCTACATGTTACATGAAGTTGCCAAAAACCCGCTACCTTAAACCTCAAGTTTTCATCTAAATTTTGACTCTTGAACAAGCAATGAGGACTCCAATGTGTGATGACTCACTAGTGCTCACTATTGTGTGCACTCATGAGTTAGTAATAAGTTAGGTACATTGTATTACAAGCTTTGGAAGCTTGTTGTTTTTGTATTCATCGAAGTTTTTGTTCACATTGATCTAGAATTTAAATGTTTGGTTTAAAAAAATCCAATCAAATAATTGGAAATTGAAATACAACAATTAATTACAAGTTTGCCATTTTTCATTGAAGATTGGATTTGCAACAAGGTGCAACAAAGGTGATTGGGTTTGCAATGGAATTGGCTATTGCAACAATGATTGTTGGACTTGGAACTTGGTGGACACTTGGGATCTAAGAGATGACAAAATATCACTTGGGAACTTAGAAGATGGTACTGAGGTGTTCTAGAATGGAGTTGTGTTTGTGTGCATCGAAACTTGAAGTTCCAAGTTCCAACCACTAAAGTCCAAGACTCCAAATTCATCATTGTAGGACCCAAGTATGTGTTTTTAATTTTTTCTTTCAATTGATTCTTGACCTTTACATATGGTGTACACTATAATGTGTTAGAGCTATTTAAGAATATAAAAAAAATCAGTGAATCCCCCTAAGCACTTGATGTTCAATCTTGTTCAAAGCAAATACATTTTGATTCCTGACTCCTAAGTCCTAACTTGCTTTAAACCCTAATTCTTCTTATAGTTCATTTGTTGTGCATTTTTTATTTGCTTGTTAGGGCATTTGATCAATTTTCAAGTTGCTGGAAGCTACAACTATTTCCTACAAGCTTGTGCATCATCTTAAGGTTCAAGAAGATGGCACCACCTCTTGTGTCATCGCAAATGAAGTTGCAAAATATTTTTTGTCTTTTTGCAACCCTATTGATTCTACTCCAATTACTCTTAATAATGTGGCTTCATTTAGTATGATGTAAGGTTATGTGGCATTTCCAGTGCTTTTCGTAATCAACAACACATTGAAATTTTTATGCTAGTCATCAATTTGGTTTATTTTCCAAAGACAAAATCAGCCCCATTGGGTTTTCTAGAATTTGGAATTGATGGATTTGTTTTATTTCCTCCTTTTAATGTGTTAGCTCTAGAAGTAAAAAAGAAACATTCTTATGATTTAACACAAAAATTCCAAGTTGAATGGGTAGTAAAATTACCTTGGGTTGAATTGCAAGTTGATTTTGATGGTCGTGGAAAATATGTGAAATGCAAAATCTGTTTTGAAGTTTATCATAAAGATAAGCTCATTGCACTTCAATGGGATTCTTTCTAGAAACATGCTAGTCATAGAAAGGCAAAATGTTTTTTGAAAGGGGTGAAGAAGAGGGAGTGGCACATGGGTAAGGATTGTAAACATGCTAAAAATGAAATTGCGTATGCATGCAAGGGTAGGGAATTTGTTTTGTAAAAAGTTGCTAATGGGGTGGTGGGGGAAAAACATAGAAAACATATCTAGTTTGCCACTTTATTCCACACTTTGAGGCACATAAGGAGCTATTTGAATTTTTCAATTTGTAAGAAATCCCAAGATGCATTGGATAGATTTAACAAGTTGTGCTATGGTTCAACACATGCACAATATAGTTTTGGGGGCCACCATTTTTGCTATTATAGTTGTTTGATATATTTTTTAAACTTGTGATGAGGTGAGTTTAATTGATAACTAGAGTTGGTTGTTGTTCATGCATATTTGGTGCCAAATTGGTTGTGCATACCAATTTTTCTTTATTTTGAATGTGTGATCGATGGATCAAGTGTTGATAATTTAGCTTAGGTGCTTATGTAATCCTTGACGAACCAAGGTGATTTAACCAAGGATATGATTGGTAAAATGCTCATGACATTTGGGGCAAATGGTGTTTTTGTTTTCCAAAGTGTTAGGTTAGGGGTTACAAAATAAATTTTTGATGGGTGGGCTCCTCACTTTATGGGAGTGCATTGTATGGCTCATAGAACTAATCTTGTAGTTAAGATTTTGTCCCACTTGCTAATGGTGAACAAAATTGAAGGTTTTTTATCCACATTCTATAATTACTTTTGTAAGAGCCATGAAAGGCATTTGGATTTTACAAAGCTTGCAAAAATCATGGAAACAAAAGAGGCTAAGATTTTGAAAAATGTCAAAACATGATGGATTAATATGTTATCCCTTGCTAAATATGTTATGGTAGAATACAAGACATTGCTGATGAAGATGGTCATTGACAACCCTAGTAATGAGAAGGCAAAAGCAAACTTTGACCTCCTTTGCGATGTGTAAATCATGTTGGGGTTTGCTGCCATACTTCCTTTGTTGCATTTTATTCACAATCTCATAAATCTAGGAAGTAGAAGGATGTTTTTGTTTGTGATTTTGTGGTAGTTACTAGCAGTTAAGATGTGTCAAAGGGAAATATTTTCCTTGTACACAGACTTGAACACCAAGTTCAAATTTGATGCATTTGAACCCTACAAAACATTGGTGGGTGCAAGGCATGAATCCATCATCATGATATGGGTTACATATTTGAACATTAGCATGGAACTTAACTTTTAATGTGAACCAGCAATACATCTAGGCTGTTCATCTAAATTTGGAGAGCTGTGAGACAAGATTTGTGACTAGGGATGTATATGTAAAGCTACAGCATAAGTGGAAGCAAACTATGCATGTAATTTTCTTCATTTTAACTTGTTCTAGTTTTGCAACTTGTTTTCTTTTTGCATTTTTCATAAATTTCACATGATTAGATTTTGGAATCTAATGTGGGTTTCTTTGAATGTAGGGGTTATTGATTACCTTATCAAAGAGTTGGAAGGAAGATTTCCTATTCATGGGTCGATGGACAATTTGGAAGTTGGTTCCGGTGTACCGAAAGTATGTATTGGCTGTAGCTAGATGTAGAAACAAGTTTTATTAAACATCTATGTGATTAAAGAAGCATATTGCCACCCAAGGAAAGTGGGCAACTTTAATGTGTGGGTCCTTGAAATGTTTTTAATAGCTTCACTTGACATTAAATAGTCTCTGGTCAAGTTGTCAATGAAATCAAATGTGGTTGATGCCATGGCCAAATTTACTAATGAAAATCTTTTTTTTCATTTTTGGCGCATTCTTTCGACATCTAAAGTTTTTGCTTGTTCTTTACCAAAATATTTCAAAGTAGTAAAAATTGCCATGGTACAAGTTCTTGAGAGTGTAGAGGATGAGGAATGCTTTAGCTTTTTGGCATCTTGTAAATCCAAGTTGTGAAATTGACTCACTACCAACCTCAGTTTAGTGGTCATAATGTTTTCTCAAAAAATTTACACATTGCATAATTTTTCGTATGCAAAAGCATTTGAGCAATGCAGAATGTCCTTGATATGGTGTGGGAGCTTAGGTTTATTACTCTTTAGTTTCAACTTGACAATTTTTGTTAGCATTGTAAGCAACAATTGTTGATTGCAATTTTTGCAAAGTTGATGATCTGTTTGGATACCACTTTTTGTTTCCAAGTTGCTAGTCTTCTATTGTGTTTTGACTCTTCACATATTATCCTAATGTGGCTTGTGGATTGTTTTGCATGTAATGAACCCTTGTTTTGCAAGACACTTTTGTTATAATGGGTAGTTTAAAAGTTCAATCCCTTCACAAGTGATTGTCTAGTGTTTGTTTTTAACTTATGATTTGGGAATGACATTGTGATTATTGGTTATTACTTATTAGTTCAAAGTTATGTGATTTTATTGTCTAGTTGTCCTATTTTCATGATTCAGCATATTCTAAAAGCTTGCCAAGTTCCAACTTGCCTGGGCTTCTCCTCCTGAGAATTGGCAAGAGCCAAAAACCCTACAACAATCTACTGGCAAAAGCTAGAAACCTTCCAACAATTTGGTGGCAAGAGCCAAAAATCCTACGAAAATCTTGACCCCTACAGCCAGAAACAACCACCATGGAAAAAAAACAATCACCTGATTAAACTCCATTTCTCCTTCATTTTTCGCCAAAAAAATAATTTGAAAAAAACCTTTTAGCCAGCTAGACTCCATCCCATTCCAACTAGTGACCAGCTTAACACCACAAGGGCTAAAACAGTAGCCAAATGTCATATTTTTGAAAAACCAAAAAAAAAAACACTGGTTGGATTACCAGCATGTCTGGTGAAACACACATTTACCCCAATTCTGGTCAAAGCTCATGAGTGTGAAATTGGTTATTGGGGGTTGCTTTCATTTCACAAATGTCACAATTTATTTTTCAAATTACGGTCTTCAATGCAATAGTGCATTCTACAGTGCAAAATCCCATGTGGCTCAAATTTATCACAATAGGTATATAAGAGTGGGTGCTCAAAACCTTCATTGAAAGGAGGTGTTTAAGACAATCTTAAAAAGCTCCATGATTTCTGCTAGTGCAGTTGAAGGCACCCTTATTTGACGAAATCTGCAAGCAAGCGTTTAGAAAAGTGAAACACCTGCCGATGTGGGTGCTTCACTTTTTGAAATGTCTCCATTATTTTGAAGACTTTTTTTATCATGATACCCAATGGTTACCCAACTACTACCTTCTGGGTATCATGGTCACTTTTTTTATAAAAAATAAAGATCATCCATTTTTACATTGGGCAATGCCCTCAGGCTAGGGCATTCCCAAAATAAGGGGCCTCCAACCTCAAGCATTGGGGGGCCCCCTATATTGGGAATGCCCCAGCCTAGGCCATTACCCTACACTAAACAAGGGGCATGTCACACTATCGCCTTGCCATTTACATTAAAAAGTATCTTAAGGCAAAGGAAGAATTATGGAAATTCAAATATTTGATGATCCAAAAATGTAATCTTCAAAATAATCCTCTCAAAATCCTTCGAAATATCATAACTCTATAACTATCTCAAGTTTGAACACAAGCCAAAATACCATCTTTCAAAAATCCTCATATAAAAATAGACCTACTACCTAGGGGTCAAAATCCCTTAAGCTACTATACTCTATAATGAATCTAAGCACAATATCCTTGCCTTGGTAGGCAAGGCCAAAAAAGCAGCATAGGCTTTTACCACAAAGTGTGGAATCTCCCCTTAAGTCACAATCACTTTTTGTGGACAAAACTAAACACATTAATTCCTCATAATGCAGGTCCTAGTTGAGCATTTGGGAGAGGGTTTAGGGTTTAAACCCTAAACCCTAAAACCAACATGATGAAATGATTGACCATGCAGCAAACTTCCCAGGGAAGATATGGGAAGTTGGAGACAAATCTATGGGGGATTCAGCTGGTGGAATAACATCTTTATTGGGGGGGTTCTTTTTATTTTTTGGGGTTGGTAGGTGGGTGGATAGATGGATTGGCATTGCATTAACCAGCAGCTACACTGGTACCATGGTAAAAACTAAGTGAATGTTTTTTTTAATTAACCATGGTACATAACCTATGCTAGATTAAATCAGAATTTCTGAGTCTGAAATTCAAATTTAATAAATTCCTGGATTAAATATGGTCAGTAAAATGCCTCACTTAAAGAAGGTGAAGGTACCAAGTACCAACCAGTGTAGGTGCTGGTTCCCTGGAGACGAAGAAGGATTGAGAGTTGGATGTGCCTGATTAGTGATGGGAACAGAGCAACGAGTTTTACCGCTGGAAAAAGGATAATGGTGGTAAGGTCAAAATCTAGGAGATGGCCTACCTATATAATAACTGCTATTTCCTGACAACTCCAATTCATGATTAATTACTGCAGCTGACGATGTCACGTTGTGGCCAAGCCTATAACAATTTATCTATAACAATTTCCCTTAAAATTTCCTAGTTTCATATTTGGTGTGTAATCAAATTTGGCTAAATCTTCTTGTGGATGATCCCTCCTCCTTTGCTACATTACAATCACCATAACCTCCCCCCGCCTCACCCCCCCCCCCCACCAAAAAAAACAACCAAATGGAACTTTTTTTCATTTAAACACTTTTCTGGGACTGTGTCAAGATTGGTGATAGATGCCATTTAGTTTCTCAAATTATGAGGAGAAAAACGTGGAAGTCGCCATATTTAAACATTGGGTTCTTGGAGGTTGCCAAAACATAGCAAGCAGGATTCAAAGAAAAATTGTCTGCTGTTGTCTCTGACATGAGACATTGGGTTCTTGGAGGTTGCCAAAAGTTCGCAAGGAGGATTCTGAAAAATGTCTGCTGTCCTCTCTGACCTGTCGTCAAATTTGGCACTTTCCTCTTGTGGATGGTTGGTTGCCAGTGTTTCAATATCACAAAATTGGAAAGAAAAAAAAAAAAAAAAAAAAAAACCTGGTCACATTCAATTGAAAAAGAAACCCTGCTTGGAGTTGCTCTCATTCATTCCTCTACTGCCCTAGCACTTCTAGGGTTTGCGAGCTCTTCTTACATGCAGAGATCACAGTTTCAGAACGATTTTCTCATTTGCACTTCATGCAGCTGTGAGCGAGCTTTTGTAAAGATTGATGAGCAAGTACTTGCCGGGACGCCGAGAGTTCTCATTTGCTGCAAGTGCTCTTGGTTGTCTGTGCCTGCAGATTCTGGCAGAAGAAATGCAGCAGGACTAGACGTTGATCCATTTCTTGCAGCACACTCGCGCCAGTCGATGCTCTGCCTAATATACTTCTCCTCAGAACTTTTCTACTTGTGTGTGCGTGTGTGTATTCACCATTTGTAAGTTTTGACCTCTTTTGTTTGCGGTTCAAGATGGTGATGGTGATGCACATGACTTGGGAGACGTGTACTAGTTGCAGTACTACTGAGGCTGGCGGTTTTGATTGTAGTCGTGACCAGATCAGACATTTCTTTCAAGTGCTCTAAGAACTCATGATGTCTTGTTGAACTGCCATATTACGAAGAACTGAATTTTTCAGCTGATGACTGATCATTTGCAAAAGGCAACCCAGGTGCATTATAATATTTAGGCCGCTGGCCGCAGGTCAATCATGGGTAGCAGCTAGTGGAGCTGAAGAGCATGCTGCCGCAGATCAGTACTCTCTGTATGTTAGTTCCTCCTGTATTGTAGATAGTACAATGGAGGCAGCATATTTCAAAAGCAGGCAAGTCAGTGGATTCTATAGAAATTCAGAACACCGCCCCGGCGTTCAGAACATATAGTTTAGACTCCCGGCCAGTGGATCTCCCCTATCCTCCACCGGGATCAGAAGAATGGTGTCCAATGTGTGACGTTCTGCCTCCTGAACACGTGATGATCTGAGCATGCATGATGCAACATTTACGTCGATGCTGCACAGATTCCAGAGTAGTACTGAACAGATCGCTTGGTATGGCGGAACTTGATATTGTTTGTCTTTGTAGGATGATGAATCAAACACGTGATTTTGGAGGATGGCTGCTGTCGGGTGGGCAGACATTTTGATGATTTATATTGAGCACGCCAGCTGATCAGGCTGACTAGAGCTATACTGTGGAAGCCCAAGAATTCACGCAGCTAGCCGAAGAAGCCGACCTTAACATCCAAGCTGCAGCAGCTATTCAAGAATCCTCGACACAGGTACATACAGCAGGCCGACATCTATATATATTTCCACAGCTCGTTAGCGATCCAACGAGAATATAGAATATGACTCTCGAGAGGACTCAATCTAGATTAGGCAATAATATATTACTCATGACAGACTTATATCCCTTATTTGCTGCTGCTGCCAGTTGGAAGACAAGAAGAACAGCTGATAGCTTTGAGCTACCTCTTTCAAGTTGTTGGAGACCTTCTAGAAAGCCTCTAGAAATATCGCAGCCGCAAACTCAATCAGCAGGCATATATTATTACCAGTTGCAAGTCATTGAAGCTGAATGTTTGTTGTTTGGATTGCAAAACCATAGTAGTATGTCGATGCATATGGACTGATGCAGCAGAGTCATAGAACTACTGTAGTACGGCAGTAGATGCAGTCTGGAACTTGATCATGTAGTACAGAGTTGAATACGCATTTCGTGCTTGCTTGTACTTGGAAATTCGGAATCTGCTGCATACATACTGCTTGAAGCTTGCTGAGTTCCAGGGTGCAAAGCTACAAAGTGGTTTGGCCAATATATATTTAGTTTCCGAGAACGTCCTCGCACTGAGAGAAATTAAATCTGCATTGTTTGCGGATCGTCATGATGCAGCTAGCAGAATATCATGTGAAGAACAAGGACATCGACCACAGTAAACATGCCTGTGAGCTCGCCGTGTGATCTCGAGCTGGGGTTCAGCATCTAGAGTTCACAAGAACTGGGACATGAGCTGCAGCGAGCTGTAGTAGAAGATAAAACGGAGTGCGAGGCAGCTTACAAAGCTCTCAATAGACTTGTAACATTGATCGAGGTATGTGTACACAAACAATTGATTATGTCCAGATGGAGAAGGATCATCAAGGACCATATATACAGCACAATTAGCTGAGTCCAAATTCTTTAAGGTGTACCACCCAGGACGAAGCAAGAGTCATAGATACAACTGCTGCAGTAGTATTGTAGATGAGATCATGCAGACATGAGACTAAGCTGCATTTCTAGGCAGCTGTAGCAGCAGCTGGTCGAGTAGAGTTTGAGTACTTGTGTGACCCACGAGCTGAGTCCTTGCGAGGTGAAGGAAACTGTAGACTGTAAGAATATTATTCATGATCATGCAGGTGCCTTGATTCAAGCTGCAGCTGTTCAGCAAGTATTGAGATGATAAGGAAAACATGATCATGTCTTGAAGGCGAAGAGAGCGAGTCATGCGAGTATGGCTTTGGTATGCCCTAGTCTACCAGCAAGAGATCTAGAGAGGTCATTGGGATCCGTTTCAGCTGTACTCACAACCAGCTGCTGCATATCGCAAGTCCCAGCGGGGTCGACCTGCTGCTGCACTCATCATTTGATCACTACTCCCTACAGTGTTCAGGAAACAGCTACCAGAGAGTTTTGCATGGCTGAAGATTCGTTGCAGACTGCTGTGAACTCCTACCACATGAGTTGCAGCTCCTCTGCTAGTGGCGGCGAAGCAAGTCAGGATCCATCTCATGAGAGTCAGGTGGTCACCGGTGCGGCCCTCAAGACGTTGTCCCAGCAGAAGAAGCATCATCGTGCAACAGTTGCTGCTGTATCAGGCTTGCTCGCAACGTCGGTACCAGCTGCTAAATTGGCCATTACAGCTGCAAGTGCACCGCGCGACGCCTTTGCTTACAGGTCGAGCACAGTTCTAAACCCCGTAGCTGAATGGCCCGCGGGATTTTCTTCTGGCAGTCCTAGCTCCACCAGCTTCGCCCCATTTAGCGCTGGAGATCACTGCTCGATGTTTCCTCAGCCTGCTGAGATCGACCCTTCAAGGTCTTTCTATGCCAATGTTGGGGGGTGTTCATCAGCTGCAATGATATCGGCCTCTCCTCATCTTTGGAGTTCTCCTTTGTATACTCCGTCTCAGATTGGAAACAGTTCTTCTGCATTCTCCAATTTCACTAGAGGGCAAGCGCATGCAGCAGCTTCAAGTCTTCAAAACCTGCAAGTCTATCAGGCTGATTCGAGTACTTACTCTAAGACAGAATTTGTTGGGAGTCGATTTGCAGCTGCTGCTGCTAGTTGCTGTGATACACCTGCATCGGAGTTGAAGCTCGACGACGGGTCTGATCCCCAGCAGCAATTCCTCATGGGTGAATATGTAAATGCACTAGATCAACAGTACCGCAGGGAGATTCTTCAGTGTGCAGCTCATGGGTTTACCGTAGATCACTACGCTGGCCTGCAAGCTGGGGATCCGGTCAGAGCAGTTCAGCTCAGTAATTTATCTGTAAGTGAACAGAATCATCGTGTGATGAATTCAGAGGACATCGTTTTTGCATGCGTAGACCGGACAATTACAGAGTTGATGACAACCATGCCAGCTGCCGAAGCAGGAGCAACCGCGCCCGATCTTCAACATCTTTTTGCAAAGTTGCTCGAGGTTCTACAGCCTTCCAGTGTCCAATTAGTGAGACTAATCGAAGCTCGATTCCATGCGATCTTCTTTGGAAATACTGAAGGTATTGAGCTCAAGGTCATGAAGTCGTCAGATGCATCGACTACAGCTAGTGTACCGCTAGCTGCTGGTGCTTCAACCTCTAAAGCTACAGCTTCTAGTTCAAAGCGTATGCGTGATCAGCTGAACACGATCAGTGATTCAAGCTTGAATGGGCGCGCAGAATATGACCTGCATGAAGAAGACCCGAGATCAGAGTTTCATTTACATACTAGACTAGATCAGCATCGTCGTCCTCTCCAGCTGGCCGTAACAACAGCGTCGTACTCGCGTCACCCCCTCAAACGCCGGATCATTAGTAACAGTCAACTCGCCACAGATACTGCAGATCGGTTGCAAATTGAATCTTCATCTAGGCTAGTTGCTCCTCTTCGTGAATCCCCTCCACCGGTCATGGAGCAGAGGGACTCCTCGGTCAAATTCGCCAAGGCTACGCTTGAAAAAGCTCATAGGTCCTTAGCTCCCTCACAACCTTCGCTTGATCCCCGCGGGAACTTAGAAGTTATGCGAGAGCATTCTATAACCCAGCAGCAGCAGCAGCAGGAGCAGGAGCAGGCTAGTGCTGAAGCAGCGGTCCAAGATCAGTTTCATCATATGAAAGCACTGGAGATGAGTTCGCAGCAACCATATGATCAGCTGCAACCGCCACAGCAATATCAGCACCACCTACAGCTGGAGCAAGCCGCTAGAACCTCGCAAAGCTTTTGTAATACTGTGCAGTACGCAAGTGCAGTTCAACCGCATTATGGTTGGAACCTTGAAGCTTTAGGATACGAGGATAGTGAGCAGCAACAGCAAGTTCAGTATGATCATGGTCAACCCTTGAAGCCTTCTGCTACGGAGCCTGAATCGGGCAGTTGTAGCTCTATTCTGCATGAGGATAGGATCATAAATGCTTACGATGAGAAAGGCTTCGAACTTTTAGCCCTTTTGCTCCAATGTGCGGAGGCGATGTCTGCTGAGAACGTAGATGAGGCGAACTCAATTCTACCACAGCTAAATGCGCTGGCAACTCCCTACGGAAGTTCGGTGCAAAGGGTGGTAGCCTACTTCGCAGAAGGCATGGCGTCCAGACTCATCTCATCTATTCTTGGCATCAGCAGCAGTAGTAACAGCTGGTCGTCGTCGTCCCCCGTGCCGCTTCCTCAGCTTCCGCCCGGAATGATCATGCAGAGTCTCAACGGCAACCAAAAGAAGATCATGTCCGCGGTCCAGGTATTCAACGAAATCTGCCCTTTTGTGAAATTCTCGCACTTCACGGCGAATCAAGCGATAGTGGACGCCTTCGAAGGAATGCGTGATGTGCATATCATAGACATCGACATCATGCAAGGGTTACAATGGCCAGCTCTGTTCCACATCCTTGCGACCAGACCTGGGGGACCACCGCAAGTCATTCGGATAACGGGATTGGGAACTTCCATCGAGTCTTTGCAGGCTACAGGGAAAAGGCTTTCCGATTTCGCACAAACCCTAGGTCTTCGATTCGAGTATATAGCGGTGGCGGATCGGATTGGAAACGTGGATCCGTCCGCGTTACAAGTGCGAAATGGGGATGCACTCGCCGTCCACTGGATGCAACATTCGCTCTACGATGTCACTGGAGATGATCCTCAAACGTTGAACCTCCTCAAGAGACTCTCCCCCAATGTCATCACCATGGTAGAGCAAGATCTGCTAGTACATCACGACGGCAGTTTCATCAACCGTTTCGTGGACGCGCTTCATTACTACTCTGCCTTGTTCGATTCTCTTGGCGCCAGTTACGGCGACGAAAGCCCCGAGCGTCACGTAGTGGAACAACAACTGTTCTCATGCGAAATCAAGAACATCCTTGCTGTTGGCGCCGGAACATCTCTTGCAGCAGCAGCAGCATCATCATCTCGCGGCTGCAGCGGCACAGCAGTAGCAGCAGCAACAGATCATGGGGTGCGGCCGCATGTCAAATTCGTGCGACAATGGAAAGATGAACTCAGCCAAGCGGGTTTCAAACGCGTGTCCTTGAGCCACAAGGCCGCCACGCAAGCCGCACTTTTGCTGGGCATGTTCCGAGACGGTTACACGCTCTTAGAGCAAATAGGGACATTGAAACTAGGTTGGAAAGATCTCTGCCTCCTAACTGCCTCTGCCTGGAGCTGCAATTGACAAAGCTCATATCATGTGCAAACTACTTAATAGATCTTCCCACTACTTACTTACGCATTGGTGTAGGATTTGGGCATAAAATTTTGCCTCCAACTTCATCCTATGTGTGAGTGACATGTGGAGTATTATGGCCTAGGTAACCAGGGAGGACCCATGGTTACCAGAAATAACCGTGGCATGGGATCCCATGCCGAATTTATTTCCAGTAACCAGTTTCCTCGAGCTGATTACCAGACATAAGTGACTCATAACCTTTATGTGAGTGGATGAAAAGTTTCATAATCTTCTTGTAAATGGACCAAAAGACATATAATCCTCCTCTCCTTAGATGAAAATTCATCACCATTCTCGGTCCAGATGATGTATGCAAGTCTTTTTTGTGTAATGTATAGCCTCAGGGTGAGGGGATTCTGAAAATAAGGCAGACCTAGGATGAGGTGATAGCCAAGCAAGCACAACCCCACATTTTGTGTCCTTCGCCTATGAGCTTTGTGCCTATGAGCTTTGCCCCTGGGAAAGCACATGGCAAAGGTTAGCATGAATCTAAACATTCATTGTTTATGGTACCATAATGAGACAGACAGCTCTTGCAGGAGGTATGGATGCTTGGGAGATAGATCACAAGGTGTATGAGGTGTAGGGTTAGTATGCCTACTTCCTTAAGAGTGGGAGGGATTTAACACTTATTATAGGTGTACTAGGTGTAAAACCCTTCCCACTCTTAAGGAGTAGGCATAGTATTCCTCCTCTTTTTTTGAGTTGGGATATGGATATAAGGTACCTTCCAAATAAGCTAGCAATTTTTTTTAAATGCTTTACAATTCCATATTAGAGCCCTTGGAGAAATTCCTAATGCTATTGGAAGGCACCTTGAATACATTAATAATTTGTCTTTAGAAAACAAGACACACCTTACATTTGCCAAAGGCCTTTAAAACCAACTTAGGTACTAGGCATAAGATCCGTCATGTTCTTCAGGAGTAGGTGTAAAACTATCCCCTCCTTTGCCTTGTGATCTATGTATGTTTAGGTTCAAGATAATGTTTGCCTTGTGCTTTATAATGTGTAAAGCCCATGGATGAGAACAGTTCTAAAAGGTGGGGAATAGGATTATCTTGTACTACCTCCTTATTTTGAAAATGCCCCCACCATCATGATTTACCTTACACTTCATATTTGTCTGTACATGGCACCATATATTTAACCCATTGATGATCTTCAACAAAAAAAACCAGATCGAACTTCAAATGTCACATAAATGATATTTGGGGAACGTATCAACTCCTTGCTGGAATCTGAATATCAAGTTAATGAATATATATATTTAAAAAAATTAATTAGAAGTTAGATTAAGAGAATAAATAAATAAATTGAGGGTTTGAAGGAGCCACTAGGCAAATGTGACCACCTCAAATGCTATGAGTAATGTTGCTTTGCTGTGAAGGGGCTCAAGCTCATGTTTGAACCCCAGCCTTTTTTATTTGTGCATTTTCTTGCTTTTGTATTGTTTCTTATTTTTACATTGTTGTTGCTCATTTTCATGTTGTTGTTGCTTGCCTTTGCATCATTGTTGGTTGCATTTTTGCCACTATTTCTTGCTATCGCATTGTGCTTTCTTATTTTCACATTATTATTTCTTGTACTGGAGTTCTGAGAACTGCTATGAATATTCAATAAATATTATTTTCTGGGATATTTAAAAATGTGAGGTTCAAATTTTGATTTTTTCAAAAAAAACTTTCCTTGACAAATATTGCAATTTAGATTAACTTAAAACTCTGACCTAGTTCTTAAAAAGTATTTTAAAAACCAAAATCAATATATATAACCCAACACCGGTTTAAACTTTGGACCTAGATACTATGGGGTAACCAACTATAGCAAGAAGGCTAAAAGAAATCAACAGTCCATTCAAATGCCTTGCCATTTATTGCTAGATTTCTTTATGGGATCCTCCCTAGTGAGATTACTTCCTAAATTTGTTTTTATAACAATGCTTTTCATATGTTCTATTGCTTGCCATTCTAGGATCTTTGACATTTTGGCAACAGATCAATTTTTGATTTATCCCCAGATAACTTATCATTTCTAAAACCAATTGAGGTTCTTATGCAGGAAACTAAGGACGGAGATTACCCGCAATGTGTCTGTTGTTGAACAACATTGTAACATGTAAGAAGGGGAAAAAATCATTCAAACTTTTGGCTTGCCTTTTTTATGTTACTTTATAACACTACTTAAGTAAATATTGTTAGTATATTGAAGCAACTCTCCTTAAGAATGATGACATAGTTAATCTTTTGTTGAGTTCAACTACTGGGTTCTTCCCTTTAAATGAACCCCATTTAAACCAAACCCAAGAGATGTTCTTGAAGATCTATAGCTACACATTTCTGCTCCAACATTGTTTTCTTATAAGGTGAACTTTTGAAATGGTATAACAGGTCCAATCAGAGTGCATAACATATCAATATGAAGTCAATATGTTTTAATATCATGCTTATTTTAGTCTTTTTTTTTGGCATAGAATATGGTGTGACGATAATGATACAGAGAAAGATCATTAGGAAGGATGTTGAGAACCAAAACATTGAAATATATGTTGAATTATGAATTTTTGAAATTTAGTCCTTGATTCATTTGAGTTAATAATCTAAATGCTCATCTTTCAAAAATAGTATTCTATACCAATGACATCTTGCCATGTGGCTCCTATTAAGTGTAAATAAGCTGTTTTTTGGACCTTCTTTTGAACTTTTTGAACTTCATATGTGCTTATATTGGTGCTTTTATGTTACTTTAACACTATTTAGGTCAATATTTAAGGGAGATATATTTAAGAACAATATCCAATTTTGATTGGGACTCAGATTGCCAAGCACTTGGGTGATTGCACAATACGGTGCACCAATATTGACCCTTGGGTTTCACATATGAATTTTTGTTTTAGATACCCTGTCCATTGGGTATGCTCAAAAGTAGATACCCAACAACTCTGCTGTAAACCATGAATCATCACATTCTCGACTATAGACACGCATCTAATCTGTGGTGGCCTTTTTTACTTAGTGTGGAACTTTGCACTGTTGCAAAATCTTTGAGTTTTTTTGTTGTAAATTCAAATGACTATTTGAAAAAAATGCCAAAATTGGAATTAAATAATATTTTAAAATCTCCGGATTTTTATACATGGTTCAAGTAGATAACACAATAAGAATGTTTTTTTTTTCATATTTTGTTAATAGCCAAATTTGACTAAAATTGACTTATTGATGATCACCACCTCAGCTACATCACAAAATTGAAAAAAAAAAACACTGCTGGTCAGTACTGCTCCTTCTATCTTGTAACACACTCACGTTCACCATTTGGACCACTTTAGTTTTCCATTATTTTGCTCAATCTTGCTTCTGGATTTGGCCGGATATAACCCATTATTCCCATTTGGCAATAGCATGGTTGCCAAACAGCATCACTGCAATTTGATCAAAAGTTGCAACTGCTGTCCCAGTGAACATCTACCTTACACGTTCTAATCCCCACTCAGGTTTATAATATCAATTTTATGATTTTGATTTTTTCTTGAAATTTCCAGAAAAGAAATGAAAAATTAGTCAAATTTGCAGTAGGAAATAAGAAAATTCCAAAAATCCCAAGATTTTTCCCAGAAACATAATTTCAGCAAAAAAATCATGGTCCTCAATACTTCCTATGAAGCAACAATATTGTAGTAGCTTTTCAGATTCAGCTGTAGTTATTTTATTTTTAAAATTCTGAATTTTCTAAAAATTGTCTGTTGGAAACATAAAAGATTAAGGAAAATTACATACCCATAGATAGGTGTTGACATTTTGAGAACTTGAGAGAGAAATTAGACTCATGTAGGTTGTATTTAAGGTTCTGCTACCTAGTATCTTGTAGATACCTAATGTACTAAATCACTTGCCTACCTATGTTTAACAATACCTACAATGTTTGTTATGGCTTAGTTAAGATGATGGATAAAGTGGAGTCATTGTTGCTTGCAAACAAGAAATGTGATGAGGACAGAAAATTGTGCAATGTTTCTCTTTTAATGAGATCCTTCATGGACATTAAAGTGTAACACGATCATTTCATCATTGCTGAATATTTTTATTGCATCACATACCAAACCCAAAATTTCATAAATTACATTTCTATCATCAACCTAAATTCTGAAAAATGAAATAATTATTTGCCACTAAGCTGAACCAGATAAGATACTACAGCATTATTTAGTTGCAACAACCTGCAAGGAAGCTAATTGGTCCAAGTTCCAACCATGAGGCTTGACTTGCCTCTCAACGTGTACTAAGCTTCTTGTGTAAACAACTGGCTCATTGCATGATGACTCTGCCCTTATGGCAAGTCCAAGACAGCAAAGTTAACATAAGAAATGTTCCATGAATTTCCCATAATATGAGTTCACAGTAACTCATTCCTCAAAATGTGGGACCAAATGAACTCTGCATCCTTCCAAAGTTGCCACTCTCTCAGGGGCTCCAACAAAAAAACACTGTCAAGCTCTGGTTTCACATAGGTATCTCACAAAGCCCTCTCTCACAACTGGGTATTTTTACAATTTTTATATACTACAAAAGAACATGATGGTTTCTCCTGTAATAGCCTTGCTCTATGACACATGTGTGAGATAAACTATGTGGTTTCATTCATTTCAATGTCAAACATACATTGGGGTATATCTTGTAGTCATGAGCCAATGACTACCCTAGTAGGAAAAACCATATTGTGTTCCCATGATATGTTCAAAGGGAAATTTGCAAAACTCGATCAAAACAGCTTTAGATGTCAATTCTTCCATATGCTTATATATCTTGAAACACAAAAAATACCTTGGAAACTTTCAGTCAACAAACGACCTTTTTTCACAACCAGCTCATTTGGAACACTATTTAATACTTGGTTTACATACTACACATGTCAAGTAGCTGATTGGTTCATGTTAGAATTGGCTAAGTCTTACTTCTAATGTCACCCAATGGGTGGTTCTCTAAGGCAGATTCTACATTCTACCAAGCAAGCCCTTACTCTAAATGTGATTAGGTAATCTGGACATTAAGTTTACTTACAAGTCAATGAATGAGTGTTGATGTCAATTGTGATCATGAGTAGGCAGTGGTAATATAGATTACATTTTTTTTTTCTGGCAATTTTGGTAGTTGGCAAATTTTTAAATAGAAAAGATGAAAAGGACCTGATGGTATTGGAGTTTTCAAACACCATATCTCCAAAAAAGAACTATAGAAATCTAGGTTCGAGTAGGTAGCCAAACAATGTAGAAAGATGTTTAAATTTAAGGTTCTCATTGATGATCACCACTTGTGCTACATCATAAAATTAAAGGAAAGAACCCAAAAAGAGGAGCTTGAATTTTCTTATTCTCAGATCTCATTTATAGCGAAGTCTCGCAAAATCTTCTTATGGATGATGGCCAGTTTGGCCACATCACAAAACCTAAGAAGGAAAACCCAGGGAAATAGGCACCCAGGAAAAGCAAAAATGCAAAAATGTAGTACATATCTTCTCCGATGTTTAAGTGTGGGGCTGTCGCTACACTGCAATTCGGTTGTATTCTTGGGTCAATTGGGTTGTTAGACCTGTGCAGCTTGATTCGTACACAGTGTAACCAACATGAAAGCGCAGGTTCTTAATTGGGGAAACACAAGAACCACGCGTCATCATTTGCTCCTTCCCTACACGCACACAAACGTGCACAGATTTGCACCAGGGTTTGTGTTTTTTCGCTTTTTCCATTTCTTGAGGTAGGTGGACTAGAGATCATCCACAAAAGGAATGAGCCAAATATGGCTAGGGATCAGTCAGGATTTAAGTGGAAAATTCTTAGAATCCTGGGTTTCTTTTGGGCAACCTACACTAATCTAGTGTCTAAATACCGCGACTTTACTCTTTTTTTTCCTCAAAATATGGCGACTTTGTTGTACACATTGCACTGCATTTTTTTTTGGATCGCAGCAGTGCAAAGTATCGGCCGAAATAAGAAACACAGAATTTTGCACCTGTCTGTGTACGGGCGGCCTTATAAAATCCTTATCAGGGAGAAACAGTCTAGATAGACCTTGTCTTGATCTCCAGAGTTTCTAATAGAACAAGAGTCAATAGAACAAGAGTTCACCTTCATTGTAGGATCAATGGTAGGCTACAACTCCAGTACTAGTTGCATTGAGTCAGGATCATCATCATCATCAGAGGAGGAGGAGGAGGTGCTTCTGCATCAGATGAAGACCAATCTAGCAGCCGCTGCAGGCTCGGATGCTGTCTCCTGCAGCTGCTTGTGGGAGAGCTGCTGGACCACCCCTGAGGTATATTCTGAATCTGGTGACGAGCTCGTCGTGAATACCGCAAACTCTACTAGTACTGCAGCGGAACTCGGAACAGCTTCTAGTCCACGCCTTTACTCATTTCCAGCAGATCGACGACCTGATCCTAAGTTCTGCAGCCGGCTGGCTATCGGGTTTGCAGGACGATCCGCTCACAACAGCATTCATATCGCATGGCATGCTGCTAGACATGTGCAGCAATTCGTCACCGCTTCATGATGTAGCTGACCATGATTCCAGCTGCGACAATAGGGGTAGCTTGGATCAGCTCGTCGAGCTTTATATAAGAATGACCGGTATACGGCATCCAGCTGCGGAATCTTCTCCATATTATTCTGTTGTCTCGCCTGCTGCGGCCGAGTCGTGTGGTGAAGCTGCAGCATTGTCGTCCCAGTCGTACAGCAGCACGGTAATCCGCGCCGAGGACACAGTACTGGTGGCTCAAACCGCGTCGGCCTTGCAATTGCAGCTCGATCCGGCAGAGTCGCCAGCTTCCTTACCTCTTTACAACAACGTCGGTCCGCCCCTGCAGCTGCTCGTCGCGGGGGATTGGAATGGAAATCAATACCCAGTTCCGACATGGATCATGTCAAAGTCTGCATGTCCCCCAGCTACATCTTCGCATTAACCTCTTGCCGGCACTCAATTGCACTTGATCATGCACGAGAATCTCGAACACTCCACTACTTCGACCGAGACATTCGGGAATCCCAGCGGCTATAATTATGCAAGCAGCAGCTGTAACTCGAGGGCAATTTGCGATCACCCACAAAACAGGTCGATCGATTCGACGCGCTCAGGAATCAAAGAAGCGGGACGCCAGGGCAACGTACTGTAACGCCGGCAATATTTTGTCGGAGTCGACGACTCGCGGAGACTTTAGTCAGCATTTCCTGCACCCGCGTACTCGGGAAGATGATCAGTGTGCAGCTTAGTACCACTGTCTCAGCTGCTGCCATTCACACTAGCTCATGTACAGCAGTCGTTGATGAGCACCACACAGGACATCAGCTACAGGAGCTGCAGCCGGCTGGGAAGGTGCAGCACCGCCTCAAACTGGTGGAGATCGACCACGCGGACAATGAATGTACTCCACCTCTTAAACGCAAGGCCTCATGCATACGTGCAGCAGCAGCTTCTAGACTCGACTCTCTTGAATTCTCATCACGCTTAGATCTAGACTTTCCCATGTTGTTTTCTCTACTTAGATATGCTCACATTCTTGCTCAAGACATTCAATGTTGTCGCTTTGCATTAGAATGTCGACGTCTCCAGGCTTTTTTGTAGAACTCTTTAGCAGCATAATATGGTGGTTGTATCTTCGTGCACAGTCTCAGCTTTTGCTATCATGCTTAAAATCTCTGGAACTAGTGAGCAGCTACAGGTGCTAGAGTACAAGCTACAATTGGAACCAAGTGGTTATAAGCTCCGGTAAATCTGTGAAAACTGTGGCTATGATCACTGTATCTTCTAGCTTCCATCCGATTCCTTGTCTTATGTGCGCATGAGTTGATGATCTTAAATCTGTTTGACCAGTGTTCTAAAATCATGGCCTGACAAGGTTCAAGACATGTTTAGCACTGGAGGATCATCAAGTCATGTCCCAACTGTTGAATCAAGCACCTGGACTATCACATTTTAACACTGAAATGTCTCAACTGATTCTACCAACATGCACAAGCTTGTCAGAAGCTCTTGATGAACCATTTATGTTTTCTCACATTGCTAATTTGCATCTAGAGGGGTCTCATAAATCTGAGAAAAGATCAAACCTGATCATGTTTGCATAATTATGAATATGGCAGGAATTAGTTACCAGCTCTCCTGCTGCAACATGGCAAAGAATCAAGAATCTTACCGGGTCTACTCTTATGAGGATGTTCCGAAACAGGCCAGCTTTGCATCAAGTGCCAGCTGCAGCAGCAACAATTATAGCTTGTCATCAATGGAGGTGATGTACATGATGGGTCTTGGTCCTGCACTGAATACAAATGGTAAACCACGAGCACAACGAGGATCAGCTACTGATCCTCAGAGCATCTATGCAAGGGTAAATCAAGTACCCACATAATATTATGTCACTCAATTTGGGAACTTCTCTTCAGGACAAAGTGCAGGAATTAGTTACCTCCATTGGAAAAAATATACACAAGGTGCAAAACTTATTGAAAAATAATAAAATAAATATTTTACGTAATACAAATAAGGTTCTTAAAATTTGTTTATGAGAATATTTTAAAGCTACTCTATTGTTTCAAAGCATATAAAAAAAAAAACCTTTTCTCAAATGTTCCACAAAAAATACAAAGATTAACTTCCCTAGGGCAAAATTTCTCACAATTCCTGCAGTTGTTTCTTCACCTGAATTAGATGACAGCTCATGAATTAGGGGCCTGTGTCAACTCTGGAGCTGGTCAAAACTTCAGAGACATGAGATTGATCACTTTGATTTAGCACATCTGTGATCATGTGCATGCAGCATAGGAGAAACAAGATCAATGAGCAGCTGAAGACCTTGCAACCTCTGGTACCGAATGGGGCTAAGGTGCTATAGACTAAACTTCTAGTGTCATCTCCTATAGATCATTCATCATTCGTCCAAGAACAATATTAAATTGAAATGATATCCTGCCAATGCAAGCAATTTTCAAGAGGAGCATTATTTATGGCTGACCAACTAGGGCTACTAAGTACAAACCTCATGAAGTTGATTGCCCAAAGTCTTAACCAGCCTGCACAATAGATCCAATGATGTGTTTGAGGAAGGAACCTTAAGTACTGCACAAGACTGCATCATCAGAGTTTTAGCAGATTACTTACTTTTCTTGAATGACTTGCAGGTTGATATATTGACAATGCCCAAGGAAGCAATAGATTGTGTCAAGTATTTACAGAATCAAGTGAAGGTGCACATTATCTATCCTGCACATATTAACAACCACATCACATTAGCAACCATGGAACTTGCAAAACTAAATCACAGTGTGTATGATCTCAAAAAAGTGAAAATTTCCTTGCAATAGTTTTCTTGCAATTAGTTAGAGTTGAGCCTTCATATTTGGGCCTAGCAAAATAGGGATCATGCAAGCTGTGATGTCACAGTTATATGTGGGCAAGAAAAGAAACCCAATGCACAGAAACATTGAAACCATATAGTGATCACAGACTTGATTGACAACTGTGTTGAACTGTTCAGTATCTTCAAGCCCTCATAAATTCCAAGTCTGTAAGTTAGAAAGCTCAAAGTGCTGATCATACCTGGGATGTGCTGATTTTGGCGATGTTAACTCGTGCACTCCCCTATGATCATTGCTGTTGCTGCAGTTGTTGAAAGTGGATCAATGGATGCCTGGCACACCAACAATATATAATGGAGTGGACATCTCTGCCATTTAGCGGAGAATTCAGTTGCTCATGCCATCGAACATGGAGCTCAAAATGTTGCAGCCTGAATACAAGGCACATGCCAGGTCTTGGGGTGAAATTTCCTGGGAACTCTCTAATATAACACAGAAGGGAAAATTCAAGCAATACATGACCCAGTTCTAAGTACAGAAACTACATAATACGTACTAATCAAGCCAGGACTCTGACAAAAAACTTAACATGATGTTCAAGTTCGGCATAAAAGGATTTTAAAGTGATGTTCAAGCTTCTATTGAAGAGGAAGACCCAACCTACCTGGGGCTAAAATGTATTAGAACTTAGCAGCTCCAGTACACATTTCACCATATCTGCCTGGTATTGCTAGCTTCAGCTTTAGACCAGACTTGATTGTGCATCAAGCCAATCAGGTCATGAATGTTGATGTCTCATGTACCTGTCAAAAGTGTGCATGAGAAGCTGAAGGCATGAAAACTGAAATTAAGCAGAGCCTCAAATGTATAGATTGTCAAACAGATTCAATTCAACTGGGAAGTCCTAGCTAGATACAGACAATTTCTTCTCATGCTGCAGAGAGGACAATAAATGTTTGCAGTAACTTACTCTAAAAGTTTATGCAATCCCAGACTTGAGACTTTATAATTCAGATCAAAGTTTGCACAAACTAACTTCTATTACTGAAAGCCAGAGCATTTCCAACCCAGAGAAGGTGGTACTTGTCACACTAGCAAGTGCAATATTTCTATCATATAAAATGTCTTATAGTGATAAGGTACCATGTTTTCACTTTCCTTGTCACAGTTCGTTCAGGCTTCAGATCTCTCAGGTTGGCTACATTCAGATGAAAGTGAGAAATGAACTCTAGCTCTAGTCAGTCTTAGATACATGGATCAGAAAATTTACTGGCATCCAACAAAATTGGCTCTAATTAAGCAGAAAAGGATACAAGGACAGAGGACGACTGAAGTAGAAGCTTCTAGAACTTCAAGAGTGAAAGCCAAAAAACTGCCATATGTATACCCATGTCGATTTGGCTTTGAGTACTGAATTTCACTCACAAAACCTTGAAAACAATTCTTATGAGCATAAACCAGCAGATGGGAGTGCCTAGAGATAAGAGTAAAAGAGTCGATATAAATTAGAGCTTGGCTGATGAGAATTTCATAACAAAGATACTAATTTTCTTGGGAGTAAGCAATAGCAGGAGCCAAACTCCAGTCAATCTTGGGACACAAACCTCCTGCAAAAGAAACCTCAATTGCTCAGTGCACCAGATCAGAATGCTAGGGTTGTTCGTAACAAACAGATAGAAAGAAAACATTCTGACTCAGTGCCTGATGATTTGATCATACCTCCCAAAAACAAAGATTTGAAGTATGCCCTTAGTAACAATTCACCATAAGACTATGACCATGCACTCACTTGGAGCTCTGGCTCATTCACTATTGGTAGCATTTGTGACCTTCACATGGCGCCACTCTCCTGAAGCTCTCAACACACCTGAATGAACTGACTTCAATTTCACTACTAAAGAAAGACGATTTTGAGCAAAAACTGAAGAAATCACTGCATCAATCATCTTGACATTCAAGCCTGGCAGCTGTTGAATACTCTTAATTTTTATTCCAAGCTTATGTACAAAAAAGTAAAAGTGCAGAAACTAAGTATAATCATTACATGGCTGGGCCAACCCTCCACTATTGCCTGGAGGTGTACCAATGTGGCAGCAATCAAAGGAATTTACATATGCACAGATGACACCAATAGTTGCAGGCAGGCAGTCCCTACTTGAATCAATATCTGCCCACCAAAACACGTCATGGGTCAACAGCAGGTTGATGGTTTCTAAGATTCCTTTACATACAGTGAAACAACCCTTCAGACCCCTAGGACTGTCATGCATATTCCTTACACATAGAAGGCAACTGGGAACCAATCAGCAGAGGAAATATCACTTGAAGAGATAGTAGTGACTTGAACCTATTGATCTTTTACCTAGATAATATTTGAAAGTCTTGATCCTGTCAAAGAGCAGTCAATGTATGGAAGAAAGAGCAACATGAAGCCTCTTCCAGCATATGACACTGTCCAGCATGACTTGACTTAATGAGAGAGTTGACTTGGAAATGGAAGAGGCATTGTTAAGGCCAAATGTGGAAATGCAAATCAATTTGTTGCACCCATTCTCTCCAAGACTTGCATCCTCTTGCCAGTAATCAAGTTATTTCTTCCAATAGCAGACCTTGTCTGAAACAATCCTCCTTCTGTCTGTGTTTGCAGCCTTGGCCTCCTCTGCTGCAGCTGCCATAGCCATGTCTAGAGCTGCCTTTGTCTCCTTTTTGTCTGGTCCTTCCGCAACACCAACAGTTGACACATCAAAGTGTGATTCAGCTTTGTTATCTGACTTGTGATGCATTTTGACATGTGCATGTGCCTCAGCTCGAATGTCACCTGATGACCCTGAACCTGCAAAGAGAACTTAATATTATTCTAAGAGAAGAAGTCCAAAGTGACAAAAGGAAAGAACACAGTTTCTGCAGGAGACTGATTCCTTGCTTATTTTTTTCATCTATACAAAGAAACCCATGTAAACACCAACTACAAAAGAGCTCCCTCAAATGACAAAACCCATTGTACATTGTCATCCAATGGCAGAATCCTCAATTACAACCAAATCATCACAAAGAAGTTTGAAGCAGCAAACAGTACCTGTTGATATGGTGGCAACATACTCCCCTTGCTGAGAAGCACCAGTGCAATCATCCATGTCAAGAAATGAGCCAGCTAGAGAGACAGTCTCTTCCTTGTGTTCCTCAATCTCAAACTCTTTAGGTGGTAGAATGACAAAGTCTGTTTTTGGATTATAATAGGGGTCAGGATCTCCCGCCTTCAGCCAATGCTTCATAATCCGGAAAAAGCGCTCATCCATAAGGATTCCTCGATGATCACCAGGAATTCCCAGCCTTTCCTCGGCATCTAAACCATCAGCCTACACACAGAGGAGAGTGAAATATTGTCACATCTTGTTCTCACTGATAATTCTCTTCAATTGGCACTATTACTGGCTTTTCCAGTCCCTATGGAGCTAAAACAAACCAATGCACACATACTTTGTAAATGACAAACAGCAAGTACAGTAAGTACATACAAAAGGAATGCCTTACTGACCATGGCTGACTCACATGGGACAGTCCCGTCACCATCCACACAGCAAAAATCTGCCTGTGATACATTCAACAAAAGACAGTCAATTTAATGCAAGGAAAGGTAGCAGAAAAAGTGGCAGGGGAAATTCTCCTGCCATAAAAGATGTGATCTAACATAACAATCAGAACATCAGATGCCATTTGGAGAGAAAGTATTAAGCTGAGAAGAAAGGGCATCAAAATAGGGCTATTTTCCCTCCAGTTGTACCCAGCAGACATTACAGAATACCTCAGTCTTGAGAATTTGAGCAATCTTCGCTAATGGGGTTTTCTTGCTGCCATAGCTGCAATGACATCATCAAACACTGCTCAGAAGTGTACAAGCTTACCCACCATACAATATCCTCCACTTTAGCAGTAAAGTTTACTGCCAAGTTGTACAATTTCAGCTAAATTTCAAAATTGGCTACACCATCTAGATTAACCAGTCTCATTATGTAACAAAACACTTGGGTATTTGGATAAGTGCCAATACAGAGCTCCTGGAAAGTTACACAGAATGCAAGCATAGAAACACATCCTTTAAAATGTTCAGAAACCTATAAGTCTCCAAGGAATAATCTCTTCAGATACACAGGATAAGAGGATCCAAAGGAAGCCAAAAATATCTCAGGGGGACCGAAGGAAAAGGAAACAACCACCAAACAGAGGGAGAGAGTTGTAACCAGGCATGAAATGGAGTGTCAATAGATGTGCCAAAAAGGTTGTAGAACTTCACGCCTTCAGGAAGCTTTGCTGTCTGGAGGATTCTCTTTGTTTCAGTTGCCCATTTTACAATGTCCATATTTAATGGGAGAGGAATTTCCGTGCCATTGAAAGTGAGCTGCCACAGAAAACACCAATCACAAAATTAAATTCAATAAAATCTCAGTAGTCACTGCTCACTTCTGCCTCTGCCTTGGCATGTACTTCAATCCCATGCTTCTTGTATATTTGTGTAACAGAGGCCTGCAGTTGCAAACCTAGACAAAACACTTGGGTTAGACTTGCTTTCGTCAAACTAGAGTCTCAAATAACAGCCCAAACTTTTGCGATCAGGTTTGAAAGGGCTCATTACAGACAATGAGACATCATATAATCTGTCTTAAGCAAGTCAGGATATCAACATTATGAACATTGTTGAGAAGAGGATGTGGGAAATGAGTAGTACTGTGTTCTCTTGAAGAGCAGCTGACATTACATCAATATGCTTGTCAGGTCCAAATGCTTCCATCAACACTTTCTCATTACCATTTTCCTCAGAATGTTTCCGCCAAATCCTCAGCTCTGGAGGCACACTCCAGTTGAAGTGAGGCTGTGCCATCAGCTCATAAATGGATGGGCACTCTATCAGCTGCCAATTGCATCAGCAACTAATGAGATCACAAGACAAGACCTAAGTTAGCATTAAGATCAAGTAATCATTGCAACACAATCGCACTCTACAAGCAACTTGGGGGGCCAACAGAACCTTCAGTTACAAGGTATTAAGATTCTGGAACAATAGGGACATATGAAGTTGACTTGCTCCATCTGCTTTTCCAGGAAAACAAATGATGAAAATATAAAGTTCAGCTATGTGCATCTTGTTCATATACATCATTAGGAGTAGCACCAAGAACTGGAGAAAATAAGGAAGACGAGCAACAAGAGAAACGATTTATACAAGCTGATGCATACTCCACTTGGCAACAAAAAGCTCTCGTTGCCAACCCTTGACAAATTCAATCCCTGTCAGCAGGCTATCCATGATGAAGCCTGGAGCACCTGTCCATTCACATATAAAACTCTTTAGAACGCAGAATTGATCACTGTATCTAGACAGCAAATGCTGAACCATTCTCATTTCAGCTCTTCTCCGGTATTGAGAACCTGATAGCCAAACACAGCTGATAAGGTATCAAAGCACAAACACTTTATACACTTCTTGGCAGTTCCATGTTCAAGAATTTCTGCAGGGCAACAGCACTTGAGTTTTTACATCCACCCTTAGTGTTACTTAGCCAATGTTGATAGTACAAAAACATTTCAGACATAGAGAAGATGATGCATATTCATCCAGGATAACCAAATTGACCAGGACCCAGTTGTCTATAACTGGAGTAAGAGAAAGACAAACCCCTTACCTTCAAAGGGAGCAGTCACAGCTATCCATGAATGAACATATTTCTCAAAAATCTGTGCCATAGCAGGTTAACAAACTGAAATCAGTGATGTAAACTTTCTAATTCTGTGGGTGACACTTGGATGACATCAGCAAAGACAAACCAAAGTGGATGAATGCTAAAGCTTGCAAGCTACAAAACCAGAACCCTTGAGGCATGACCATCCTACAGCAATAACACATGGAAATACATCTACAACAGGCCATCAATATGTGGCACCCAACAATTTGGTATACAACACCTGCCAAACACAGGGCAAATTTAGTGCAAACTTCTCATGCCATGTTCCAAGGTCCATTCAACTGCCATCTGTCTATTGAGGTCAAGACCTTCACCTCATGGTGCAGGGCCAGAAATGATTTTACAAGAAGCCCACCCATGGAATGCGACACTATGTCCACTTTCTTGCCTCCTGATGCTTCAAATATAGTCTCCAGCTTTTTTTGCAGGCCTTCCATGTGATCTGAGAGTCTGTGGCACAGGGAATAGAAAGTCAATTTCCATACAGAAAACTACACTCAAGCTCTCCTCACAAATGGTAAAGAATCACACCTGTTGCTTTGCCGAAAATCGTAGCCAAAACCAAACAAAGTAAAACCTTCCTTGTAGCCCCATCCCTTCATCTGCTGAATAAGATCATGGAAATAGTATACAGAATCCAGCCGTAGAAACTGCCATCCAAACATATTAAAAACAATCGTGATCAACTTAGGATTCCTTAGGATTCATGCTCAACTTTTCAAGGGCTGGCCAGAATAATTGCTGAATACAAAACAATCATGGAATCGATGATGAAGAGGAGAGTTGCTGTATACCACATTGGGATCGAGAATATCACAACTGTAGAGTCCATGTCGATCATCAGGGATCACGATTTTGGTTTTCTCATCAAGAGAATTTGTTTTACCTAAACACAAAGCAACACAACTTGCTTTTCAATTGATAGAAAGCCATAACAACACATCACCTTCTGTTGGCTCCAATGGAACACAATCATGTAAAAACCCTATATCCTGCACAGTGTGTCTTCCAAGTGAAACCCTCCTTCCCAGTTCTGAGTTAGTGTTAGGTCAGAAAAACATCCTCAATTGGGCTATCAGATATGGTAAACAGACAAACAAAGCACCCCAAAGCATCTGCTGAACCTGAAAATCGCATTCATGGCTTCGTGTGAAGTATAAAACATCGCAAAGAACCTCACATAAATCCGTGAATTGCGATGAATCTGACACATTTCAGAGAGAAAAATTTCACAGCGAGAGGTAATCATCAGGTTGTGGAAGGAGAGGAGCGTGGACAACAAATTCATGCCCGCAAGCTAACACATATAGAGATGCATACCAGGGCACTAATTTAGGATACTGGACAAGATTTAAACAGAGAATTGGCTCCAGAATTTCAAAGAATTCGGAACCTGTTGTAGGGTTGTAAAAGGAGTAGAGCTTGGTCCTGAACTCATGGTCGGCCTCGAACAATCGCACCCAGATACGCTCCTTAAAACGGCCGTTCTCATCCACGGCATGCAAGATGGAGCCTCCTATGCCGGGCACCAGAAGCACCGGGTTCAAATCCATGTCCACTTTCTCCTCATCATCGTCGTCGTCGCCCCAGAAATGCCACGGCCACCAATTCTCCAACTTCCTAATTACGTCCCTCGCCGATCTTCTGTACTTCATAACTGCTTGCCGAAAATTTCTCCCGGAGCTTTACCCGCCGCTTCACCCTTCCAATTTCTTTTGTAACAATAAGATAACGAAAGAAATCTTAGGGTTTTCTCGAAACTCTAAGATCCCTCTTTCGAATCTCCCCGCACACCGCTTCAACCCCTGCAGACTGACATCACTACTAACTCCTGCAGGAACAAACCAATTCCTCAAAGAACCAAAAAGAGAAACAAACGATGGCTTCTCCCTTTCCCGGATTATTTATCCATGTAAATTTCATACTGGAATAAAATTGGGGAGAAAAAATTAAGAATTTATTTAAAGGACGGCACGACAAACAAACACGACAAGCAAGGAGGATCAGCAGTCGCAAGCAACGAAGCAGACGGTGGTGGTGGTGGTGGTGCAGCACGCCATAGCCACCGAAGTGCATGCTTTCGTCTTCGTCAACATCGCTCTTCCTTCACGTTTCCACGCTTATTTTGTTCCTCATCCATTACCCCATCCATCCCTTCTCCGTCCTTCTTTTAGCCGTTCTTCATCAACTGCCGACAATGTATCATCCAGATATTGACGTTCTTCCTGCACTGATACAGCACGCCGCCCAACGTCGATTCCCCGTCGCCCAAATTCGTGTCCACCACCTGGCTGCTGTTCGGGATTACCCGCGGTCTTCATGCCTTTGTGGATGAAAGAAACCAGGATGAGAAATGTTCATTGGACATAGATGGAAATATAGACATTATTATTTTCCCTCATCCATGAACCTGCCCGCTGTGGTTTGTGTACTTTTACTCCACCTCCTCCTCATTTGTGGTGTTTTGTTGCTGTTGGTTTTGTGTAGGGTCAAACCCGAGGACACGGGCTTTACCAAAATAAGGGCTGCCCCACGGTGCAGTCAGCTTTTATTCTGGACCTCGCAGTCAGCCCTTTATTCTGGTCCTAAAGCCCGTGGCCTTGGGCTTGACCGATTCTAAAGACCAGTGTTATGTGTAAAATGGTTTGGGACTTACACTTTGTATAAGTGTTTAGTATCGATTTATGTTCATGTAAAGTGTAGATGTCAAACACTAAACGTGTAAATGTAAAAGCTATCTAAGTTTATTTATTTTATGTTGTATAAAACAATGTAAAAATTGTGAATTTTACTTTGAGGGGCAGGATTTTATAATGTTGTTGATGATAGGCCAACCAAATGATCCATTGCATCAAACATATACACTCACAACTAATTAATATGGGTTTGCAAGACAATATGATATTAAAAACATATAATATATACATTTTACATGTACCAAAACATTTATGAAAGACTTTAGTTTTTTTTGACAAATATTTGTGACCTCTTGTAAATGTAAAATCAAATATATACACAACAACAATATAAGTGTAAGAGTAAACAATTTGGATGTGTAAAAAGGAAAAAAATAGAATTTTTTTTATTATAAATGATTTACACTTACACGAGATTTATACACCATATAGTATGGCTATTGACACTTTACATGATAAAAACCTGCTCCCAAATTATTTTTCTTCATGTGATACCTGGCAGGACATGAAAAAAGGAGGGACACTTTGAAAAATGGAGGTAATGGCCATCCGAGAGTGAGCATTGTGAGGTCCCATGTGTTTTGAAAAATAAGTATTTCCTTTTTTTAAAATGTCCCCTACATAGTCAAGGAAAAACTATGCTACATAACATGCCCTACAATTACACAAAAGAAAAGAATTGGAGCAGGTCTCTACAAAGATTTGAGCTAAAAGTCTTGCCATGGTGTTGCATAACAATGGAGGTAGATGAAGAAAAACACGATGATAACGATGTTGATGGTGATGATGATTAGGATAGTGGTCAATTTGTTTTGGGTTTGATTTAGGGTTTTATACACCATATATATGTTCTATCCTTCTGTGAGCTTGTCTGCAACATGACCACATACATTCCACTTTGAAATGTTTGTCTGTACAAATCAATCAGGGGAGGCAATTGCTTTACACTCAATAAGGCCCACCAACAAGGGCGTAACCTACTGATTGGTTTGGTCTCCACTAACCAGAACCAGAGTTCTAACCCTCCAAACCAGGCACCCACCCAACACTCGCTTTTGTGCATGCTTTTGTACTGTGAAATTCTCCTGAATTACAATGGTTACATATTATAAAAATCTTGGTTGGAAGTTCCTAAACCAGGCTTATACACTAATTGCAGGTGGAATACCATACAGCCTCAGGTCAGATGTTGGACCTAATCGCCACACCAGCAGGAGAAGTTGATCTCTCTACATATGTCTTGCCATCATATGAAATACCACACCTTCCACCCATATGTTCAATGTGTAATTCAGTGAGTTGTGCTTCTAGTGGATTCATGTGAATGGATTTGTTTCCCTGCTGGTATGCTTTGTGCAGGTGGCATATGCTCTTCTTCTGGCAGGGGAGAATGACAAGAACCAATTTGAAGCAGACAAAGAACTATTAAATATTGTTTCAAATGGGTACCTATTTCCAAGTCCAGGTGCTTCCTAGGATAACTTAATTTCTTGTCAAAATTTGTGTGATTTGAAGACCTTCTTCTGCTTTCTGCCTCAAGGGCAACTTTAGCTGGCTGATCAATTTCAGTGGTTTATGCTGCAGGATGACCCCCTTCACTGCAACGGTGCTCCAGAGGTCATTGGAAAAGTAAGTCAATTCTCTAAGTCTTCTCACCGAAGGCTGTCTTGAACGACCTAGATCCTGTTTACTTTGCCAGTACTCCAGCCTCCATATATGAGACACAATTTATAATCTGCCATGGCTTTACTGCCTAAACCTGAAATATTACTGAGTTGCAGATTGTATCAATACATATGATAAGAATATATCTAAGCTCATGGACTTTATTGCAGCAGATGGGAACTGACATTGAGGACACTAAATGCACTTGGCTGATTGTCCAAGCACTTCAAAGGGCAGATGAATCACACAAGAAGTGCTTGCAAATAATGTGCTACCTTCAATGTCTTGTAAGTTGTTCCATGATGTGGTATGATAGCTCAATACAAGTAGATGAGCATGGAAGTTTTTCTGATGCCCAAATTGCCAGGCCAAACAGACAAAGCTGTGTTATGAAATTGCCAAGGAAATTCACAGCAGGTAAGATTTTGTCCTTATAGAGCTTCAGTTATTGCTGCTTATTTCTTCTTTGTTGGCTTTAGGGTTTAGGGTTTCATGATTCTCTTACATTTTAGGACTACTACTATGGCAAGACAGCTCACTCATGTGTGGCAGAAGTGAAGAAAGTTTACTGGACCCACCTCTAGTCATACGAACTATGTAAATGGACTTTGAGCAAGAACATGGAAAAATATTGTAGTTTGATTGCAGTATGGATGGCTATTACCCATGAGCCAGGATATGTTGTCCAAACATATAACTAGTCTCCACTTTGCTTATTGTCAAAAAATTATTTTACCTATGAAGGATTGAACTTTAGCTGAAGCATGACCCTCAACATTTTGCACACTGCTAGGTAGGTTGATGGGTACAGGTCCAACAGCTCAAACAAAGCAATTGTACATCGCAAGTATTAGATAGTTTTATGGTTGTGTGGTGTACTGCAGGCAGTTTTGAAGACATAATCCACCGCTGCTACATATATTTTCATTGCTCTTAGCAAAACAACTACTATAACTAGTTCGAATCTTGTGCATTTCATCTTGGAACCTTGTGCATTCAATGCACATCCTTGTTTAATAGTTGTGCATTAAACCTTATACACTGCTTTTGAGAACCTGACCCGGGTAATAGGTTTTATCTCACCTGGGTCTCAATATTTAAAATGTTTTTTTATCCGGTGAGAACCCACGATCAGGGGTTCAGTGAGGGTATCACTGATACTCTCAAATTTTCGCATTTGAGTAACCGATTTATAACCGAGTGATACCCGAGAGCATTTTTGATACCCGCCCAACACTGGTATAAACAGCTCATTTAGACACCAGTTCTTTCGGATCCAAAACGTCGACCTGATCTCTTCACTGTTGCTAAGCCCCCTCATGGCAATAGGTAGCACTTGATAAGAGATCGTTGCCCCCCCCCCCCATCCATACAACGCCAAAGCTGCGGGACCCAGCTGGGTGGGGCAGGATAGGAAGCTTTGAAAAGTTGCACATCCTCAGCTAACACACAAACAAACAAAAAAAACAAACAATCATGTGGGCTAAATAAAGAAAGTCTTACTAGCAAGCTCACCGCAAGGTTTTATTTTTAGTTTTTAGATTGGACGTCCTAGTGTCCTTACTATGCTGAATTGGCAGAGGAAGAATGATTCGACCACATGAGAGCTTCAAAGTAGTGTCAGCACTGGAATACCCAAGAATGGATCAAGTTATAATATTTCGTTGCAAGTGCCCTTTCCCAATGAATATTATTGAAGACTTTATATACTTACATTTGAGTATTTTTTTCCTCTGTGTTTCAATCTAAGCGCCTTACAGTCTACTATTCAGTGTTGGTAAACTCGCTCGCCAGAGAATCAGACAGGGGGTGGTGGGTGCAGCAGCGAGGGTCGGAGAGATTGCACCACGTGAAGCGCAGCGATGGCGAGCTCTCATGCAACAACAACATTGCTAGCGCCGGCACGCCGTCTAATTGCGTCAAAGTTTACCGCAAACCCCTTACCCAATTTGTTAGGTGATGATGAATCTCTTTTTTTCTTTTTCTTCCCCGGCCCCGCTCCATTTCTTCTTTTCTCAGCCTAATAAGATATGTCGTAAATTGTACATTGGAACTGGAAAATTTGAATTCGTACACCTCCCGCCTGATTTCATGTCAGTTGCTGTATCTTTCACCTCATAAACCAACCTTGGGTTCGAGGTTTCGAGGAATTTTTTATTAGCAGCTTTTGAATTGTTTTGGGCCACAACATGAGCAGTGTCTTTGGGGAAAGTGCATGAGCTGCAAAGTTCAATAGAAACCTCTACGTAACCGAGGGATCCTTCATATGCTAGATGCAGTTCACGGTTCTTATTTACCAATTCATTATATTGTTCAGTTTTTTGTTGATTTTATTTTGGCGAGGAAGAAGGTTTTTTGAGACCAGCTGTAGACGTATTGCTCGTGCTGGTGAACTGTTACTGTAGATGGTCAAAATTGAAATGTATGCTCAATATTGTAGCCTGAACCAATGAATCCTCGTTGATGGGTTCTGATATTCTGGGCGCCGCTGAATAAACATGAATGCGTGAAAAATCCATCAGAACTAAAAGAAATTCACGGCCTGATCGATACAAGTGTGACCCATTTTTCTTCGCTGAAAAGTCAATTCTAGCAACAGTATAACCGCAGATCTAGAGTAGTACTTACATCAGAAACTCGCAGTAATGTAATAGAGTCGTGACAGTGATTTGTTCTTGCAACGGAAAATTAGTGCAAAAAATCAGTGCGGAAGTATTGTCAATCTGCAAGAATTTGGGTGTGTAGCTTTTCAGCAGATCAGTTTGCTTGGATTAATTTATCCAAGATCAAACTCTGTCAATATAACTTCTCTACAGACATGAGTTCAAATGATTTTCTGATCTGTGAAGTCTGTGGATAGTATATGGATCCGTGAAGCAGCTTGAAGTAGCATTTACATTTTTCAGGACCAACTTTTTGCCATAGATTCAAAAGAGCTCTCATGCTTGTAACGGGGCCCAATTTTTCAGTTGATAATTCATGTGGCATTAATTCATGTGGCTAGCCAGCTGATCTTTACAGGCATCCGTGAGATTCATACCACTGGAGCAAAGCACTACAGCAACGACTATCTCCATGCGGACCAAATGTACAATCTGCCTGTCATGAAGCATCGAACGCGCAAGATGTTCATAGCTGTTTTCGGGATCGTGTTGGCGGGATCTGCAGTTCCCTTGTGGGCGGTGCACTTCCAGATGAAGAAGCAAGGAGCCGGAAGCGCTACTTCTTCTCAGACTTGAAGGAAAAACCCCAAAACCCTAATCCTAAATTTCACTTCATTTGAAGATACCTCGTACCAGGCTGACTAAGCCTTGCATTTTACTGCCGAAATTTGGCCTTTTGGAGAAAATAATAAACCAAAAGCTCGAAAATGAAGGTGATTGCTTGAGGGTTTCAATCGCCAGAACTTAAAAGTGGGGAAAAAAATAATTGGGGGGTAAAAATCTGTCGATTTTTATATTTGGTTTTCTGAATGTAGCCAAAAATGTTACAAGGATGATTAAAAATATGTATTTCATATGTGATTTATGTAGCCATTTTTGGCTAAATTTTCTATGATTGAACCCCACTTTCGCTCAGTGATACTTTTTTCAATTTTCTGATATTGCATCATTGGCTAGCATCCCACGAGGGGTTTAACATTTAATGGTGACAGGTTTTCAGAACCCGTCTAAATAATTTTTAAAACTAGTTTAAAAAGGCTTCCAAACTAAAATCAGTTTCCAAAAGTAACAAAAATAATTCACATTTTGTTTTTCAAAAATCTGGTGATTTTTTTTCTTTTCAGCAAAAGGAAAATTGCAAACCAATAATCCTTTTCCCTTTAATTTTTATTTTTCGAATTTTGGCGAAATCTGGTTTTTAGAACCGTTGCTTTGGCTGCACGAAAAAATTCCCCCAACACACGTCTATAGCCACGTTTTAGATCATGGTCAATAGTTTTTTGCATTTCTACTCGTTTGTATTTTTTAAATTTGGCACTTCCGTTCAGTATGATAGGAACACTACACCCCTGAACTCTTAAACCCTAGGGGTAGTAAAGCCCAGCACGTAGGTACACTCGTACCCATGGTCAACCCAGTGTTTTGGGTGGATGGACAAAAATGGAACCAAGGGCTTTTGAAAGACTTCCGGTTCTTTGTTTCACGAAAGTCTTCCGGTTCTTTGTTTCACGAAAGTCTTCAAGAAGTTGGTTCAACCATCGAAGGTTCTTTAAATTTTTTAATTATTAGGGGGGGGTTTAAACAGAACCGGCGGGTATTAAAAATTCTAACATGCCCACCCAATTTGCTATTAAAACCCCAAACTTATTAAAATCCCGAACTCTATAAGTTAGGGAGCAGAAATCTTTTTTGGGGGGAAATTTTGCACTGTGGGCTGACCAAAAAACAAGAAGATTTATTTTTAAGTAAATTCCCAAAAATGCTAAAATTTGAAAAATTTTGCTAAACTTTCCACACCACAAAATTGAAAGCAAAAAAACCATGGTAGGGAGTTAGCCTAGGATGATCTAGTTGTCTCTTAGAAAGATTTCTGGCAGGGACTTTACATGTAGGGTAATACCCTATGCATTGGGGCATTCCCAAGAAAGAAAAAAAAAAAAAAAAAAACATGCCTCCACATTTCAAAAAAACCTTTCGAGAAGGCATTTTGTTTTTCTAAATGCCCGGCAGCTTGTGAAGGAACAGATTCCAGTTGATAACATGCATTCCAAATCCATTCACAAAATTGTGCTCATGCTTTACAAAATGCTTGGGTTCCTATCAATATACTAAAGTTATCACAAAGATCCTAAAACCTAGGAGACACTCAGTTTCACCAAAATTAAGGACTTACATTCAAAATGTCAAAATGTAGGTAAGGATCATACCAACAGAAAATAATAGAGGAAACTTAAATTTACTCTTCAACCCATGATGATTTAAGTTTTGATTGTGTCTTGTGTTGGATATCACTTACAATGATACTAGCGTGTGCCCCGTGCATAATGCATAGGTTTGTTATTTTAAACAACCGTTGGTCACCCCCCCTCGTCGCCCCGGTCCTTCGCATTCCCACTCCGGTTCTTTACCTCGTCGAGCTCCCCCCTCGCCCGTCCCCCCCTGCCCGTGGTGGTCCCTATCCGCCCGTCCACCCCCCCCCTCCCGCCTAGTCCTTTCCCACCCGTGGCCCCCCCTATGCTGGCCCCCCTGTTGGCCCCCCGCGACCCGTTGCTTCATCGGCAAACGTACTAAGCCCATTGGCCAGGGACTGCATTTCCCTCCCCACTTATTATCCGTCCGGCTTCAGGGGAAGGAACTTTTGCATTGGATGACGGGACGAATTCATTCTTACAGTCATCCCGCCCCTGTTCTTATTGTCCGTCCAGCTTCAGTTTGCCCCTATTCTTACTATTCGTCTGGCGGTTTCATTTGTCCGGCTTCAAGGTCGGCTTCACGAATATGCGAATATGCTTTCACTCTTCCTTTAATATATACTAGTGTGTGCCCCGTGCATAATGCACAAGTGTGTTATTTCAAACAACCGTTGGTCCCCCCTGTCGCCCCGGTCCTTCGCATTCTCACTCCGGTTCTTTACCTCATTGAACTCCCCCCCGCCCGTGCCCCCCCCGCCCATGCTGACCCCCCCTGCCCGGTCCTTCCCCGTCCATCCCCCCCTCGCCCGTGGTGGCCCCCACCCGCCCAGTCCTTCCCCGCCCGTCCACCCCCCCCCGCCCGGTCCTTTCCTGCCTGTACCCCCCCGTGCTGGCACCCCCCGCCTGTGCTAGCCCCCCCTGCTACCCCCCCACGACCCGTTGCTTCACCGGCAAACGTAGTAAGCCCATTGGCCAAGGGCCGCATTTCCCTCCCCACTTACTGTCTGTCCGGTTTCAAGGGAAAGAACTTTTGCATTAGATGACGGGACGAATTCATTCTTACTGTCATCCCGCCCTGTTCTTACTGTCCGTTCGACCCTGTTCTTACTGTCCGTCCAACGACTTCATTCGTCCGGCTTCAGGGCCGGCTTCCGACGACCATCCGTCCGGTCCGGTTGAATGACGGGTGGATTCAGGGGCGGCTTCCGACATCTTTTACAATATGGTGGTTGGGGGGGGGGGGGGGGCAATCCGTCCGTCCGTACGAAATGGCTTCATCTCTCCACATGGCAGTTTTTGGGGGGGCAGTCCATACTGGACGGCTTCAGGGGCGGCTTCATTGTCGGTACCATTGTTCCTTTACTATATGTAATAATATCCAAATTGATATCTGACCCATAGGATTTTATTGTGTTGAGAGTTGACCCTTTGCTAAGGGGTGTGTGTTGGCCTCATTGAG